>JTDE01000315.1:5180-96809 GCA_014338405.1 Paragonimus skrjabini miyazakii
TTGGCGTATTGGTCAAACGCATAAGAGAAGCAGCATCTTTGTCTTCATAAAAGTTTCCACAGATATCTTGCAGTCAAACTGACTATTCCCGTTCATTTGAGGAGTCAATTCAAATGGCAGCGAACAGCTGCAAACCAGGTGGAATGTAGTTTTTAGTTTACTTAAAAAACGGCTGTTTGCGTTGCACTGTATAGGTTACAAAAGTCTACACACAAAGGTTAGATGGAAGATAAACATAAAATGGATTCACCAAATAAAAGCGCAAAACTCTATTCACAGAAGGAGAATGGTGAATTACTTCTGAAAGGTACGAACGTTGAAAGACAAATATTTGGACACACTAATTGTGCAGCGGTGTGTATGTATGCAATGTGGTACACGTGTGCCTGTATATGTGAGTGTTGGGATTTTAGTGTCTGTCTGCGTCTCCATTAGCAAACCCAGTTAAACCAAACCACGGACGATATCTGAAACACGAAAACAGGAAAACAAACCGAAATTCAATAAGAAGTAAAAAGAATACGGGACTATTGCAAATATGTGTAATCTGTGGACAGTTACTTTCGAAGATTTTCTAAACTTTTACATTTAGCCTAATGAATAACAAACATCGTTAACATGACAGTTCAGTACTGATGAACGAAGCCTCTGCACATAACAATGGCATTTCGTAGTAATGGGCACGGCCTAAGTAAACCGGAGAAGCCTTCTGGATTTGACTGAGGTTGAAATGTTAGCAAATTTCGAATGATCGATAATGCTGCAAATTTTGCCGTCATTTTGATCAGGCTGACATGCTTTAAAACCCACGGACGTTTCATGGGTTTAATACAAGACGTATTGGTTTGTCAAAATGCACACTTTGCGCTCCATCTGGTTCGTGCAAGTGTCACTGCACCCGCAAACAATTTGTAGACAGAGTAAGAGTGTGAGTTTTCAGCGATGGTATTGTGCGGCAACCACTTGGGCTGTGTGAAAAATACGTTCCATAGATGTCACCACATAAGTTATCAAGTAAGTGAGGAACAAATTACTGTAGTAAAAACAAGGAAGGTGAACAAGGAGTTCCCCAACTTACGACGACTGGTTTTTGCTTGTTGCGTTGATTAACAAGTATCGATGTATAGCCATTCACCTCGAATTTCGTTTGGAATAATTGAATCTAGCTGACCAAGGCTAATCTTGAACCGACTTGTCTAGTACAATATAACAAAAGTTCTTACCAGATCCCTTTTGTATCTACTCAGTATAAAACTATCGGGATCTTAGTAATGTCTGGTCTAGGTTTGTTTCTTGTAGACAGGCCTATTGTCGTGGTAATGTATGAACACATTTAGAAAAGATACATATTCAACATGGTGGTGCATAGCAGTAAAGTAGAGGTCAATATTAATGTAATACATCGACTCAAATACAATTGTTGTCATCTCTTCGGTGTCGGTGAGTAGAATGATAACTTCAGTTTAGTAATTGTAGATGCATGCCTAATTAATGATGGTATCTGTTCACTACTGTGAGTGGCCAACAAAGTAGTGGTCACATTAAGCTGTTCTTTGTAACAAACACTTGTCTGAACACTGCAATTTTCTTTGAAGTAGAAAGCGAGTGCCGCTCACGTTAGGCAAGTCGTTCGGTGAGTGTAGTGATTATTTTACACTGTATGGATAAGGTAAAAGCTTGTAAACAAACGCCTTGCCATATCAGTGTTCATTTGCGTCATTGAAAATCAAAATTCTCTGCAAGACAGCGAAGAATTTTTTAATCCCAAATAACGTTAGCTCCGGATTGTAGTGCAGCATTGTTAGAATTTGTGTCATCTTCTACAAAACTAGTTACTTGGAGGAACGAAATAAGGTATTTCTAATAGAACACTAACCTAAGAAAGTCCGACCTACTGTGTCTATTATATTTCGAGGAATAAATGCATTTGGAGACCTGATGGAACAACTCAACATACAAGTTTACCTAATGCACACTTAGAAACAGTGACTAGAGTATAAGCATTTTAATGAAAATGTAAAAAACAAACTCACAGTAATATACAGGACAATAAGAAAATCACGACAATTCATTTGTTTTGTGTTCCACATTTCACTGACTGGTGGAATATACTTAATGCGGTCTCTGTCTGTGTACCTCTAGGAGACTCACGAACTTGTGATGAAAGTTAACTATTCAGTGATTACTAGTCTGTTTTTTGTACATTTTCAGAAGTTTACGTAGGTAAAAGACCTATGTCTGGTTATGAGAAAATCTTTGTTTCAAGTCGAATACAGTCAGCTGAAATGAACGGGAAATTAGAGGATGACATTCACTTTGTGCAATATTTTAGACCGCAATTTGTTAGGATAAACTGCCGAAATACTGACTATCGGTTCTTGGCAAACTAATGAAAGTTTTCGGACTTACTGTTATCATTAACACAGAAGTACATCCAGTGATTGGCAAACTTTTGTTGCTTAATGGGGCCACAAGTGAAACCGTGGACTGTGTCTATGACCTTAGTTTGACACCTCTTCATTACACACACACACATACACAATAGTTCCTTTCTTCAGAGGTTTTATTTTAGCTGGCTTGCGAAGCAATGGTTTACTGTATCAACGCTAGTTTCTGGTTGGTTAACGGCGCTTTAATTATGAATTCTCTGGACCTATTGCTAACTGACGTTCCATTGAGGAAAATGAAACTGTGGGGTCCAGAAGCACTTACTCAGCTTTCCTCATGGGCAAAATAACTGAACGATATATTTGTAAGTGTTAAAAACAAGGATCAAACTAAAAACCGTATGATTTAACTCGACTTTCTTAAACCTAGCATTCCCTCTACCAATGGGCGTCGGAAGATTAGTTCAGTCGTCTTCGTCAATACACTAATGGCTTAAATATCTGAAAGAAAATTGAAATATGTAGTTTACTGAAGACACAAGTAAACTTGACAATACCTCGCAATCTTTAAGTTGCCACAAACGCAGCAAACAGGAGAAAATATGCACAATTTTATAATCAAAAAGAGAGCAGATCAACCGATATGTGTCAGTAGTCGTAGCCTGCCCATCCAACTTCTAGTGACGTCGTGGATTACTAAAGATACCTAAGTGGAAATCGAAAAAGAAGGGTATGCCGAAATATGCTGAAAAAGTTGAGAACCTACAAGCAGCTAATTGGAAACTTGAATGAAAAATAGGCCGAACATGGAACTCTAGGAGAAAGCTTTTCCAACAGCTCAGACTCTGTCGACCAATCATTTTACCTGTCTGATCACAAGCAACTACAGCTAAACATAGAGACAATTAGAGCAACCCGTCAAGGAGCGTATTCACTAAAATGGATGGAGCCGCTGTGATGATTGTCATGAAACAATCAGCAACAGTTTAACTTCATCTGCACCCGGAGATTATGCTCAGATCTGACCCAAAGCGGAATTGACGTCCGTGCTCTGCATTCACAAAACACACCACAGAATGAACTATGTAGGTTCCCTGAAGCATTTTTACTTAATGACGACAGACCTTCACTATGCTTTCATCTGTTAAACTCTGATGTTTCTAAACAACTTTAGGCAAGAGTTAGAAACAGTACATGATTATGCTCTGTTAAGCATTTTATTTCAACTCAAACCATTATAAGTCGGGGAGTGAAAACAGTTTGTCAAATTAACCTTGCATTTTCTCTACTTTATAAAAAACAGCGTCACATTTTTGTTTCTGTAAAAAAACTACTTATTTTCAGCTGTGTTGTGGTCAAGGCTTTAGGAATCTATTAATACTTTGTCCCATAATTTTTTAAATAAAGAAGCCAAAGTATTCTGGGCTTAAAATTAATTATTTTAAACTGATTGAATATGAAAAACGAATCAACTTACCATGTGTTTTCTTTTTATCCAGTAGATATAAAACTGTAGAATGGAGTCATTGCTACTTGATTTTTAAGTCTTCCCACCTTTATAGTTACCTTGGTTGCAGCAATCTGCAAAATAAATAAACGTTGGATACAGTAGTTTGTAATTCTGGCACTTAGTTATACCAGTAAGAAATGTGTATATGTATGTACCTTCTGGATATAAAACGGTCCGGGTTCTACCATGTTGTTTCTAAACAGTTTCAATGCTTGAGTCGGCAAATTTTCTTTCAAATGCCTGAAGGTTGAGCACATTTTCCTCAAACAGAATTATTTACTACTTCAGAAATTATGCAGCTCAATTTTTAAAGCGTAGTCATAACAAAGATGACCTTCGTTAAAGGTATGCAGTCCGGCAAGTGAAGTTATTTTTGTAACCAGAGAATGAATATGGTTTTCTATCAAACGCAGACTGTACATAAAGACTGTATAAGACTTATTCAGGCTGTATATAAATAAGAATGATGTAGTCTTTAGCTCCCTGATACGAAGGCTTTCATCTATGAACGTAACATATTGAAATTTCTTTTGAAAGAAATTCTTCGCACATGTAAAGCCACTCTTGAAAATTGCTAGAACACTGATTAATTAGTTTTGCACTCGCACTTTGCATACAACCGCATTGTATTCATTCTCTTAACTGGTACATAAGGCAAATTAAGTTTAATTCAACGACTGTATATATTTAAAAGAGATTACTTTCAGAAGCATTCCGACGACCTGGCTGTTTGCGTTGGCCGTATCTTCGCCATTCACGTTGAGAATTTGATCATTTACTAGCAACCGTCCATCCGTTGCAGCTAATGAACCTTTGACCTGAACAAATAAAACATGAACGTCACAGTTTGAAGGAAAATATAAAAATCAATATAGGTGTATAATGCTGCTTAGTTATCGAGTCATGAACGTTGAACATTTCACTCCCACAACAAAAACGGTGATGAGTAGTTTGGACGGCCAGTTACTGAAATTATTTTCTAGTGAAAAATATCAGTTTTCTTTTAACGTTTCCTCCCATTCCTTCGGATAACACGAAAATGAATCACCAAAAAACATCAATCAGTATACTTACTACTCATTTTCCCTGAATCTTCAACTTGTGTACACAATTGGTGGAAGATTCATTAGAGTAGTGCCTCATGGAAAAATAACATTTCTTATATCAAGTTTCAGCAAATGAATGAATAACAAGAAGCTGACTGCCGATTCTATAGTTTGCCTTGTGAAAAAACGTCAGAATAACACACGTACGTTTTCGTAGGCTAATGTCACTGACGATGAAACATTCTCGTAGAGGACATGTTTCCTATATTCTTTGAAAAACTCCAATTCAAAGCCATGGATAGTCGAGAACTCAGATGCAGTGGTGCAAAACGAAAATCATGCTCAACTGATTTCACAAAAAAATGGTGTAACGTCTTGCAGAGTGTCATTAACAGGACACAAGCGGAGGGCCGAAACCCTCGGCCCATGAATAGGTGTCAGAATAGTAAACTCAGGAATGATGGCAATTAGTACACCAATCCATTCTACTATACAGTCATAGTTGCCAGTGTTGCAGAAAAGTAATAGGTGATTTCCTCACCCATGACACTTCCGTCCCCTTAGGATGAAAGTGATCAAATATATGCGGTCGCTCTACAATCTAGTGAAACACCCACTACGACCTCAGGTATGATCGTTGGAAGCCAGTTTGATTAGAGTTAGTCCTAAGTGCCACCAACAGACAGTGTCTGAGTATGTATCTGGATTAGAATTCTGTGGAGGTTTTAAACTTTGACCTTCATTCGTGAGCCATAGGCTCAAGTCCAAGACATGTAGGATGCAAATGTGACCCAGCTGTCCTACACTTCTGCGGCGAGGTTTGTGAGCAGCGTTTGAAAACCATTTCTCTCGAACCCTGCTGAGTTTGTGGTCTATGCTGCCTAATGTGTAAGCCAACCATGAAACGCTGATCGATTTAATCGTTCACACAGGACTGCAGCGTTTAGGAAAGTAAGAACAAACTTCGGCTACTATACTTTGCCTCTGTTAGCGATATTTACTGCAAAGTATTTTCAATGAGGAAGTTATTTGTTTGTATTCTATATCAGTTTCAAACTGCGATGAGCACGCAAGTAGTTCGATCTCATGTTTTTCTTAAAGATAATAGCTGTCTTTAAAACTAATGTTTTAGCAACTTTCTACCAAGCATATTGTGTTATATGTTTCTGTTGAGGTTTAATATATATTTGTCACAACTCAGTCTATATATATATGCTTCTAACAAGCTCACAATAGGCACAAATACTTTTCATCCAAATAAATTCCGTTTTCCTCGTTAAATATGCTTGAAAACTAAGCAGCGGAACAGCAAACCCTTTCACAAACTTCCGATAATCTAGTATAGTTAGCGAATTTATCTGTAAGTGCGTCTAAACTCCAATAACTACTGCACGTAATAAAATCATATTTCCTGTTTCTCAGCCTGAAATTTATCGCCTAAAATAAAAACTAGTGTTGTCTGTAACAAGATGGCGAATAGAACTTTAATGGATTTGCATACAAAAAATCTAACTTGATCAGATGAAATGGTAAGTTTTACAACAGATAAATATATCAGATATCATATCGGAAGCTGGGGATTAAAATAACAATTTCGTACCACTGTGCCGAAATTCTCGATACTTTCTCGTTAACATTTTAACGTAGTTGTTTATCTTCACTGGCTGGTAAGCGCTGCAATTTTTCTGATTGTAGACACGGTGGAAAATTTTCAGACGGATGAAAAAATGTCTGCATTCTGTCAATCCGATGAAGAGACCAACTGAAATTCGATCCCACTGCCACCGAGACAGGAATACTGCAAGCTTTGGCAAACTATCGTTTGTCTACGGTGAAGTAGCAAATGACAATTGAGGACATGATAGCTGGACAATCGAACAGATCAATGCGATTTAAGCCCTCCGACTTCCACAGTTCAATCTGTTCGCTACAGAGCTGGTAAAAATGTTGGCTATGTAGTGCTGTTTTCTGAATCTTCAACAATATCTGTTTCAGCTTCAGTAGGAAAGTTCTTCGTGGTTTCCTTCAACCAAGATACTCAAATCTCGTCATTCAGAATGCTAACAGATTAGTGCTTCTGTCAAATTCGGTTCACACTCATCCTTAGGCGCCTATCATCATTATATGATGACAGACATGATTCTCTTCTGGTTGTTGAAAAGATCAGTCGGGATGGCTGCTCAGAATAATGGTGTAAGTGCTTTTGGTGCATTGTTTTTGATACTAACAAACACCCTTACATCAAGCAGGCGGAAATCACAGATGAGTGAAGGCTTTAACGATCAAATATACCGCATTATTTTCAAGATCTCTTCATGTGTAATGAAAAATCTTCTTCTGAATATGTCGATAGTGTTGGTTTTACCTAAGCGAACCAAGTCAATGAAAGAAGTAATAAACTTTGACACGTTAATTACAACTAGTATTTTGGTCGTCGTTGGAATACCAAAAAAGTGAGATATAAATGCTTCTTTTACAAAAATGCTGCGTGCAACAAAGTGCTTAATTATGTATCCCCTGTTTACACAATTGTCTGTCCCATTCGGAGATAATCCAGAACAAAGTAGTTTGAAATTACACATTCTTCTCTGTTTGATGATTGGTCAGTTTTGCAATCGTTTTGCACTTAATTATATGGCACGACCATCATCATGTTCCTCATAAATGTTAGTATTCTTTTATGATGTTCATCAATTAAGATTATTCACTAATACAGTGATATACTTTCATGTGAATTAGTTCAACTTGCCTTCGTGAGCAATATTTTGGTATGTGGCAATATTCGCTGAGATTATCCTTATGCACGATAAAAAGCTTCTACTCATTACGCCTGTTTTTTGTC
The DNA here is from genome assembly GCA_014338405.1 of Paragonimus skrjabini miyazakii. Lineage (NCBI taxonomy): Eukaryota > Metazoa > Platyhelminthes > Trematoda > Plagiorchiida > Troglotrematidae > Paragonimus > Paragonimus skrjabini miyazakii. The sequence continues at coordinate 12,966 of JTDE01000315.1, forward strand.
TGTGAAACCACGGGGCGTCATTTCCTCCCTTCAGTTTTGTTGTTCTCGTGCTAAACAACCAGTCGCTTTAATTGACAGGAAAAGACGTGTATTTCAAGATAATAACCTTCAGAACGTGAACAAGTCACGATCAAAGTAGAAGCTCTGTTTGATTTGGTGTGTTCATGCATTGTGGTTTTACTAATTGTTACATTAGACTCCTAGTGTTGTACAGCTTACCATATCGAAATATTCTATTTCTTACGTAATCTGTCTGTGCACAAATGCATAGGCATTGGCTTTCTAGCTGACACGATAAATCATTGTATGCAACTGAACGTAAGCGATAATCAGCCCAAGTGTCTGTTGCACGAGATGACGCAGTAGTTGATGCCAAGAAAATTGCGAACATACCCCTGACTCGATTAACCGTTTTTGCAAACCCTGACAAAACAGATGACTTAACAGGAGACCAATCCAGACTTCGCGCTAACAGTACTATATCAGGACTGGACGAACAGCCTCAGTGTTACGTCTTCCGTTATTCACTAATTCCTTTGTACTGGGGTGCATCAATTAACCCACAGTTTGTGACTTTGTGTGTTTTAATACGATCAGCCAATGACAGACTGTGAGTTCCTTAATACTGTTGTACATCCCTAAATGCAGCTTTTTGTCTCGTGACCAGGAACTGCTTACCACAAATGATGTGAGGTTTTCTCTTTACTACTTGCGTGGGAGGTTTCAATTCAACTGTTATTTCTACAGCTATTCAAAATCCATTATTTCGAATAGTACAGTAAATTAGTCAGGTCAATCAGGAAGCTAGCGTGGACTTCAGTTTAAAAAAACTGTTTGTGATCCCCCAAATTATGCAAATAAATAATTGCCATCTAGTCTTGTATCCGCACATACTACAAACTCAGGCATTTTTGCTGTTTTGGAAGTAAGAACGCAACTCCTAATACTGTGAAGCTCAGTCGTTAAAGGTTCAGCTAGTGTTGCCAGCAACATATTATGCATGTATTTTAAAAGATATACTTACATAACAAACAGGTTCACTTCATTTTACAAAGTTGTTCTAATTTCGTGATAATTGTCTGTAGTTTTGTTCAAGCACAATGGATCAGCAAAAAATGAATGATAGTTCATTGATCAGGTGAAATATGCTTTTTGGCTTGATTCGATCTGTTTCAATTGAACAGTGTTCAGTAAACTGAGCAGATAACTCGCTGATAAATGGGAAACATTTTTCTCGGCATTAATCATTGTCACTGAAGGATCCAAACAACAAATAATCCCATGCTATATGCTTCCTTACTGACGACGGATAAATGTATTTTTCAGTGATGATCGGTTCGGTCGAGAGCGGTATTCGCTATATAACCCTCGCTGTCTTCTATTCATAACTGTTACACAGCCGGCAGGTTCACATAAAACATATGCATTGCGCAGAGGCTCCAACAGTTATGTAGTGACTAACACGATGTGAACAAATGGTAATTCACTGACCGTCTCACTCTGACTCGCGCATCTACTTGTTAGCTGGCGAGTAGTATTATACAATATATTTCAAATATATGCTTGACATTTCCAACAAAATTTACTGATTGGTATTCAGTGACTGAACTTTTGGTCGACTCAACGCCTGATATACGTATGAACGTCAATTCTATTCAGCTTTCTACTTTCTATCTTACTGAATACAGGTGATGTATAAGGAATAATGATCTTTCGAAAATGAGTTCAGTATTGAGTGAAATGAGAAGCAACGTCAGAAGATACCACGTGCGATCAAACTTGATGGGAATGTTATACGAGTGTTATATCTACTGCCCAACGGCTAACAAACTGATTTTGTGAATATAATGATGAGAATTTAAATTGTAGTCCAGACTGAGAGCACGCGGAGTGCACGTTAATGGTGAAACAAGGCGCATTCGGGGAGCTTATTTCGAGTAATTATTGATCTCGGTTAGACTTGAAGCCCATTATTATGTTGCCATGAAATGTTTGTTGCATCCGAATGATGAAATATTCGGGTCCCGATCAGGTCAACAACTAGAACAATGTAGTCAGTAGCAAGTAATGCTGATCCAACAATGGCATGTCAATCAGGCTGGATAACTTGACCGGGTACACATTGTAGATCGTGTCATTTGCAAGATTACATGAGGCAAATGTTTAAGGTCGTCTAAGTTGACATCAATTAGCAGTTAACTGAAAGTGCACATCTTATTAACTATGGTTTGGAAATTGTTCATACAACAAATGCATCAGCCCGTATTACAGCTATCACTTTTGAAATTACGGTCTTACCATCCATACCTGTTAGATCTAAGCATGGTAGACATTACTGCTCAGTGGAAGATCGTGAACATAACCTGAGATTAAAAACATAACCTTTACGTTTAACGGTTAACCTTTAATGAAGAACTGCAGGGGATATACTCTTCTGTTCCTGCAACTGGCTGATAATGTCACAGGAAAATTCCCTGTTTTATTGGAAATTCCGTAAAAAACCATCATCATTGTCCACCAGTAACGATAGAAGACATACGTCGCGAGAAGTTAACATTTCGTTTACTCTCTTCAGTCACGAACGTAAAACATGGGAATATATAGGACATGCGGATTGCAGCAGCACAAAGAATGGCTGAACATATGCCCAAGTGGTTTGTGCGTGCCCTGACGCAACAGGCAATGGCGACAGAACGAGTGAGACGAAATCCGACCTCATCATGGAAACAGGTCACGTTGTTGACCCCACCAAGTCGTTTCATGTGTTGTTGCGCAATCGGAATCCGGAGTTGCTTGCCTTCTCCGAAACTATGCTAATCAATACTCGCCGTCCGGTCCTGTGTGTGCATAAACTGTTGACTCACGCAGTTTGTCTGCCCTGGAACTGATACCAGTCCTTGTTTTGTGTAAACCCAATCGTTGATTGTTTCTATTGTTGCTGTTATCCGCATGTCCTATATATTCCAATGTTTTACGCTCGTGACTGAAGAGAGTAAACGAAATGTTAACATCTCGCGACGTATGTCTCCTATCGTTACTGGTGAATTGGATCAAGGGAACACAGTGTTTTAAACATCATCATTGTATTTAAAAACATAAATAAGACCATAAAACTCACTACTTCAGTGATGACAGCCCCGTAAGACCGCAGAGAAAGGCTGCCACTACGTTGATTAATTTCACCATTTTCGTTTACTGAGACGGCATCTGACAAACACGTGCAACGATCGGCAATACATAGACCCAAACCCTTGCCAGCCTTTTTAGTCATTTCCATCGTCAGCTCTTGATCATACCACTTGGTGTTAGGCATTGCTGGTCGAACTACAGTGAGGACGAATGTGTTCAATTCAGGTAATGGCGCGACTGTGTTTTCAGGAACACATTCAAATGGACGTTCTTGTTGTGCAATAGCTTTGTTGTAAGCAGAAAGAATGTGACCGACAGCCTCCAGGAATGGTACCCCAACGAGGGGAGTGGAATTTATTTGAATAATATGGTCACCAGGTCGCAATCGGTTGTCTCTGCTGGCTGCACCATTAGGATAAACTTCATGTACCAGGAGATGATTCTGTTTGAGGCAAACGTTGAAAAGCAGGGTTTAGAGTTATACAGTTCTTTCTTCTTGCAAGCATATGCAACAATACATGATTACGTAATAGGACAAGTTGTATGTATGGGGCATATGATAGAAAAGTAAGTTTTATGCTTCAGATTAGATCTTTTGTACCGTGGTTAATAAGATGGTTGCTTAATTTCAGGATGAAAAAATAAAATACATCAGATTACCTGCTAGTCGAGTCAGACTTTAGTCTACGAGCAGTGACTGGTCCATAGTGGACTCCGTTCAATGGCCTTTATTGTGATTCCCGTGTGTTCTATGGTCTTAAAAATGAGGAACTATGAACAGTAAAGCTCCCAGGCAGCAGTGCTGGATCAGGTTAATAACATCTTGCGATAATCGCTGGGCTTGACCCCACTATGCTCTAAAAACGTCTTAAACGGCCACCGCAGTTTCAGCAAAACAATGACCCTCGTAGCTTAGTGATTAGTGGACCGGCACCAGGTTGATTTCGCCGGAAAGTAGCAGCTAGTCCGACCTTGACAAGCCCAACATGATCTCCAGCCTGTTAACAGCATTTTGACAGAGGTATACACGCACAGTTTCCAACACGGCTCAAAGCTCGTCAAGGTCGAAAACAGAAGCGCATTCCTAGGAGAAACTTGAAGTGAAAAGTAGACAGTAAAACGAAATCAGCATTGTTTTTTGTTACAAATAAGCTGTTGCTGTAACGACAGTGGAAGCTCAGAAGATGACGTTTGTTTAGTTTACTACAGTGTGGTCGTTAGATAATTCACCTGGCACATCTAGGATAGCTTTCAAACGAAGGTTTTCGGCACTACTGTTTGCATAATTACAAATCTAAACATAACTTTGATTTCATGATGACTTTCTTAGTCGATATATAAATCCTCCCCGTTTAGCAGTTGTTTTACTTGCCTGATCACCAGTTTTGTGACAGAATTCTATGTCCAGAAAGCAAAATAGTAATCGTGTGGGAACGAAGTGAAACGAGAAAAAGCAGTCCAGCGAACACTAAATTGCAATCTGACTAACATGGTACGCGCTATTTTGAGGCATGTTTTGCTATGAGATTGACGGAAAAACCCACCAGCAACAGCAATTTTCTGCCACCTATTCATCTAACAACATCTTCGTCAGAGATAAGGTGGCAGTTGTCAGTTCTGTAGCTAACAAATGATTACTCCTAAATAACTGTCGACTAAGGGTTGATTAATTAGCATTCACTGAAAAGTCATAATGCACAAAAGTATAAAACAATCTAACGACAAAATTATAGTACCACCTCTTCGTTCCAACTATATGAAAGTTGGGTATGACGTGATGTTACCAATTTGACTCACAACAGTTTTAACAAGAGAGAGTATTACACCAGAAGTGAAATTTCTTCAAACAAATCTCTAATCCATCCGCCAAGCTGTACACTTTAATATCCGCATGAGTATTACCTGCTGGTGAACCCCACAATTTCTAAAATGTGGATCAGTGTTATAAGTCGTTGTAAACTGTATCAGATAATTATCTCTGAAAGAAGTATCTACTCTCTAGTGACATAAAACATAAGAAATCCGGCTTTGTCAAAAAAATGACAACGGGTTATAGATTCTAATAACAGAAAGACAACAGAATGTATTAAAAACTTCGTAACTAGAAGTCGGTGCCTTTATTATCCACTACAGGCAGTTCGCCTACATCAAATCAAACGCTGAATGTGTTGTTATACTACCAGAAAACGCCTATTGTTTGTGTTTTGACTAATGCACATCTCAAACATTTGCAGATCATGCCGTGCATTGAACCCGTCCAGATAAATCATGTAGTCAATGAAGCAAACGGAATGCCATAGTTAAGAGCAAAACTAACTTGTTCAACTCCATTAGAGACGATTCTTTATCGACCATTATTTCACCACCAAAGGTTGTGTTTGTTTTCTCTTACTTTATCGGCGAAGTGTTGCTTAAATTCGGTCACACCTTTTTGTGAAGAGTTCAACTTTGAATTTCATGCTCAGAACCGTAAAGCTTTCTGAATGCTAGTCGTAATTTTCGTCGTTGGTCTCGCTTTAATCCAACTGCTTATCGTCCTTTTTGCCTCGTTTACTCGATGTTAGTTGGACTTTTCAACTAAGAGGTACCAGTATTCTTAGGCGTCTTGATAATTTTGGTGCTGTTATTTAAATCTGCTAGAAGCTTCTCTTTTTCAAATTGGTTACCTCATATTGTCGCAGCATGATATGGAAAGAAAGACCGCCAAATGAATTACCAGTCACGTTTGCATACGTCTCTAGTTACCGGCTAAATATGACCATTACCACAAGTGTCACTGACAAAATGCAAGTTCATTAGATAACTTACTAACACTTACAGACAATCAGTCAAAGTTGGGCTGCATTACATCTTGCCTAATAGAACCAATGAAACATTGGTTGGGACAAATACGTTACAAGAACGTCAAGAGGAACTCTAACCCCATCCATGGCAAGTTTGACATTAATGATGACTAAAAACGAGAATGAAACATGTCTAATCCTTCGTTACGACACGGGCTCGCTGGGAAGCCGAAGCGTGTGTTATAAGTTTGGCATGTTAAGCAAGGCGAGGTGTAAATAGAAACGAGCATTTCGGTTACGTTGATATTTCACGAATACACTGGAAATATCTTCGTAATTCAATCCTAAAACCTGTGGTTTTCAAACAAAATGACACGAGTACAGATGCATAGTCTCTGTAATAAATTTATACTTTCATCCTAGGGATGCGGTTGATCAGACAAGTTGCTTATAAACGATAAACTCACACATAAACATGCAGGACCAAATAATCCTAAATAATTTTGGGCATTATGCTAAATTACGTTCTTTAGGTGACGGATTCAATCTGAAAGCCTAACACAAATCAGAAAATCCTTTCAAGTATTCAGGATAACGTTTTTGATTTGAAACGGCCCTCGTCGTGTAGTGTAGACTTAATTGTGTGACTGGGACAAGAACACTAATTAATGGGGCCGACGGATCTCGCCCTGATGTGTACTAGAAGTTGCAAACATGTAATGAAATGAGTGGCATTATCAGATTCTTCTGTTCCACTATTCTGCCGTAAATTATTTGTCGGTGTCAGCCTGTCGCCCAAGTCCCAAGAACCACGCCCATTAGCGTTTGAATTGTCTGTCAAAAGTGGGACAGAGTTGAAATTACCGGAACATTTGTGAGCAACCCACTACCTGTGAAATTCATATGCTTCTTTAGTGATGCGCTTTCATATATTGCCGAAATTGGACATCTTACACGGTGCTAATTTATGATGTAAATATATATATGTATTTAATTTTGATGCACTCAGCCGTGAACTAAATGCCTATACTCAGACGACCAGTAGAATATAGCTTATTTCTTCATCAATATACCAAAACGATAGTCTTCCACTTACTGTAGGCATGTGTATACCGGGACTTATTTGAGCGGGTACGACCCGCACTGCCATGACAAATTGCAACAACCTGGGGGTATTAATACACTAAAACAACCTCAATACGCAAACTAATTACTGTCAAATCCATTGATAGATAATACGATGAATGTTGTAAGTTGAAATATGCTTTAACGGAGGGTTACAATTAACTAGTCCATTAATGTCGAAGGTTGTGGCAAGTTTATGGAAAGGCCCTGTTTCAGCGAAGATCGAGACGGCACCGGAAAACTGCATGCCTCTCTGCGTCAGGTGCTTTATCAGCATAGATATGAACTCATAGTTTCCAGTAATTAGTGTGATGCATCTTTATTATTCCTGAAACGGGCACCCACTAACTTCATAATGTGGGTACCAAAATGGTGAGCACAAGTTCAGTGTTACAATGCTAGAATGCGTAGGTGCACCAATCACGCAGACAAGGTTCGCACAACAGAAGGACAAGTCGAACATATCATATCGACTGGACACGATATAAACAACAGCCATACTGTTTTACCGTCATAAGAATTAACTCAGTTGAATTAATCAAAAGATTTAGAGATTTATGTATAATTGCACAACAGCTAAGTAATCTGTGAATCGAAAGCCTGTTGCAAAGCAAATTAAGGTTATGCCGTCCAAACTATCCTGAAAAGGCTTAGCTCAAATATTCACTGACAAATCAATGTTAACGAGAGGCCCCACTTGGCTGATTACTAAGTTTCAGTAAACTCTTCCGAACCGAACAAAATCCAAAATGTGAGAGAGAACTCTTGTGTAGGAAAGATGAGTTATATGAAGACGCCAAGTCACATCCACCAATACATGAAGAGTTCGTTTTATAATCCAACAAGGTTTTCCCCTCAAGCTAATGGTAAGCATCACGAAGATGTACAAGGGTAAATTCTGTTATACATCTGATGGACCAAATAACACAGGTGTACAGACTGCCATAGAATTAGAGTCAGTTTGGTTGGTGTTTCATCTCGAGTAACTATCGTGACTTTAAAATGAAATCAATTTGACATTCTTATGGTACTAATGTTACTCCTAAGAAAAAAAATCGAAGAAATGTCTACCAGGGTTTATATTTAACTTTCATATTTAACATAAAATTATTCAGATCTGTTAGCCTTATCGGTCGTTTCCAGATCATTGGTAATCAATCGGCTACTTGTCGCATACCGTGAGAGATTTTATTTTGATTTTCAAAGATTTTTGCATAGTGGTGACCAAGCAGTTTACTGTCTAACAGCTTCGCTGCAGTTTATTTTCAAAAGAATACGAAGCATACTGGGTGATGCTTCGAGATCAAAAGCAGTTGCACTTGGACTCATTGTCAACCACAGCATAGGTTTCATAAGTTGCACTCAAATGTCTCACATCTATCAGAAGCTTGTAACATTTGTAATGAGGCTGCCGCGAAAGGATATTCAATTGCTATACGCTACCTTAACTTCGTCTAATCTATTGATTAATTCCGTCAATTTAAATTGTTTGGAAAACTCTGCAGTTATGTTCTCATGGGACAATTGCTCACGTTACTGAAAACAGATAACGTGGAAGTCGATGGTGAGACGTCAGAAAGCGGCTCCTCGAAAGAGTCGATTTTGTGTTGTCCGTTTTCTTTCACTCGTTTTTGATGTGGTTTTTATCATAAGTGCCCAGAGACGGGTTACTAACTAAGTCATGAGATTGTGGATAAACATGTAAGCGAGAAGGTTTGTCAAACTTAGGTCAGTTTCTAGCGTTTAAGCTTACTTCAAACTACAAGCTTCTGTCTGCACAGAGGCACGTAGACGTAAACATTTCCGAGGCAATGACTCGTTGATTGGTCTATGGTTAGTGTGAGAAAGTCTGCTGTAGAGTGGTCAAGTGCATGGATGTTGCCAATTCTGCAGCCTACTCTGATCAGGTTTGATTTAGGCGAAATGTTTCTTACTTCTATCCCATCGACGCGAATACGGTTACCTTTTCCACCTAAATCTCCCCACCGATAGCCAAACAGATCCATCTGTGTTGGTCCGCTTTTGTGGTTGCATGTCTGTATGTATCAGTATGGCGTGCAAACCTACCGGATGGCCATACTATAAGGTTTTTCTTCTCCCTCAACATTTTCAGTTTCTTCTGTGAATCCTTCAACAGATTTTTTGTTTGATCAAAACAGAAACGTGAACACCTGCTACTTATCCCCTCTCACCCATGTGAATCTATCCGTCTGAAACACAATTTGTTTGCACACTAACGGAAGAACGTCATTTCTTGATTGCCAGAGCTTTCACAATCCAAAACAATGTTTGATCATTTTCATGTAGCGGGCGCACAGCAACTCCTGTGGGTTACTAATGAATAAACGGAGAGTCGGTTGTTCTTGATTATACCTTACTCACTGTTGATCATTGTTTAGGATTGGCCTTGTAGTTAGCCACTTACGAAAAAACAATGAAATCGAGTTAAAGCCCATCAGCCAAAAAGATATGTCCTGCTTTGGTGATTTTGTCTTTGATGTGAGACAAACTGCGTTGTGATGAGTATAGTTGTTTCAAAAGGTTGTGGCCGAGGTCCAAATTCCGATCTTGGCAGTAACGTGCAGCACCAAGGATCTTTAACAACAGTCTGGTGCTGTTTTTCCAAAAAGATTGGATGGAAAGCAAAAGCTGTGGTAAAGGTGTAGTGATATTCACCGTAAAATAAACCAAATTCCCTCGGCCGCATTAATCCAGTTTTGCCTAGTAAACATAAGGAAGTTGGAGGTTTTGCCCTGCCACCTAAGTTCTAGTTGCAGAATCACTAAGTGGATATAACAGACAATAACCTTGTCTCGTATCGAGACGACCAACCTACCTGTTCAACATTTACAAGAAAAACTGGTTGAACATGCATGGATGACAAGTCGGTCGTGCCTACTTCGTGACCAATGGCATAATGGTCACTATGGTCACTTCATAAATGGGTGGCCGGAGTCCTAATCCAGGCCACCGTAATGACATGCATTACTGACGGGATCTCAAAAGAACGAAACTTGAATAGAGTATGTTTTTTAAAGAGATTGGCAGGAGGGTGTAATAAAGGGTCAAGATAGTGGACAATTATGAGTGGCATTGAATCTAAAACTATCCAGTAATCGAGTGATCGAAATTTGCGGCTGCTTGTCCCCCAATGACACTGAGTAATTTCTGCCTCATACTGAAAGGCATTCTTTTGCCGGCTGGCACTAATGTATAATTTTTCTACAGCTATAAATTAGCTGGCACCCCTATATTATGAAGCGAGTCTAGCGTCTTCACGCAGTCAATCGGTAGCTGGTAACACACTCTAACATCAACCCAATAGCAGTTTTTTAACGGCTGGACTCCAAGTTGCTCACTATTTCAATAAACAGCCCAACTCAGTTTCAAGTAACGTATTACGTTTGTTAAGTAATGATGGACAGGGTGTCACTCGAAATTTTGGTAGACATGAGATGCAGAAGTTAGTTATTATAAGTTAAACATAGCTTATAATTACCCACAGCCTCCGTCTTCCGTAGAATTCCTAGACAGTCCGTTGAAACCCATGGAAATCAAGCACAACTCTTGCTGGAGCTTGCTAGTTCCATATATATGTTTCATATCTTCTTAATCCACTCCATATTAATAGGTAGATGTAGCATACAATAAAGTTAACGATTTATGAGTAAAAGGAGGTGAGTACACCTGATCGTGGGTCACTGCATAGGTGTAACAGGGCCGTTTTCCTCTGACTCCTCGAGGAGATCAACAAATTTCAACATCACCCACAAGTGAACATGACTAAGCGTTCACAAACGTTATTTAGGTCGTGCCCAATGCGAGACCAGAAGCGCAGTGGTGATCATGGCTGCTACACAGAAGCGTAAACGGAGTTCAACACCCGGCCATGTCAGTATTATGCACTACTAACGGGCTTTAAGGAGAGTGAGACTAAAGTTTAATTCTTTGTTTTGAAAGAGGCTGGCTGGTAAGTTTACCTGCGTTTGAAGCGAGTTCGGAACTAGGAAGTTTAGCAAGGCGACTTCATATAGTTTATCAGCTTACTCTGGTTATAATACACTTTGAAAAAGTTGTTTTTGCACTATCAGTTAGCTCGGTAAAATTTACTTTTTGCTTTTCAGCCGTATGTACTTGTCAAGACAACACATTTCTGATTTGTTTTCAAGTTCGATCAGAATCGAACTGGATGTGCCTGCATGTATCCAGATGTTATTCGTCAACACAGCAAAAAATCATACATTATGAGATAACAAAGATTTGTCCAGTCTCATCGGCTAAATATACGAAATCAATGATTAGATATGTCGTGCGTATAACAATAGGGAGATAAGTTACGCACCTTATTATGCGTATGAAAACGAATACAAACACTTTGTAACATCTGTCTTTTTGCCTCTCAAATAAATTGAAACAAAGAGTCGGTGTTTCATCGTTGTAGGTTATTGAACTGGAATACACTGGTTCTTTGTATCCGGTACATCAGTAGCGGAGACGGTAACATTTCGTCTAATTCCTTCACCCACAAAAGTAAAGTACTGGGATAAGTAGAACCTTTAGTTAACAACAACAGTCAGAACAGTTATGACTGCGCTGCGACTTCAGAGAAATGGACAGCCAGAATTTATTAGCAATGCCTCAAAGCACACGAACAACGTTGGGTTCCGATGGTGCAGTAACATGTCGTACTAGTTGGTCAGGTCAACAAGGTGGCTTTTCACCTGAGGGATCTAGCTGTGGACAGGGTAGGACTTCGGTTTATGCTTCGTGCTGTTGTTGCTCATTAAGTTTCACAAGCTACTATAACACGACTAACCTAATTCGGGCACTGCAGTATGGACTGACTCGTGTGTATCATGCAATCAAATTATGGGTCGCCACTTCAAACTAATCGTGGTGCTTAGCCCGTTTACAGTAATAACACTAGTAATAATGAAAATGAAAACAGCAATAACTTGTAGAGCTATTCTGTCTATCGTATAACCCATTAGTTCATTTATCGTTACCGTGACACCCGTATGGACATTAAAGACTGACTTACATAATAAACACAGCTGAACACATGCCGAAATGATCGGTATACATGACAATAGACAGGGCGGACGGAAATTTTACTTCTTCCAATACAACATAGGCCATGAGACTTTATTACGACGTTGAGCGAGTCTGTTCGTTCGACGTGCTACTGCGTCATCGAAATCCAAGAATGTTGATGTCCTCAGTAGCCGTGCCAGGTTGTTCCCAACTGGTACACATCAGGCGCACAAGTACTGCTGATGAGAATGTTTAATATGTACCTTCCAGTTGTGGCAATCAAACGTCATGAGATAAATTAAGTGTTTCAAGCCTTTATTTGTTCTAAGTCAAGTATGCTGATGTCAAACAGTTCACTTTGCTGATAACGATGCTGATTCTGAAGTAAGCATTGAATAAACAGTTTATACCCCTTAAATTTTACTAGGTAGAGTTTTGAACCGACAATCCACATGCCACTTGATAAGATGTGATATGATCTATTTCGACCGTTGATGCTGGACATACATACGCAACCCCCCCTACACACACAAAGGTTCGCTATTCATTGACGCATTCATTTCTGTCTACATTACATCACTGGTCTATTATCCATTCGAATTCATTGAACAGATATAGTGGATAAGTGAACTAAAATGAAGTAAAAGTTTTTACAACTAATAAGGTACTTTAGACCAAATAATTATTATAGGATTACTGAACTGATTTTGTCATGTAATGTATATTATGACTATGGACAAAGTGGACCTCTGTCAAGCTTTGTATAGCTGAACGTGCACCAAGTCGATCAGGCCGATATACCGGTTGGTGGATGTATACTAAGGGACAATTTTCAAACCGGCACTTTAAAATAAGCGCATTCGATTTTGTTTAAATTCATTTGGTAGCGGAAAGAGATTGATATCACTGTTAAATTGTCCATCCGTAGCGATGAAAAATGATTACCCATACAAATTTGGCCCCTCTGATGCTGCAAACTAAAATACTGCAGAAAATAAAAAAGAAACACCGGAAACAATGGCAATAATTCGGCTGTACTCTCCACCGAGTAAACTTTTACTGTCAATGTGTTACCACTTACAAGAACGCGATAAGCTCCGGCTATTGGTAGTGGAATACGTTAATTTGTTTTCCATTAAACAATCCGGTTTTTAAGGTCCCTAATTTGGGCTTGACGAATTACCGTTCACATTTCGTTTATCCCGTAATAATTGAGGGACATTTTATTGCACCTAGAATCCCAAGGGAATTGAGTTTTATTGGGAAGATTAAAATGTACCGACCCCTAAACCGACAAGATCACTGTCGAGTGGTTATTGAACGCGATCCACTGAGAAGCTATGTGGTATTCCTCCATAAATTCCATGAATACAAATCCCCAAAACAGTCACTTATCTCAAACGGTTTTCCACAAAAACGTCATACCCGCTTCCAACACTGTATGGTTAATCTGACTGTTTTTCTCAGTCACAGCAATTCGTGATTGGGGGGAGATGGTAAAGCGCATTGGATATCAATAGACAGTACAATACACATTTATTCTGGATTGTTTTGTGTGATCGAAGATGGATATACCAAAACGGAGAGTTACACTTCGTCAAACGAGTAACAATTTACAATGGTATTTTTTAATCTGGAGATGTTGCCCAACTGAAATCGAATGATCAGTTGATGGCTGGTTGAATTTGAGAGAAATTTGAAATGGCAGTTGGCTTTGATTTTTGAAATCGATCTCTCACAAACAGTTCCACCCTAGTTCATCGAGACATCAAATCTGCGAATGTATGAATGGCCATTGGCAAGTGGTAACCAATCAGCTCACTCCAATTTGTTAACCCCAACGACATAATAACTATGGAAATGTCATTCAAGCGAGGGATGAGTAGTCCATAATATAACCTGTAGTGAAGAATATATTTAGCTTATAGCGCAATTACGGTGACACTGCACTGCTTGTTATCTTTAACACGCGAATAAAGGGACTTTTTCCACAAATTTCGATTCCTCAGTCTGATTCCATCATCTACAACCATCAGGATGCAACAGTTCTCAAATGTGGTGTGATCACACATGATAGTGTTGATGATGATGGCAACTCTATCGGGGATCATGTAGCCTGATTCGACCAGGCACGCTAAAACTAAGCCAGCGGTGTTCTATTAGTTCTCAGCTGTCCGTGTACGCAGAAGTATTTTGTTTAAGCGCTAGAGTTATGGTTTGTCGTTCGTACAGATCCCGTTACGGCATTAACGTACCTACGTCACTGATCTAAAGATGATCACTGGTATTCTTCTGGTTACCATTTTTATAAATGTTGCGCTTTATTTAACTTGCCCGTAAACGAGTTTGTTAACCAACTTTTACCTCCGTTACTCTTGTTGACTATAGTTGAATGGTCGTAAGTTTATTGCTTTTCAACATGAATAAAAGACGAACATGATTTTGAATGAACTTTGAAATCTAGTGAATTCATTATGAGGCACGTGGAGTAGTCACCGAGAAGACCACTTCACTAACAGAAAAGTGGTAGTGTAACCTATTGTCAGTAGATCAATACGAACTATTGAACGAAAGTGAAAAGAACGAACACGAAATCCAATTTATTTTTTCTCAGATGGCTTATGGAGTAAAGGTCCAATCAAGTGTAGATAAAATTCACAATGTAGCGACCCATATTCTTCACCACTTTTGAGTAACTGGAACATCACTTACAGAGTTAAGTGTCATTAACAATCTCAGCCTAACTGAGAAATCTTAATATACAGCCATCAAACTAACTGCAAATGAATGTGACTGACTGAACTGAACAATAGTATCAGTAGGCATACCTAATCGTAGATAGCTTTCTAGATCACAAAGTTTCATTGGCAAAGGCACAGGTGTCGCAAAATGTTTGCTCAAGTCCTTCACATTCTCAATAGGGCAATTCAGCCTGCTGCTAGTCAACAAACTAGCATTCCAAAATTCAGGGTGAACCACTTGAAGCAAGAGGAGAAAAACTGATCTTTTTAATAGTAGACTGTAGGTTATCATCCTGTAGAACAGCATTCTTAAGTAGCATAACTTTAAGGTTGGTGTATGAAGTCTTTCACCTGTCTCACTCCACAGGCACTTAAAACGGTAGGAAATATCAGAAACCTGATTAGACGATGGCCGACCTCAAGTCAACTTCGGACTGAATTTTATTAACAGTTTATGACAAACAATTCGGGAAAACCAAATTCAGGGATCCACTGAATGTACGTAAACATGTTTGCTTGAAAAGGAAAGTGGTTTTAAGCTTTGTATTGGACACTGGATGAATAATGATTTGTGATTTGGTCAAATGCTGCATACTATGCAGAAATTATGTGCGCAACAGCAGGAAACCGTGAGCTTTATAGGGTTGTATAATGTTGGCCAAAACATATTCCTTACTTATCCCGAACATTTTAGTAGGGTTCGTGTATTTTTGCCATCACCACTGCGGCATCTGACCGCTGTTAATGAGTCCGTCTACCGAGCTTGTCCATAAACACATCAAACTAAAGGGCTTATTGCTCATTGTCAGTTAGGTTTGCAGCACAGATGACAAGACGGCAAACATGCTTGTTAGTTTGAAGTGGGTATAGACTCATGAGTCCTCCGTACATAATAATCGGTTTCAGATAACTATACTCGTTTTAGCAAACACAAATGTCACAAGTCTCTAAATAACGTCGTGAATGTTACTGGAAATCATGTATACAATGTCGAGTTCTGAAGAATAGCCACCTAAGTGGGGTAGGAGTGTGTTATTTGGGAGACCAGCCGGTTGCTTGTCATAAATGAGATACCGTGAAGTGGGAGAGAGTTTCGAAAATAATTCTGCTTTATAAGTCACTTTGATAGGACAAAACAGACAAAAGTGAATCGTTCGAAACTACTCGGTGATCTGAGGTATGATACATATGGCGGGTTGCAAAAAATTGCAACCTTCTCGGGCTACCATAAAGCGATGCAAACTCAGCTACCATGATGTCGTTGTGACTCTGCTAAGTCTACAGGAATGTCACTGAAATTGCCTCTTGCCAAAATAACAAGGTCAACAGAGCTAACTTCCGGTCCAAGTGCATAAACACACTATCACTGAACTATGGAGTAGGTATGACACAAACCGACTGCATCTTGTCAGTATGGGCAAACTGGAAACTTCATGCAGGTGTACAGTATTTGATAGAAAATGAACGGTCCGTAGGCCAGTTTAGTTATTTTGAAGTTTGATTATTTATTTTTCAAATGCCAAACTGACCAGTGATGTTTCTGATCCTCCAATGAACCCGATTCCCAAACTTTCTGACGGTGTAACTTTCAATTGAATTTGAACCTCTGATCCAGCAACAATCGTTTGAGTTAGAGCCAATTCGGAATGTTCTAAGTGAGCTGAAAGTTCCACTGATCTTTCTACACAAAAGCTGTTGCGCGGACTATTTGGTCCAATTGGGGTCGGAATGACAGAATTGCGTGTCGAAGACATTTTGGCTGTGAAATTGTAGTTGGGTACTTGCAAAGTAGTCAGATTGGGTGAACTTGCCCTTCGTAAATGTGAAGAAATTCTTACTGGAGACAAGAAGTTTGCAGAACGGTCCATATCTGCAATAAACGAAACGGGCTAATTGTATACATAGTGAAATTGTTTGCTTTGGTAAAAGACCGTATGAGACGGTGACGATACAAAACGTGTAACACACAAAGGCTTCGTCAAAAGCTGCGTTTTGAAGGATTGTCACAGATCACCTGGAACACGTTACTTCATCATTTGTTCAACGCACAATTTCAGAATGAAACACGGCTCAAGAAATAAATTACTTTGCTGACGTTCAAAACTTGACTCCCGTTGCGAAGCCAATTTTTCATCGAAATCCGTTGTTAAACTAACTGGGTGAATCGTAAGTATATCAGGCGGCCACCTAAGACAGGATTCCGCAGTAGAAATTAGAACAGACTTCTTCTCGAAAATACCTACGAGCAAACCCATCATCGACATTTAGTTGGAAATGTGAAACGCCTAAAATTTTGTTTCGTTTAGATTTTTCTAAGCCAAGGAGTAAGTGTTCATATGCTCAACTTTTTGTAAACAATTTACAATATATACATGGCTGGGTTTTGCACACAAATAATGCCAGTTACCATATTTTACCCTAAGAATACACAAGGTGTGGTGCAAGCTGTTGTAGAAGGTTGTGTTATCCACTTATTGAATAACCAAAAACCATTGTGAGTTAAAATTTAGTGCCCTAAAAACATTCTCATAGAAGCTCGTCATTGTTTTCATCAACAAGAAGTGACATGTTTAGTTGGAAAAACAAAAAGTAATATTATTCCTACTTCACAGAGTGAGAATTAACAAGAAAAAAGTGAGAATACTGTAACAGAGAAGAGAGTTTACGATGGTAATTGCGTGAACAACTGCTGTTACAGATTGTGTTAAAAACGTGGCTTTCGCAGCAGGTCATGCCTAGGTTTAGACAGCCTAATAGAATCGAGCCTAAGTACATCGAAACTTTACAGGTTAACGAAAGCGGATACTGAAATCTTGTTTAATTTTTTAAGTCCGGGAACAACAATTAGTGTTGTTGACAGAAAATGTTTGTATTTACACAAGGAAACAATACCTCAATATCTGCATGACATACAGCAATTCCCATCAACTGAAAGTGAATAGGTACCTGTTAGGTTCCACATGACGCACCAGTATACATCACTTCAGCAAATCTAGTGGTGAAATTTGACGCTGTGTTCTGAGGTCGTTTATATTTGATCATAGGCGTTTGTATTAAAATCTACATTATTTTTCTTTTAAGCAAGAATTTAACTACGCCACTGTGTTTCACATAAGCCATCAATAATCGATAACAAAATATTTTAACCACCATCAAATGTGGATTGGCAAAACTCTGGCTGCACTCCCCGAGTATAACTCCAACAGTTGTGATTGCATCCTAGAACGAACCAACATTTTTAAGCCCAGACGCAACACTGCTCACTAGCACTTCTGCCAATACACCATAAAGAAAAAATAGACTGTGATGCATTTGCGAGGCTACCCTAAATCTTACATGTAGTCAATCGACATGGCAAAGGTTGTAAATGACATCTAGTTTGTTGATTGAGGTGAAAATAAATTTGATTCAAGTACCCGGCTCCGAACAAGGCAGAGTTTCAGTTAATCTCTTCCATATTTCCAGTAAGTTCTCAAGAAGTGTCAAACATCTGTTTCCAGCAGTTTTCACCAAGATGTTACAGTTAATTGTTGTTCATGTAAATTATACGTGGAAATCGGAACGACTCTGATAGTTCAATACATATCACTGACTTGGAGCTGATAACAATACACAAGACCTACTGAAGGTCTTGAGCAAGCCTGCCATTGGTTGTAGTTATTGATCGCTGCGTCTCTGTGTGGTTTAGCCAAACAAGTCAGTCAATTAGCCAAACCAATCATTTTCAAATGCATTCTATGAAAAATGATTGCATGTTCTGTCTACAGAAAACCAAGCAAATTCGCACCGCCTGCTAGGTTCTTACTTCAAAATAATCAATTGCACGCACTTATTTTGTTGTTCACTGGCTGTTCCTCTTAACCCGGCCGGTCAATTCACCTTGCCCGCTTTTTAAAGAAGTTCTGGGTCAGTGGTCTTGTAATTGACAGGATATCGACTGGCCACAAACGAGCATTATTCCCCTTCATTCAAGCTTACGAACTGAACGGTTTATCCTCCTTTTAGTTTTGTCAGCAGCCATTGGATTACCTGTTCATTGATTGAAGTGCGCTTGGCTGCATCTGAATTGTGTGCCTTATGCTCAATTCATCGGTCTAGTTGATTCCGCAGGTACTTTATTTGCAATATTGGCCTGAATTTTGCTAGCTAAACAAGCGACCAGTGATTGGCAAGTGGTGTAGCTCCTCTTTAAATAATGGAAGCATAGAAAATGTTCCACGTGCTCGAAAAAAATCGGACACGAAGGAAAACTGTTGCATTCTTGCAAAATAGACCAATGAATGATATGGTTTATTGCAGATTATCCGTAACTGACTGTATTGACTTGAAAGGTAATGCCTGTATTTAGTATATCTCTCTTTGTTTAGGATAACCTTTAGACAATCAACAGTTTGGTTCAATGTTAATGTTTTACTAGTGACAGAAAAATCCCCAAACCGGATGAACCAGCGAAAATGTTGGTAGTACTTAAAACAGTCTAGACGTAAACAATCAAACAAAGTGAAAGGTAACAAATCATGAGTCAAGTGTGGATAGACAGGGAAGCAGTAGTAGCTTTAGTTCGTTAATAACAACAGATTGGCCACACTTGAACAACAAGACAGAATTAGAATCGATAAAGTCAGTCAGATAAGTTGACCGCATATTCAAACGCTTGAAGAATGAATAAGTGAGAGTATATTCTTAAGGTTTTACGGTTGTCGTTTTATCCAGCCAACCACTGATATCAACAATATTTTAGTTGGTACCACATTTTTCTGCTTGTTTGCTTACCGTTAGATCATCGAACAGTTGTATCGGTGACAATGATGACATGAACGGTACCCTAGACTAGAACTGAATCTACTGCTCAAAGCAACTTTAGCACCAGCGTTCACTCAGGAGTCTGACCCATCATTCACCTCTCACAGCGAGTCTAGCTGACGAAAACGTTTAGTAGAAACTGGGGACCGTCATTGATATGATGATCCTGCATTCAAACAGAAGGAGAGGACGAAATGCAGGAGTGGAAAGACATTATAGTCAAAGACACGTAGCCCGTGCACGGTACTTCACAATCGGCGAGCCGGTTCTTGTACGCATACGTCATGGATCGCTAAACTGGAAAATAGGAATAGTCGTCCAACGGAGAAGATCAATCCTGTACGAAATGAAAGTCGGCGAAGCCACATGTGCGGCACGCATGCCAGATTCGCCGGAACCGGAGAGATGCACTGTGCGACCGAGTAGGACCAACCGCGTAACTCGATATACTGCTGGGCGTTTTCGACTTGTAGAAGGAACGACCACCGAAACCGAACATTCAACCGAACCAACCTTACAGTTCCAAGGTGCTGAACACAAGTATCCCTCAAGGTGAAGAAGACGGACGGACAGATGTTGCAAACTGGTAAAACTCATTCAAGTCAATCCACGGAAGCAGTCCTATGATTGAACCTAACACTCTTCGTCTTCGAAAAAACGACTAATTCAATCAGAATTAGTAAAACTGGTTAAAACGGTCGAGATTAGATTTTTTACCGTCGGACATTTAATCCACAACAGGCATTGGTGACCTTAACTAATTTTTCGGTAACTGTCGTTCCACTTTATGATTCGAGAATGTTTTTGGTCACTACGCGTCATATAAATAACATGTATTTTTTCGTCTTGTCGCACATGTTTTGGGGCGAAACGAAGCTGTTTTTTGCATGTATCTTTTGGCTCGTCTAGAGAGCAAATACGGGGACACTCGCCGTATATTCGGGACCGAGATTTCCGTGTTAATTATTACAAAAAGGAAAGGTCGATTTTTGTCACACGCCCCATTATATCGTGAACGAACCAGCGTATCTTTTTGAGGGTTGAAAACAGTTAGATATTTCTTTGTTCATCCCCGTTTAGTCCTCTGAGTCTGTATTCTGTTATCCTAAACCATCCGTTACTCATTGCACTCAAATGAATATAAGCAAACAACCTATTGTGTCTAAACCATAGGCCACCGTATGGTAATATGGTAGCTGACAGCAAACGGAATAGGTGAGTTAAACTTTTCCAAACAATAATCGGCAAACGTCTTCTGTCTACAAACAAAAATTTCATTGTTAGAAGAATCAGCAGAAATTCTCTCATTTTTAAGTATTCGGATCTGAATGGCGGGCGCTCTGTATTTTGCTTTGTTGTCTCACTGCCAAACAACTTTCATGCGACACAAGTCCAAAACTAGTTACCATGATGCAATTCTCATCAGTCTGTGTGGACTAGATATCCGACTATGATATTAACCTATTCAGGTTGACAACTTTTAGCTTCCCAAATGCAACTTCTTCAGTTCTGGTTTCCATGACATCAGATGTAAACACTTACAGTGATGGTCAGGTCAAGCTATCGGAGTGCCGTAGTATTGATAACATAACACTTTCTGGGTGTGCGTGCAAGTCCATTCTCTGTCTGTTTGTCATTGTGTGCCGTATATACTTTGCATGGTTTATATTTATAACTGATGAAATTGAAAAGAAAACCAATATATCGTAAGAAATGTCCTCCTTATTCTCTGTCGAAGCAGCTAAATAAAATATAGTGGTTTAAATTTAGCCTGCTCTAGGAAGGAAGCCAGTGAGGGTGAAACAAAAGATTGACAAGCAGCAACGCACTCTATATTTTTAGCTACAAAATTTGGATAGCAGAAATTCTGTGATCTAATTCTGTTGTTGTCTTAAGGGATTCATGCGAAGTTTACAAACCAATAAAGCTTCGGAGGGCTTAGAATGAGAAGCAACGAGGTAGGCATAACATGTCAGAGAAAAGCAGGTGGAAATGAAACGCAACCATAGCGGATCAACTACACTGGAAGCATACTTCACTGTATAGCAATTAATAACTGACCAACAGCAACAACGAGCATTTGGACATGCACTTGCTTTCCAGCAAAGATTACATGAAGACAGCATTACGTACTAAAACTTCGTGGCATATCTGCGCATGAGTCGTTTTTCAAATGACGTCGTCACACTTCAGTTATAAACTGTTTCATATTGAACATGAGCGGCAGTTGAAGGGATATTCTCCACAAGTCCATCTGGTGTTGTGACATTAACGAATCGTGTTTGTGATAAGTAACTGGGCTGGACAAAAACATATTTTGCAAAATCTGAGGAAGTTTGCTGAACTTACAGCAAATCTTGTACTTGACAAAGCATTAAACACAGTCTTCCTGGACAGAACGATGAACATGACGAGAGAACTCGCTAAGTGAATATTTTTCTACCCCTCTCACTAACAGCAAGATTCACAAGATATAGACGAACAGCTGGGATAATTAGTTTAGGAAGAGGGAACATCTGCTCGTTGAACTTGACTACAAAATTATTTAGGTGGGATGAAGTGAACACTCTAGTAAGTAACCCAAGCACCGTTATTGCGGGGTTGTGATAGAGGCTTGGGTGATCTCAAAAATATCATTAGCGGGTCCCGTTTATTAGTTCTAGTGCCAGTCCCCCAGCAAATAAACGGTTCAGTAGAGCTCAGATGAAGGAGTTGTTTGTTCCTTCACTTGAGACCATCAAGCGAAGAGCGATTGCCTTTAACCTAACGATATGGAACGTTCACCATATTTTTCGGTTCCCAACTCACCGACAGGCAGTTTATTATAATCGACGTATAGCAGTAACAAAGAAGTGACATGCTATAGTATTCCAAGCATGAGTGAAACAAAAACAGCCTGTTCGCATATTGTGCTTAAGTGCATACCGCTTGTCACACAATAGTAACCAGAAAATGCGTGTTTGTTTTTCCATGAAAGCTTCTAGCTTAAAAATTAACGGTTATTTATACCATAGATACAGAGTTGAATGTGTAAGGTTTAACGGTCTGCTCAGTCGTAGAATTTGGGCTCGTTTAAACAAATAAGTTCAAGCGATTTGCTCTGAACAACCACTTTCTTCTTCTAGAATAGCAAATAAAGCTACAGTGCACAGAATCCTCTTCACGTTGAGTAACAGTGCAATTCAAAGTAAATACCCACGTACTCGCTCATCAGGCAAGCTGTATACAAGCTCGGAATTAGCGCAAGGTGACCTGATCGGTCTTTAATTGGTCAGTTCGTTGAGATCACCTCTTCTGTAAGTGGATCACACTGTATGTATCTCCCGAGTCCTATAAGGCGTGCTATTCCAGAGATACCGAATAAACACTCTACACATCGGGACTGCTGGCTTCTAGCAAACTGCTTCAGTATAGGAGTTTAAGTGATAGCAGAACCTGCAGATTAATTGTCACCCTTTATTTCTGACTGCGAAAAAACCGTGTGAGGTTTGAACGCAACTGTTTTTAGGGCATGTCTAATGTTGGCTCTGATAACATTTTATGGATCTTTGTAACTGGTAGCTGACAAAATTATCTACTGTTTTCTGAGATAATCGGCATTGGCCAAATCAGAGGTGGATTTTCCATTTCTGTGGTTTGAAGAGGATTGAAGGACAGCCTTCATAATAGTAGCTATAACGCTGCAGTATAGATCTGACATCGTACAAATGTTTTTGACAGATTCAGCTGACAAGAAAATTCCTCGTTTCGAGCGGCTGCTTTTGCGCAGTTGCAAACGAGATAGTACTAATTGTGAGTTTTGCCATCTTCAGCTAGCGTATGTTTTAGCTTGATGGAGTTATTGAAGGTGAGTGTCTTACGCAATACACACGTGCTTTACCATCTGAGTCATTTCAATCGCTCAAACGAAACTTGCCTACCGACAACTTTGGTCATCGTACTCACTGTTAAGCGCCAATAAACATTATCGGAACGGATAAGCTGTGACACCTGATCTACAAACCTAGCTAAGCTTGCACGCCAGGAAGATTTAGTCCGTTACTGTCATACTGTTGTGAATGAGTCCGAATATCACTGAGCCTTTTTTTGAAAATGTGAAATGAAAAAATACAGGACACCTTAATTCTTCACTACCTACTGGAAACTGTAAAAGTTTCGTCATGCTTATATATTGCTCACATTTCTGATGTTACTGTGCTAGAACGCACGACATTTTATTCAGCTAATCGTAACTGAACTAGCTACATAATGGAACCTGGGTACTAATGTCATCATCATGCGTTAGCTTATCTCAATGAAAAATAATTTTATTGTGTTGTCGATCATTGCCATTTGAGGTTTGTTAGAAATACCTCTCACCATACAAACGTATATTGATGTGTTTTGTATGATAAAGGCCACCCTGAACAAATTTATAAAAATAATACCGACTTTAACGTTCCCATAAGAGACAGTGGAAAGATAGGTTTGCACCGAGGAAACCAAAAGCAAGTGAAAGCGGCCATCTTCATTGAAATTACCAGACTTACACTTATCACTTAAGAATTCGTCATCAGAGAGCACGGTAATCAGTAAACTTCAGTCCAGCTGATGCAACAAGTGTGAAAATATGAGAGTATTTCTAACATATGTCAAAAGTGAGATAAATAGGTAACGAATGTTAAGGAATATTACACGACAGTATTTGCACAAAGAATCACTGAAGCACCTCTACACTTTGAATAAATCTATTTCCACTCGATGTGATCACGAACAGTAATGCAGCAGAAGTTATGTTCAAGACATTCCTAATTTAATATTACTGTAGACGTCCGAAGTTATTTATGTGGGATCCTCAACTAGCGGTTTTGAATAGGTACATTCATTAGTAGAGTGGATAATGCGACTCAAGGGAACATTCACAAAGTTTTTCGAGGTACATAAAAGGAATATAAAGATTTATGATTTGCATTGAATACTTCAGGGTTTATTGAATTCACAATAATCTTAGATTTAATAAAAGCATGGGGATTTTTCAGTATCTAAGTTTTGCACATCGGGGTATAAGAAAAGTTCCTGATAAGAGTAAGCCAACATTCTTAATCCCAATTTACGGGAAATTTTTAAAAAGTTTGTTTCCTCAAATGGTAATTTTGAGGCTTTTCTAAGATAACAGTATTTCGAACATAACAACAAACATAGCGTTTGTGACATACACATTCCCACCAGTAACTCACTGTCAAACTATTTTCTGTGCTTCTAGCTGCTGGATATACAAACACAGGCCTATTTTGACTTTGACACTTATTAGTTACCGATGAGTAATCGGAAATTAGTTAATTCCAAATTGAACATCCCTCACATTTGGTCGTAGCTTTCGCATTCAGATAGAATTCTTAACTATCCTGTTTCAAAAAGAAGCAACACAGTTGGGTTTTGCTCTCATTACAGCTCGTCATAAGTCCATATTCTTGCCATGACCGAGATTCAGACTCCAACCACACTTTTATGAGGCAATCTTGTTAACCCCAGCGCAGCTGACCTCACATTAGGCACGACGGAATTATCATATGTGAACACTCAACCACTTTCGCTTGTGAATAATGATCAGGTTACCCGATCGCCGCGAAAGGAGACTGAGAAACTGTCCTGTTAACTCCAGTCGATAACCTCGTGATAAGGGTCTCTTAAACAGATGGAAATCTCTGATCTCCTAATGCCTGCTAGGCGATATTTTAGATTACTGGTGAGTATTGTTTGATAAAACTTATGGTTAAAAATCTCCAGAGTAGTCGTCAGAGAAGACGGTGTGGCCAACAAACTCGTTCTTGTTTATTCATAAACAGGCCAAATACTCATGTGAATCATCGTTATCAAGGGAAAGAAAAGAAGAGAAGTCACAAGTTTATTTGAGGTCAAACACGTCATAAAAACATATGGAGACAACGTTCTGACACAGTTGCGTCGCAATTACGACGTAACTGGAACCGTAACAGTCTGAGATGCCAAGGTGTGGGTGCTAAGGCATAGCAACTGCAACAACTATGATCAGAATTGTACATCTCACGGCTTTTGACCGATTGCCCTTGGCTCGATAAATTGGACGGAAAAAAGAGGCAGAGTTTATGGTATGGTGCGAATTGACAAGATGTACTAAATCCGCGCTGATAATTGTCTTGTTGACTTTGCTATTGATCCAGGCTGGATGAAACTCACTGATACGTTCAAATAAGCGCCTGAATTTGTGACCCTTTTAACTAGTTTCATAAGAACAGGTAAATGAGTGTACACAAAATGAAGCCACATAATAGGTCCCTTCATCCTTTTACCTTGGACACTTTGCTGGAGTAAAGTTGAAACAGACCTGTAATCTGGCAGCATAGAATGTTCGATTGATAACAGTATTAAGTCTCCTGGTGTTTGCTTCGGCAAGCGTACCCCTTCTGAATGGTAATGAAATAAATACTGCCTTCTTTTCCGCCCGAGTCGTTTTATTTTGTTTCTCGCGAATTTGTATAGTCTTGTCTACAAATCGTTCCGGATAGGCATGTTACAAGAATATTGTGCGTTGAAAAGACAGATAATCGAAAATCCTATCCTGTATACATACTCTCATGTTTATCTCAGTCAAACAGTTAATGAGGTTTCTTTTTTGCATCAGAGGGGCAAAGCGGCTGAAATGGATATACTATACATTCCAGGTCTCTTTCCGATCGTTTTTACTTTGAACCGATCCGTCAGCACGTCGCCGGATGAGTACATCAAGGAAGGCTAGTCGATCGCTACGTTCAGTTTCTAGTGTAAGTGTTACGTCCGTGTGGACTGAGTTGAAAACTGCTAAGGTATCCGTTGGGTTAGCATTTTTGCCAACTACACATAGAACGTCATCGATATATCGCTGGCAAATATTACAACAGCAAATGACTTCTAGTTGGTCGTGTTCAAGCTTTGTCATGGTGATGTCTCTAAACAACGACACCAGTGGGGATCCCATTGCCACACAATCTATTTGTCGATGCAGCCCCCGGTTGGAATTAACTTGTCCGTTGTGTATACAAAGGCACAATAGCATTTTCAGTTCTGTCGATGGCATACAAGCATCTAGATAGTTGGCCACAATATACTTACATAAATAGTCCACCGTCTGTTTCAGTGAGACATTTGTCACGTGACGATACGTCAGGAGGAAACATTTGTTGTCCTGTTAGGTTAAATTTATCGAATGTGTTAACGAATTCCCAAGACTATGGTTGGAAAACTTCTGTCTGACGTGTTCAGTGAGGTGTGATAACCACTGAACACGCAAGTGATGTGCTGAGTTACATATGTCTGGAATGGGTCGAAGTATATCTGTTTGTGAATTTTCGTTAATCCTCAAAGCCAGAGAATTGTTATTTAAGTGGGTTGAATTCGTTCGGAAGTTGGGGAGTCAGTTATCTCGTTATGTTTCATAGAACATAGTACATTTCGGCAGCATCCTCTCTACTAGAGTGGTTTTGTCGTTCTCAATGCCCACCTTCTCGGATTCGGTCTTATCATCTGGTGTGGTCAAACGTTTGTGTACATAATCTTTCTTATTGGGTAGAACAATTCCGGTACATTCATCTGGAGAGAATAATGTTTTCATTTATCCTCAATTCCTCCACGTGTTTGACCTCAATTGAACTTGATACTTGTTTCCTTCCCTTCGTCGTGTCAGCAATGTTTCATATAACTGTTATGTATTTGCCTTGATGATGAACTTCTGAGAACGAGCTTGTTCGCTATGCCTTTTTTCTAATACAAAGTATTTTCATTTACATACTACAACAATCTTCACGAGAAAAGAGTGCGTGACATGGTATCTTTGGCCAATAAACTGTAAACGGGTTTGCGCTTCCAATAATCCCTAACTACACTGCATGCCACTGCTTAAAGGAAACCTTGTGGGTTTGTTATTTCCATCGGTTATTATTACTGGCCTTTGCCGATGAGCCCTCGAGATAGTTCCAAAGACCAAGATCAGGCAAATTCCACATGAAACTATGGCACCTTGGGGAAAAAGTGATTAGAGGGCATAAAATTTGTCCAGCTGGTCTCAAACTGACGGGTATGCCCACGTTAATTAGAAACAGACGGTTAGGGGGTCATTCATTTAAATCCGATCTTTAACTGTTGTGTGATGAGTTCTTCAGCTGGGATCTGCTCTATCTGAAATGTACTTCCGGACTCAGTTGGTTTTGGCCGATCCGTCTGAGTTGTTCAAAAGTCAACTTATCAGACGGTACACTAGGACTGATCGATTCAGAAGTTCTGTTGGTCACATCCATAAAACATTTCCCTTAGTCAAACGGTGGGTAGGCTGGTATGTGACTGACCGCTATACGTCGTCTATCTCAATGTCTGCTGGCAGTCGAGATACATGAAACAGCAGTGTTTTTCCTTCCCATTCATTTTTGGTAGCCTTCAACCTTTTACTTTGCTCTATAAACTATGTGAACATTCGTTTTTCGAATAACGCAGAGACAGGTATGCAAACATGTTTGGTGGTACCGTATGTTTTGAAACCTATAAACCACGCGTAATCTCTCATTTCGCCAAAACCTTTCGGAGTAAACGAACCGTCTTATAGGATGCCAGAAGTTACATACACGTTTCGGACAATGAGGTCTACAGGCATGCAGCGGCTGATACACAAATATTCGGTTGATTTTTGAGCAAATTTTATTTCCCAATACCATCATTAAATAGGTTTAATGACAGTCCTTACCTTCTGGTTGAACTTATTTATATAAGTTATTCTGTTGCGCCGAGTTGTGTTATCGGGTATTCCTCATTTTTAATGTATATTTGTTTACGGGAAAGGAAATCACGCTCCAGTCTATGTACGTGTTAGGCAAGAGTGTTGGATATCACGGCAAGTGTTTCACACAAACCACGACCGAAGCATCGTTTACTTAGAAGTGACTCTATGAACATCTGAAAAATGAACAACTTATCTGCTAACTTTCATCGTCGATACTTTGCTAAAAGCTTCCTAGTCAAGGTGGACTTATCAACTACACAGCACCTGTAAAATAATTTTACGTACTACCTCTTAGTAAGAGAAATTATATAATTCCTGGTTGGCAATTGAAACAAAAATGCAGACGTCTCCAGACAAGACGTTAGTGTCCATCCCAATATTTCCGACGGTAAACACTTTTGGGAAGTGGTGAAGATATTCAACTACGCGGAATCAACATTCTTGAGCAGCTCCTATTTCAACGCTGAGGTTGATCAATGCATTGACCTGTCAGCAACAGCTGTAGGCTCAACGATGGTTTAAGTAGACTATTGGTCACGAGTGGGATGTAGTTGGCGGTGCAGCATATCTTTGTGCTCAGCGACATATAATAAACGCTACATACCCCGAAAGAAACCTTCATGAACCAACGCCTCTTCCGCCGCCGAAGACAAGTTCTAGACGTCCAGTGGCAATACTTGGCCTACAACAGGTGTAAACCTGATATTCCGTGTCCTTCTCAACCGGAGTTACTCCCTACTGCCGTCGAGTGATGTGAATGAATTAATGCTGGATCCCTCTAAAACATACCGTGAGAGCGGCTAGCTAATGAATACAGACCCGAGAACGACCAGATTTACAATACAGGGGTATGTCTCAATATGATACGAAGATTGTTGACGCCAGTTTCATAATAATGAAATTGCTGATAACATTTCACGGGGCATTCAAGCCGTGCTTGGGAAAAAACAAAACAGTGACCAAAAGTGGCTTTAAATAAGCAAACAAAAGGCAAGGAATGAGATCACATACACAAACACAAGCAACAGCGAATGACTTATTCAACTGTCGTAGGTGTAGTAGTGTTTGCCTTCTTTGATTCGGGTTTTACAACCACAGTTAAAACAGTGAGAAGGTGTAAAATGTGTCGTAATTTTTTCTTCTTCTCGACAAAAGACTGTTAGCTGTTACGAATTCTGGTTAGTACGAGACAGTTTGAAACATTCTGTAAAGCTTGCAGATGCCTGTAGAAACTATGGAATGGCAAAGCCTTAAAAGAACGCAACAAATGATCAGGAACTGTGGCTCCTCTTTAGGCGATCAGGCAACCTGATCATTACTCACAAGCGAAAGTGGTTGTGTTCACATATCATAATTCGGCCGTGCCTAATGTGGAGTCAGTGGCGCAGTGGTAAGCACGGTTGCCTCATGAACAGCGTGGCCGGAGTTCTAGTCCCGGCAGTGGCGAGGATATGCACTATTGACTAGCTCTAATGAGAGCAAAACTCGAGCCTAGTGCTTCTATTCGAAAGGGGCCGACTGGAATGTCTATGGGAATGGGACAGCTGCGATCAATTGTAGGTGATTTTCAATCTATATGAAAAATCCCACTACTCATCAGTAATCAAATACCGCCCAGCACGCCAATGATTACTGGGATTTCAACTTGGAGAGAAGTCCTACTCGAGGGGTCATTGACTGGAGTCAACAGACAATAACTGTCTTCTCTCGAGGCGATCGAGCAAACCGACCATTAATTGATTTTTGTCTGCCCTGCAGCCTTTCAATAATCAGTTGTTTGATCAACTCAGTAGATCTGACCATGCTAACGGAAGATGATAAAGATCTCACGTGATGTTTAAAATAATGTATTGATATTCACGTGTTTCTCACCATTTTTTGTTAAAAACGATCCTAAAATAACAATAAGGTGTTGCAATTGGCACTTACAAATTATTTTTTTGTTTCACTATTCAAATTGCTGTGCTTTTCATTTACTTCAAACGGAGCACATTGACAATTAGTTGGTATTAATCAAATGGCATTCATGTATTTGTACTACGACACAAACGCAAATCGCCTGGAGCGCAATCAGGAGAGAAGGCTAAATAATCTTTCGCTCACCGGTTGTTGATAAAGTTTCCCGAGTTACGGGTGTTGTAACAAATGTGTCTTGTTCGACTGAGAGTCGAGGGTGCCGCCCGCGCGTATCAGGAGATCGAAACGCTGCAGCCAAATAGTTGAATAGCTGTGGTGCAGAAAACCGTTTCCGAGTAGATCGCACTGTTTCTTCTGCGTCAGTGCGCTTGGAATCGAGACACCATCGACTGACTTGCAGTCGAAGCTGACAGAAAAATTTAGAGTTTGGATACTGCCAGGAAGTTTAATAAACCCTTACAGAAAATAACAAAATTCGCTTCACAGAAATGACCTAAAATGAATAGATAATTCTCTGTAATTTGGCAGAAAGGCAATGTCGTTTCGTTTTAATGATTATGTGCTGCATAAATCAACTGCACAGAGTTTGATGTGATCTTGAAAATGAAGAGAAACACACTAATCTTTGAATATGTTGATTAGCAGGACTTCACTCCCCGTATCTACAACAGAATCTTTACAAAACAGAGATAAAACGCAGAGAACCGTAAAGAGAGATACGTGCACTGATATACCGATTTTAAGTAACATTTCAAGAGGATATTTTTATCTTTCGGGATGTCACAAACATCTTACTCTCAGCAGAAAGTATTTTCAGTCAGCATAGAAGTATTTATACCCTATAGTTAATAACAGGTCCATAAGTAACTTTTGCTTGATAATAGCCATTCAGTACACCCTTATATCTTCAGTTTCCAGAGACTGATTAATACATCCTTGTGCATTTGTAAAGTCTGGATTCCCGGATGGGGTAGAAATTTATATTTGACGTCATAACTAAGATGATACAGTTTTCGGGTTTTACTATTCTGAGAACTGTTCTGTTTGCGATTATTGACTTTTGTGCATCCCCAACGTGCGTAACCTACTTTGGTTTAACAGGGAGAGTCAGAAGACGAGTCAGGAGATGACTCAATTAGTTGTTGCAGTCTGAACAAGCTTCTAATCATAAATGACCCAAATTTCAGTTCTTCACACTCGGTTGCACATTTGTGGATAACGTGATTATGTAATTACTATCAGTGTAGCTTCAACATTAATGTTAATCGTTTTTACATACATAATGTTCGACAGTCAAAGGCATCCATGTTAAGTGAGATGCCTGATAATTGGTAAGCATTTAGTGCCTGGAGATTTGCAACTAAAACCACTTTTCTGTGGGTCACTTTAGGATATTGATCAGGCGTCCGAAGCAAGTTAACTGACCGATGTCTCATGACTTCTGTTAATGAACAGCCCCTGATTTACTCCATTGTACACGTTGTTGGATACACGCGGGATCACTACTGACTATGTTGTTCCGAACGGTTTTTATTACTTACGGGAGTTTTGCAGTAAGGTAAACTACCAAAACAATGATAATCGCTCTAGGTATAATTCTTCTGATGTAGTCACGTTATGGTAGTATGAGGCAGATCGTGTTTGCTTGTGCACATAATGCTTCTGTCTGTTCTACATTAATTTTGGCAAATGACATAAGATGTGTTAATTGATTCCGTTATGATTCTTTTTAGATTAAAAAGTCAATTATTTTATACTTTAGGAGATTCATCCTAGTGTAATAATCGATCGTCACGTTACAAGTGAGTTGTTTCAATCAACCTATATAATTTTATGAACAAAACGTTGTTTCACCTATTTGAGGTTTGTACTAAGTATTTCATCAACATCGGTACATAAAAAGTGGTCCAGTTTATTTACAGAATAATTTGCATTTTTAATTACCTTAGGGGTTATGTACTCTAAAATACGATTTGCACTACTTCAGATCACAATTCAGCCGTAAAAAACCATAATGTTTTATTAAATGTAACAGTATGCGCAATATGTTTGGCCTAAGGTAGGTGTGGAAAATGTAAAATATCTAAGGGCGGATGATAAAATTAGGAAAATGGAACAACTTCCCGCCAAAATGAACGAAAATCGGCATGAACTGACCACGCGTAACACTTTGTACACTCTTTGTTAGTCAATCTGCTGGTGGCCAACAGTGTTTCCAGGTTGAAACTGGATGAAAATGTGAGACAGCTCAGTGCTTTGGCTCACGTTTTCAGGAGCCTGACCACGTTTACAGTTCCAATTTGGAGCCAGCAAAATTTCCTAAATAACCGGGAAGAACAACATTAATTCTCTTCATCACACTCGAAGTACCCAAAAATGTGTGACCAGGAAGCGAAGAAATCCAACAGATTAATGAAACTGAGGTACGATTAGCATATCCCTCTAACTTCATACCTATATCACAGTTATCCTAAACTGAGGCTGAACGGACCTGAAGAGCAAGCGCAATACCGAACATTGTTCCCCTGTGGATATTTTTCAGTGTAATCGTCAAGCTTAGGTAAACATTCACCACTGAAATGGTCAGCCGGAGATGACAACTACGCAGTGGGTGAATTAAGGACTCTAGCCTTAACTAGGCATTTCGATGAAACTTGTTTGGTGAGTCGGCTGATTACAGCGGTATTCGGATAGATTTGTCAACAGGGCAAACACCACAGTGTTTGCAGAATACTGTATACCCAGCGACCAGCCAACACTAGGTCCTGGAGTTTGTACTTTTGTATCCAGTCAACTGACATACATAGAGCACACCAACTTTGTCTAAATTTGCCAAAAAAGGGAGAAATGTTAAAAAGTAGCCGGAACGATTTCACAAATACAAAGAAACAACCACGTTTCTCTGACCCTTGAACATAATTCAGGAAGTCTGAGACGTCAGAATTACAGTAAAACTTTCATATGTGACAAACAGTTATTGTCCGCAAAAGTACATGCTGCAATATATGTGATCTACTCAGGTGGACTGATAATGTGTAGCGGACGGGTAGTCCTAGCGGTTTTAGACGGACGCAACTAGTCGGACATGCGGCTTTTCTCATAACAGCACTTAGGAAGCTTGGTAACTGAACGTATGTGCATGATTTTCAGGTCTTATCATATTGATACAACAGCATAGGAGACTGTCTAATGTCATAGATGGTAGACATGTTTCTATTCTACCAAAAGATTTACTCTCATATATGAGCGACCATAAGACCGGACGACCACCAACCCGACCAAGTAAGTCAGGCTTAGAGTCTGTTCCTGGGAAGTAGAAGAAGATTGATACTGTTAGTTTTGAGAATAAACGTTCATAGGCTATCACATTACTGTTTTAAAGTCAATTGCATGAAGATGAGGAAATCAGTTTCCTTAATAATGTACAAATGTTGGATGACATTAAATGACTAGGGTCTCGCCCCTCTTTAACTGCGGGAATTCACTTTACCTATCGATCAGTTACAGTTTACCCTGGAGGGTTCTATCGCGTATAGACAGCGACGGCACAAAAAGAGTCTGTCTGCTTTGTTCAGAACTCAAAAATTTAACACACACGGATGGTTTATGTAAATTCATTATCCAGACACAAGTGATTCAGTGTTACTTGTTGACGAACCAAACTGCAGATCCCAAGCTGCACGATAAACAATTGATCTTAATGGTCAAGTAATTCGTCTCGCGTTCAAGTGAAAATCATCTTCCAGCAAGACACTTCTATCTTACATGCTTTGCATGCCACAACTATGTGGTTATACTCCCGGGGATTGCCTCTGTTGATCCGCTAGCTCATAGTCTAATATGACCCCTACTGAAAGTCTTTGAAATGTATACTTGTATACACGCACGAATTATCGTTCGGCGGAAAATGGAAACCAGCTCTGTTTGATTCCTTTGTCATGAAAGTTTGAAAGATCTGTAAGGAAGTTTTCAAAAGCCACACAGAATCACTTACGGTGGACGTCAAAAAAGGAAAATCTTCTACAGCAGACTTAAAACCCTGGCGCAACCGGTTTCCTCCAAAAGAATTTTGAAGATAAAAGCATTTTAATTTTATTTATAACATTCTGATATGCATAATTTAGTCTTTCAAGTTCAAAATGAATGCATGGGACTTAAATGCAACACAGCTATTTATAAACAGACGGGCTCATAGCTCTCTAATTGGGGTGACCTTCATAAACTGCCTTAAACAAGATGATTCCAGTTGCGTTGATAACAAGCCAGAACGAAAAACCGGAGTGTTGACTCTTTTCGGGTAAGCTGAAGGATGTAAAGACGCTGTTGACGAAACGGATGCATGCTCGTTCATTTTGAGAAAATGGAAAAAGTAATGCAAATCAGCTTGTGACTGAACCAATCAATATGGAATGTGTCATTCCACTACACAAAGCAGACTATCACTGCTTGAAATTTCATATTGATTAACACGTTTTGTATGACATTTTCCGACGTGCGCAAGCTGTTGCTAAGGTGCATACTTGTACGATTAGTGATGATAGTTTCACGGATGATGAGATTAGAACAATACTCCACCGACAACTTGCTGTATGATTAATAATAGTGCTAACACATAATCGGAGAAAATGTGGTTTATTATTTTTTGCGGTCAGTCACAATTGACTTCGCCATTTTCAATGCACTATGTAACTTGCAGATGTCTCAGCCAAATTAGGTGTGCGATTAAAAACTCCCGGAATCAGATCAATACTTCATATGTGACAGCTTCAATGGTCAGATTAGAAACGTGTACTACGATGTAATGCCTACATTATACCTGATAGCAATTGTTGCAGTTGAGAATTATTGGGAAACATTGCCAGGTCATTGGAGCCTTAAACAATTTGTGCAGAAATACTATGATTGTGGGCTTTTCATATCGCGGTAGGAAAAGTTTTCCTCATTTAATTCTCTCTGTTGAATGTTTGCCATTTTGTTTAGGCAAAAATCCACTTTTTTATTTGTCGGTTTGTGTTCAGTTTAAAGTTTCACACGTGCAATATCTATCTTTAGGTTGTGAAGTGAATTTTTAGTTAACGAACGGTATGTGTAATTTATGTTGGTATACCGAAAACAACCTCAACCAAACTGCCGAATATAAGCGTGTAAGGCTTGTATAACACCATTCACCTACATCGTGTTTTGCCGATCGAATCAATTCAAGCACAGCTTCGTACGACGCGTTGGTCACATCCTTCTTGTTGACAAGAACCAGCCGGTCACCGGGGCAGAGACGTCCATCCTGTTTTGATTCGGGATAAAAACGACATAAAGAAACTTTGTAAAAGAATGAAGTAACCGTACTAAGCACTTCAAAAAGCATTCCTCTAAACTTAAGACGGCAATAACTGAAGCACTAGGTTTCGATGACACCACCCAAACTAACCACTTGGACGACCGTGAATAGGCCAAGCACTGTAGGTCGATATTCAAGGCCCGTCAATTTATTCTGTCTGTGCTAAGAAAACATTTTAGACAAGTACAATAATTTAAGTAGTAGCGATATAGACATCGTTTTTCACCTTAATACGGTAGTGGGGAAGTGTTGAGAGAAATGAATATATGCTCCAAATAATCCTTTTTGTTCCGTAAAAGAAAAATCGAAGACAACTAGAATCTCGCTGAGAAATCTATTAACGGAGACATTCTGACCTATTTCACAAATATGCCTTTCGTCTGGAATGCATGGTCTGGCAACGGGGTTTGAAACTGGCTGTCTCAAAAACTGAGATTTTAGAAATAATGCTTAATCACAATTTTCTAATATTAACAAACTTTCGGTTTGTTTTCGTTTGGTGAATTGGACCACTACAGCTTCAGTATTTCTACTATCCAGGATTTTGATTCACCCCAGGTCTGCGGGAATTATATCTACATCTTGTCACTTCCACTATTTACCAGTTACAATCTGTTCACCAAAACCAAAATTAATTCCGTTCACTGTAGTTAGACATGATTACACTTGAACTCCCTAAGTGTTTTGTACTTCTTACCTCAGGCCAAAACATTATGATTGGTTCAACCGTGGCCCAATCTAACAACACAGGTCGTATCACAAACCATTGCCCTTGTAAATGAAACTATGTGGTTCAAGTGTTTCAGGAACAGAGTTAGCCACAGCGGTATGGACTATCAGTCATCTTCCCATGAAGTATACACATTGGCCAGTATAACTAAACAGCCAGTAAACCCAAGCGAGGACACTACAATACGTGAGTGGATTGTTGATTGAACCTTCAAGTTTCGTCATACGTGAAGGCACAAATGATGTTTGCAAACGGAACGTATACTCTATCTATTCAAAACCCAAAATGCTGGTTTACAGTGAGTGTAGCGCGTAGGTTATATGACGTGCAATCTTAACAAATATGAGTCGTGAAAAACGAATGTTCGCGTAGATATGTAACGTGAACGAATGAGTCGCAGCGTGTTGTACGGTGATTATGTCTAACAACCTAAATTTACAAATTAGGTTAGCGACTGTCTTGGATACATAATTTCAAGTGCCTTTTCTCAGCACAGTGCTGATCAGGTTGCACACAGTGCGTCTAAGACTGCCTGTTTGCGTTGGTGGTGATAATATGAAATGTGGTTGCAAAGATCATTAAATTTCTGTGTCAGGTTAAAAAAGTGCAGTTCAGGAGTGAAGTTGACCCTGCTCAGAATAAAATGGGAACTGGACAGAATCATGATCCTTTAACAGAACGTGATACAATTAACCGAATGTCACATGAGGTCAGAGCTTGATGTGTATTTGGTCTACATCGAATGTCTTCAGTGGATTAAGTCTACTTTAAATATCAGGTTATATTTAATATAAGCAGCAGGTCACTATGTGACAGTTACGGTTTACGTAAGGTAGTAACTCTAATTTTGTGGAACTACTTAATGTCTACCTTTGCAAATCATAGAAATAGCATTACATTGAAAATGGCGCCAACATCACGGCGCGTAAATTAATAGTTTAACTGACAACGTACTTCACTAATGACGCTACTGGGCAGACCATTTGCATGAAAACTCAAATGCGCGCAAATGGAACATATTGTATCAAGCGACCGGTGAAAAATGGACCACCGGTAAACACACGGTAGCCAATAATTCACTGTGCCGTTTGCAAGCAGCACAAAACAGTCAGCTAGGTAACTGTACTTTTGCCACAGGAATCCGTCAGTACTAAAGGGTGAACCAAATGGTTGTTCATAACTGAGTTCTGATTGTCATATAATATCTGATGCCGGAGATAAGTTAATACCGGCTTTATCCTAATCTGAATGTTGAACGTTACTTAGAAAGAATGCGATGGAGAACATTTCAACAACCTCCAACAGAACAGTTCTTGTGTTGCGACTATATGGAAAAAACCAGATTCGAAGTTAGATATGTTCATCTGTAATCTACAGAACATTTTTTACTTCCGGTAAAAAGAGCTGTTGTAAAGATCGGCAACTTCTTAGAAAATAAACATCACGATTTGATGGTAGGTCGTGCTTTGTGAATCTTCGACAATGTACGCTATTTCGTAGTCACTGCACCATGGCATGTTGTGTGTTCATTTCGCACCGTAAAATATCCGTCACAACGTGGCTGGAACTTGACGCTATGTGAAAACTTGCGCAATTTTACTTAAACTGTAGCTATTTCTCAGCAGACAAGTCCCTTCCCACCCCCCTTTTCTTCTTCCTCCTGGTCTGGGCCTAGTTTCAAACACAGCTGTATGACAGTTGAACATCAAAGGGAACCGTTGATGTATTGTTGTCTGTGATGGTGATGCTGATCCTATCATATTTTTAAGGGTAAAAGATAATGCGTACTACTAAGTTTCTATAATATGAGCAGGTGAGGTCATTAGCTCCTAAGAGAAGTGCTGTCGTCGTCGTCTTCGTTACCTAGAACTCAATGTAAATGCATATGTATCCTTCCTGCCTACCTCCGCGTTTGCCTGTTGTATATAACTTGCATGTTTCACGATTGTGAATGTTGGGAGTACACGAAATATTGGCAAATAACAAAATGTCTTTTTCTGTTGCGATGACGTGATTGAAGAGAACCAGGTTTTTCAAGTTTCCTATAAACGTCTAAGTTACACTGCAGTTAGGGACCAAATGTACATCATCAATATTTGCCTAACCTTAGACTACCTTCCGTAAGGGATACATGTCTAAGGTTTAATTTCCAATCAGCTTTCCTAGGTACGTCACCATAATTAAAGGCGTGAAACAGGTAAAACCGTGGGCTGATGCATCGACTGGGGCCGGAGTATATCTGATGGTTTATGCTGTGCAACATCTAGGCAACTCTCATTCATGAAAAGATTATTCGTTTTAGGAACCTCAATAGAAAATAAACGATGTTGGACACCCCAAAATTCATACTACTGACAGAAATTTTCATATTAATGAAATAACACTAATTGACACATTAACCTATCTGGAAACTATGCATGCCAATTTTCACATTCCACCAACATGTATCCGATCGATTTGATCAGGCTTAGTCTACTGACGATTGCTCGTTCGTATGAACAGTTGAGTAACAGGTCAAACGGATAACTATATAATAGTCCGTGATGCGCACTCCCAGTCAAAATTAGCGGATTGGATTTTATCCCTGTGTAAATTTAACTAGCTGGCAAAGTAATTAAAACTGGCCGCCTTTGCGTCCTGAGCCTACTTAGTTTACACTAGAGCAAAAGCCCTAAATACAATGTTTATTATAGAATACTGAAAACAGTGCACAACCCCATAACATCCAGATATTCTAGGTGGATACAATTCAACTCAGCTCACGTTTTCGCTCAGTTGGTTGGAAAGAATGTAGTGTAAAGTATCGTGATTCCTGGCGCCGATACCGTTTTCACCGGAACCGATTTTGTCCCAGAATAAGCGCATCATACAAGTGGGCTCAACGTCGCAGTGAAGCTGAATGTTTTTGTTGTGAGACAGGGTTAGTTCTATACAAGAAACGTTAATCGGATCACTAGTCAGGTGATTATATGTAGGGTATGCAAAATGAAGTTAGTATATTTCAGTCTCATTCCGATCTCTTGTAGAAAGTGGGTCCAAAGATGACTGAAGGCAACCTTCGTTTATTCACAATCTACTCTTTTAGAGAGATTCACTTCGCCAGAACTTTATAAAGAGACATCTATTATATTTGAATCAGAACCATATTACTGAGAAAAATCTGGCTTGAACTCTGTTCTTGACAGATCATTGTGTTTATCAGTGAATTTCCAAACCCGAAATCCAAAGTCATGTCTACGCCTGGAAGATGAATTTGTAATTGTGCAAACAGTCTGGTAGATACACGTTATTGGTGAAATCAACTCATCGGTTTCGAGCTCACAAATATTACTCCGGTTTCAACGTACCATTTCACGTGGTATCTCAAAGGCCAGTTTCAAAAATCAATTGACATCAACTTTTATCTTCACCGTGGCTTATAAATACATATTGTTTTGGTTTCACTGTTTATCTAAAAGCGGTCCTTCACTCTGTCTAGATTGGTAGTCAGTAGTCTTGAAAATCAGAACACTGGAACTCAACTCTAGCCGCACTTACTAAGTACTGCTTATCTTGCGCGGTTATCTGATCTGTTGGACAATTCTTTCCAGGCTTTTCTGATAATCGAATTTTCTGTTTAGCCCCGATACATATAACCCCGTCTCAAGTTTGCAACCTAACCGCCCTTACTCGCTCATAAATATTGTTTTACTCGGTTGGAGGTTGCTGTGTAATCTATTTGGGTTTATTTATGTACTTCACCCGAAGTGAACCTTTGCTTTTCTGTTTGTTTTATTAAAGATAATTGTGAGATAATTTCCAATATTCACTTGGTATACTTTATTCAACTCCAGGCAACCGATATGTGGTTTGCAGCACACTTTTAATGCTGATACTGTCCGTTACACTTGAGGTATTCAGCTGATTGTTTTACAAACCTATTGCTTACAAAATAGTACTGTAGAATCTTTAATCAAAATCTTACTCTGGATTCACTGGTCGTTATTTCTGTACGCATTGCTGGAAGACGGTTCGGTTGCAACGCCGCTTAATACATTAGTCTAACCTTCGATCTGGATCAAGTGGATAGGTCAGCTAACACATGAAGTATTGCAAGCACAATGGGTGTCGGGGTAGGAACACGAAACTAAGGGAACATGACTGAACGGCAGAGACATATTTGGTTCCCCCATAAAGTTGAACATATCGGTGAGAAGACGGAGAGCGGTAGATGCTAACATTTCGAATTGCCTCTTCGGTACCAAAGTACCTTAACTAGGAACATATATATGACACTAGTTGAGTAGAGGGGTGTAAAATAAAATAGCAAATGAAGTGGAGAGCAACAAAGCAAAGCGATTAAATACACGGGAGATTGAGCTTTACATATAATTGCTTTTATATACACAGTGCTAGTTTCAGACGACTAATCGCGATCGTCTCAGTGAAACGCAGGAAACGCCGACTAGCGTGGTGCATTATAATCCTGAATG
Source organism: Paragonimus skrjabini miyazakii (assembly GCA_014338405.1). Classification (NCBI taxonomy): domain Eukaryota; kingdom Metazoa; phylum Platyhelminthes; class Trematoda; order Plagiorchiida; family Troglotrematidae; genus Paragonimus; species Paragonimus skrjabini miyazakii. Next base: position 53,799 of record JTDE01000315.1, read on the forward strand.
TCGATTCGGCATTAATCTGATGACCGGTGGCCAACGTGTGACTGACGATAGACGAAGCCGGAAGTTTGTGTGATCTCAAGACCCCCACCCTACTAGTGTCATACATCTTTTCCTGGTTATTGTAATTTGGTGCTGAAGATGCAATAAGAAATGCTAGCATCTACCGCTGTCCGTCTTCTCACCGCTATGTTCAAACTTCTATATCTCATACAAGACTAAATTTTCTACGCGAGGTCAGCGAGTTAAATATGGGAGAAACTTACAACCTCTGTATCAATAAGACGCAAGTGTCAGATGCTTTGAATCCTACCGATATAATCTAAGCAGAATGATTTCAAATTTAACTGAACTCTGCAGCGACTTTTTCACCTGAAAGTTTACATTCCAACATATTTATAACGGTTATTTTTTTCATATGGATGCATTCACATGGAAATTTAAGTCTTGTTTTTCTGCAGGTTGGTCAGTATGCTTAACATTAACAATGAAAAAATGAAAGGTGCTATGTTCTGTCGTACTAGTTTAGCAAATTCAATTTACCGGTTTATTTAAATAAAATATTAATTAGTCTGCAAACAGTCGGGTTACGCAACAATCGGACGATGATAATGCGATTTTCATTACTGTCGCAAACACGTCTCCTGATAGAACAGGAGTCATGATTAACCCACGATTTAAACAATGACTGTTAGATTGGTTAAGAAGTAAACTGATTCAGTAAGATCTACATGACAGTAAGAGATCGATAAAGACAACGTATTCTTTCTGACTAGCTCTTCACAGTCTACGTGAGTGACTTCAGGTCAAACTTTCAGATGTTTTGAGAAGAACTGTGTGTCAACTTTGAGAACCATTTCAGCTTAACACTATTACTTCGGTGAATTTATGCAGTTGTAGTAGTGTCACTTTACGTGTAACGTCAACAGTTGCCTTTAAAGATTTATAACTGTGAAATAAATAAGACTGTACTAACAAAAGCCGTAAACGGCGGGTTTACATGCAGTAATTTCGGGTTTTCAATATTACTGTAAGGGGTACATCTTCCATTAGAAATAGAGGCGTTGGAACCACCAAGGAATCTTGGACATTTGAACTTGCTGAAAGAAATAACCTAACACCCTTTTGTTTTGGCCAGTTGATTAAAAAAGTCAACGTTTACTCGAATTGTAAAGGGCACTTTGAAAAGTGATACTTCATTGTTGATTCCCTTTTTAGTAAAGATGCGCGATATGTCAATTATCTTTTTCTTTATATCAAGATTAACTGCAACGCTTTCAGTTAATTTACAAAATACAGAACGTTTGCCAACTTGAATGTAAAACATAATTCTAACAAATCCTCAGTGCATGAAGATAGCACCCATTTTACCAAACTAATTGTGCTTACTGAATGGATAGTCTATTATGACAAATAGTAAACGCTTTATAGGCGCCTGTACCAAAATAGCCAGCTCAGAACGGAATGAGTAACAAAGTAGTTTGACAGTTTTCTGATTGCTTACTCATCATGCTAATTGCAATATATAATAAGGGTGCATATTGTCGTCAGAGTGAGCAAGCGAGTAATCAAAAGTTTTAATTCAACCATTACGCACCATTAATCATCTGCTGTTGCGCGTAGTTCATTAGACTGATTGATTGCGAGAGGGGACTCACGTTACATGAAAAATATTTCTTCTGAACAAAAAACTGACGAATTAATGGAAACTAATTAATTCAGTATCTGCTGGAATAGTAAAATCTGACGTTTCTGTTCGTCATGGGTTAAGGAGGTATCATGAATAGATTACTGCCTTCTGGTTGCATTCGATAAATTTTTAACAGGAGATTGAACTATTCTGCACCCACCGTTGAACCATCTGTTAATCTCAATTGATTTTTTGGTCACCTCGGTCGTTGGCTATGGGGTTCCAACCAAGATATTGCTTGTGATATACTGTTTAGACAATCTCTTGTCCCGTTCGTCTCATATGTTCCGCGGTATATCAAACCAATTTCCACTCCATAGGAATACCAGGAAATTTGTAATGTTTACGTCCGCTCGAATCCCTCCTCACAAAATCTCCACTTATTTCCTACCTCGCAATTCATGTTTGTAAGAAACGCGAAACCATTTCGAATATATTATAACAGCTGGCCAATCGTTAATCTCATAAGTTTCTTGGTTGCCTGGTTTTCCCCAATCCCCTAGCGAACTTACGTAGTATCAATTATTTTTCTGTTGGCTATTTCGTACGAACAGCAAACACAAAACGGCTGAAAATCCACAAACCCGGAATGAATAGAACAAACCCTTGTTGAAAGTAGTTGCAATACTGTTGCTGGAATTTACACTTGTTGAGAACTGACAGTAAATAACACCTTGGAACTGTTCTTTGTTGTCTGTACGCAAGGTACTCTCAAAGACAGCCAAACGCAGAAGCATAAGCACAATTTGTAGCTAAGTCGGGTTTATTTCGTTTACTAACCTGTCCCACTCGAATACGCTTCATTCCATAAACGTCAGACACCATGACTAAAATGGCAACTGATCTGCCCAAAAGCTGACCATTAGTCAATCCAAAAGAAAATAACTGCTTAAATGCTCACCCTTTGAGGGAACTTAATACAATAATAATTTGCAATGATGTGCTTAGTTTGCAACCGAGGTTATGCTTACGTAGTTCAAGAGAGTATAGTGTAGGGCGTGTATTAAATTAGAATTTAATAACCGTACAGATTGTGCTCTGTAAACTCATAAGCAAACAACGATGTGGTGTGGATAAGCTAGTACTAGTACTCTGTCAAATCTGCAGCTTGATGTGTGCTGTGTGTCGGAGACGCGAGTCTACGATTCTAGCACGGTTATCCACTTAAGCTCACCTCTAGATAACTGTCGATTCAAGCGCTTCTATCTCAGGGTTTCTGGTGACGATGAAGCTGAATCTCGCAGTGAAGCTGGAGTGGGAATCGCACTGAGTTCCAGAGCGGAGCAATGCCTGCTCGATTGGATCCCAGTGAACAGTCGCTTGTGCGCTGTCAAACTCAATACGTAAGTTAAAGTCTGTCGACCCAAATCAGAAAAACGTTGTCTATTCATTACATCGGCGTACGCTTTGACGGACAGCTGTTCGGATGCTATCAAGGATGCGTTTTATGATGCCCTCGTTGACCTTCTGAGGCAAACTAAACACTCAGACATCATCACACTAGCAGGCGATTTTAATGCTCAGCCTGGTCTTATTTTTTTCCGCATGAGAAGCGGCTAGGAGGTATGTTTGGTGTCCGGGCACAGCGCACTTACAATGGCGAAAGACTGTTGCACCTGTGCGCATCCCCCTTTTTCTATATTTCGAGCACGGCATTCCAACACAGGAAGAAGCACTGTGTTACTTGGAGACCTCCGTGTGCCTCTCAACCGTGGACACAGTTGGATCATATAGCAGTTAGTTACAGGTGTCGCCACTCTGCTAAGGACTGTCGTGCGTTTTGGAGCAACCACCTGAACTCGGACCATATTGTTGTACGTGACCGTTTTGTTCAGTCGTTTGCCCAGAGGAGACGCTCGTAACTGCAAGGTACTTCACTGGCATTCAAGTGATGAGGATGGAAATAACGGTTACCAGGGGGCTTTGATGAGAAGGTTGCCCAGTTCGAGACGAAAGAAGGATCATAACGAACACTGGGAACAAAGTGCCACAGCTATGAAAGCATGTTGTGAAGGGATATGTCCCGAGGGAGCTGTTCAGTTTCTACAGAACTGGATTTCCGTCACGTCGATAAACCTCATGAACAGGCGTCGCTCGATCCCACCTAGCTCTGAATATGATGACGACCGTAGAGAACTTAAGCGCATGCTGACTAAAAGCTTGCGCAAAGACCGTGAGCAATACTTGGTTGAACAATCAAAAGAGATGGAAAAAGCCATTTTATCTGGGAACAGCAGAAGGCTATCTTCCTTGATTCGTGGTTGTACTGGTCGTCGAGTCGGTGTAAGTGAAACCATATGTGAAAAAGATAGTTCACTTATCACCAGTCAATCACGCTGACTTGACAAGTTGGCTGAACATTTTTGTCGCCTGCCTGGATGGGGTCCTCGTAATCACTCAAACCGCTGGTTAGAGACGCTACCCGGAATGGCGGTGTGTTGCAGTCAGTGGCCTATCTGTATCCATATCATTTCTAGTTCTTCCGTTTAGTTTTCTTTTAATACTTTTCCACCTTCTTACTGATGTTTTCTTCTGGGATTGAAGTAAACGGCGTCCTCAGCCACAACACCCTCTGGTCAGGATCATGGCTGCTATGATGATGATGATGGAAGGAGATATGCCATTGGGTGTCTCGCGGTGTGACGCACTTATCAGGTGAGAATTAAGTTTCCACTGAGAGGTCCGTAATTCAGTGAGATTTGACCCAATCTGCGTGTTCGTTTCTAGGTTGGGGCATATGATGGAGAAGAACACAGTGGGGAACACTTCAGGGTGGAAAGTTGCACGAATTCTCCCTAGGAGGTCCGGAGTTATTAGTTATTTTGTATACTGATATAAGCGGCTTTTTGTCACCAAGGTAGCATTCAGCGCATTTTCGATGATAAACCTTCATGACCTTAAACTTGTTGATAGTAAACTGCAAGTTATGTCCTACGGATTACTGATTCAGGCGGTTTGCATCATTGTTTAAGGTGACTGCATTTTTTAGGTACTCTAAAGCTCGTCAAATTTCTGTGTAGTTGGTGTAGAGCAACATTGACTGGATAGTTCAAGAAGGAAAAGAATGAATAACCAGAATCCTAAAACCTATTCATACGGAACGCTTTTGTTGGCTGGTATTCACTGTGACAGCTGTCCATTCACCGTGCCGTTCAATTTACGTTCAGCCAGATAGTCCTGTAGACACATTGGTGAGCGCTCATCGCTACTGAGTCTCTGTGGCAGGACAAAATGATCAGTTTTGGCAAAGGCTTCAAGGAAATTAAGGCAAACCAGGGCTATAGCCAGTCAAGCGTCATCTGCATTTGTTCAAACATCATGAGCAATTAGCACATTCGTGACGCCTGAATATTCCCTACAAAAGCCATGTTGCTCCTTGGTGATCTGTTCGAAGTCTTCAACACTGCTCCGGAGAGTCATTTAATAAGCTCTCGATTACATTGGGCGTTAGTGAAATAAACGCTATTGGCTGATAGTTTGCCAAGTCAGATTTACATCCGCCTTTAAATATTGTGATACGTTTCCAGAGCTTCGATAGATTATTGATTCATCGCGAGCATTTGTACACTTCTGTAAACGATTTTGCTAATATCGTAACGCAACTTTTCAGGACGACAGGGGATATCATGTCTAGGATGAGCAATTTGTCGGTTAGTTTTTTCTCAGATTTGATTCTGAAGTGTGACACTGAAATTTGAAGTAATTCAGTTAGTTTTATGGTTATTTGTTCGGAAGTCGTTCGAGACTTGCAGTTATACACAGTTAGGTACACCCTACCTAGATTGTTGGCCGCCCCTGCATTTATATTGATTAGACGGCCAGAGGTTTGTAAATGAGGAATATCAGCCTTAGTTCTTGTGTATGTTACGACTTCGTTGTAGAAGAGCACAGGATGCACTTTTAGTTAATTAGCACAAGATGCACTTCCAGTTAATTAGCACCCGTGATGCGGTTCCGCAACATGATATACTCAACAAACGCACGTTTGGTTTGTTCTAGGTGGTACCTGCACCAGATGAGTGTTTTAATGTAATTAAGTGTCAAGTCTCTGTCTTAAGTCTGGAGACAGGATAATCTAGAATGTTCTACGTCAATGTTGAGGTGATGATGATAATGTGGATAAGCCAAAGATAAAAAAATTCAGGATGTTACATATGGACTGAGGATACGAATAAGTATTTATGTTACAAGCACTTTGATTGTTGAGCGCGAAAGCATTCATTCTTCCCCACGCATACTCCAACAAGTCTATTTTGTTTTAAGCTTGGCAACTTGTTGCTAGGCGTGAATAAACTTAACAAAGAATTATTCTTAAGAAAGAAATTACTTTTACACTTGGCACATTCAGACACGTCCCACCTTTTGGCTACGCTAGAGTGGATTCTATTTATTTTAACTCATATATGTGCGTTGCCATTTGGGTGTTCGCCCACCAATGTCGAAGATCACGGGCAGAAATCTAGCAACGAAGCAAGTTTAATGCCATTCCAAATTGGGTTGCTGGTGTGAGAAACCCTGGGTGGGCCTAAAAACAAGCCGAAATTGAGCATTAAGAACACCAGTTAGGTAAAAGTTGTTGCATAATTCGTCCAAAACTCGAATCGTCTATCGCAATTTTAGACGAGTTTATGTTCTGTTAGAAAAGTACCAGGTTACTTTTAGTGACTATTAACATTTACTCCCAAACCTGTCTGGTTTTGTTTCGGGAGTCTGTGAATATCTGTTCGAAAGCAAACAAAAGTAAGCGGGAGAACGTCTTAAGTTGGTTGAAAATGAATCTGAGATAAAATCAATTAGTAACAATTCTGTTCGATGAAAATTCGTTATTAATTACTTTCGAAATATATTCTAGTTTGCCACTGGCGTTGATAAACAGTTGATATATTGTTATCTCCAATCCATATAATGAGTTGCACGCTGCACCAGACATGGCGTGTTAATGTTATATGCAAATCCATTTAATGAAACTAACTTGGTCTAGGTGCGTGATTGTAACGATGAACATGTATCAGTATCAGACTCACCATTACAACGTATACATACTTAAACAAGACTGTAGGAATTTTTCACGGTACAGTGTTTTATGTATAAAGAATTGTGAAGGTCGCTGGATCAGTAAGGTTTGTTGAACCTACTTTGCATATGTGCCACAAATAGAGAACTTATACCAGTATGACCTTAAACTACAGCGACATATAGATAGAAATATGATGAGACCTCGATCCAAATTGGTAGTGAAATTTTCTAGAAAGAAGACTTGTTTTTATTCAAGTATCTTCTAACAACAACAGTCTCAAGTAATATCTGAAACAGCCAACTACACAGCTAGCATATTTTCCACCACAGCGGATCATTATACTAAATTCAATACCACTCCAGTTCACCAGTTTCACAACAGACAGACTGTCAAACCATACCCATGTAATTCGCATACATTCCTTCGTCTGGCCCGGTCAAAAGTCACCGAAGTTTTGAATCCCGGTAAACCAATTTCGTTGGTCGGAGCAAGGTAAGAGTACTACCCTCGTTAACCCGGTTGAAAGTGGGCACTACATAAGAACTGAACAAACTACTCGAGTGGCCCATCAGGTTCCAGATAATTTGTGCAAGGTAGCCCGGATGAGAATACATTGCATGGTCAGCGCCTTTAAAATGAGGTTAATACGTCCAATAGAAACAGCAGCAGTCTGCTTAGACTTTGCGCGTACTATGCACTGGAATTCAACTTGATCTGCTGGGAGTCTCTGGAGTTAACCGGTGATAAGACATACCACAACGAACAAACCAAAATGTCAACAACTTCTTGATCGAGAAACTAGCAAATCCAGGGCAAATTCCATCGAATCTATCAACCTATGAACTTCTATGAGATGATGCCAATTCGTGTGACTTCAAATCTGTTTGAACCGTGGATCCTTTTCATGAACACATCTAATTCTGGAACCTTAAACTGACATCTTCTAACCGGTGTCTAAATAACGGTCATATAATCAACGAAGTGGCTTGCTCAGACAAAGTGACGTACGAAAAGTATGAAGAATGATCTGCTCTGCTAATCGCTGAATGCTAGATTAAGTGGAAACTCTCCAGCCATGCAGCAGAAAATCTGGAATACGAGGGGAATTGAGAGCAAACTATCTATATAGCTAAACAACGACGATTTATTTACAAACTGCCGATCAAAAATTAAGATTACATATTAATATGAGTTAATGGCTTTGAGAAAACCGACTGTTTTCAATCAAACCTTCTGACACCCGGAGAAAATAGTCAATTACAAATCAGAAACTAGAAACCATGATTATCTTTAAGGCATTCGCATGGAATAGTCATAGGGCAACTTACTACGTGAAATCACGTCGCAAAATCTTGTCATTTGTAATCGTATGAATAACACGAAAAAATGGGGAAGACCACAGTCCATCAGATAAAAATCACACATTAAGTTGGATGGTAAACAGTACTTACTGGTAAAACCCCCTGATGAACAACGACTGACGGTTGTTCTAGGTAAATACAACCCGCTGATGAAGAAGGCAACCAAAAACCTGAGCAGTTTTGGATCGTGATGACGCAGCAAAATGGTAATACATGCAATAAAATGACCCTCTGGTTTGTTGTCGATATTTATCACAGAATGGACAAAAAGGCGTTTCGACTTCGCTGAGTGTTGCTCACTAACGAACTGACTGATGTATTTTGCAAACAACATGAAATATATTCTTTAACGTTTGGCTCGAGGATACCTTCTCTGGTACCGATGTGAGTGTCTACGCGACTGCCGACAAACCAATAAATATGCTGTGACCGCGAAAGCCGTTTGACATGGGGAGATTTTATTAGACTGCATCCGATGAGGGTACGCGTAAATACACAGAACAACAAAAAAACTACTTTTATCATTTTCAAGTAGTTCTTTCATCGGCAGCAAGGTTACCACATCCTGCTTGATAACATTTCGTGTATAGCGGATGCACACGTTTCCAAAAGTCGTCCTTACTTCCTAGTTTTCTAAGCATTAAAACCTACCCTTTAGTTTCTGCGTATATGAATCACACCAAGCAACTTCCAGATGAGGTTGTTGTGTAACCGACAGCCCGGTTTGTGAGTAGTGCAGTGCGTACATTCGGGAACTAAAAGGGCAAACCTGAACGCTAGGAAGACGGTGGACCAGAAGTGACTACGGAAATAGTGTGTTCGCACTATGATGGATATACCACCAGGGCGAATGATAACGTAATGCTAGTCAGTGTGTGTGAATACACGTCAGCCGTGCCAATGAGTGCACATGTTCTTGGTCCTATGTTTTAACATAAACTGTACGGACGTTCGTACGTTAAAAACTTTGCAGGTCAAGCGTATTTTTTTGTCATAACAAAGCCACATGTCATACAACAATACTCCTCTTTCTGGAGTTCCTTGTCTCTTTCTCATCTACACACACTGGTTTCTCCTGGCTCACCGATCTCCTCCTGGTTAGATGCGACGGTACATCGCACCATTTTTCTAGCTAGTTATTTTATACCGCCTGTGGACAAACTGCCTGCCGAGATTATTGGACCGACCGTCTCTGTTAGCACAGAATGTTTGAGATAGAACTTGGATCAATATGGAACCCATGAGAACAGTTTAAGCAATGTGTCCAAAAGGGTGGATTTGTGGAAGGCAAAATCAAGGCCGGTAATAACTCAAACTTCCGTATTAGTAAATTGTGAAGGCAGAAATTATATGTTTAGGTGGAGTTTACCATGAATAATTTGCCTGTTAATTTGTGTTGCAAGTAAGTGAGATGAAGTGGAAATCCATTTTTCATCGCTGCGCAAGCAAACTCTCTAAATGGCAACATCCTTTTAAATTGACGTGATTGTTATTTAAAATTGTAAACCTTGTACATATTACTCAGCGGTGACATTCGGTTACATTCAAGGAGTGCTTTCCGTAGTTTTTTATCTTTGGACTAGTTGTCAAATGTACCAGATCCGTCGGAATCGTTGCAAAGCAACTAAGCGATACCAAAAAGTGCCCCCAGTTCCTGGACTTTCTGGTATTGAGATCTGCCGTTCAAGTTACGAGCATATACACAAGCGAAGCTACATGGTATGCATAAGATACAATGAATTCTAGAAAACCAAGAACTTTATGATGGGTATCACTATACACCTATCCCGATTTATGATTTTAGCTGGTACTTCGGAGTAATGCTGTTTTTTGGTTTCATGCCAAAAAAAGTTTACGAGTGACCACATTATAGGAACTGATTACACAAAAGAGTTTTTAACTTGAGCAGTATATCAAACCAGCAAATGTCAGGTCAGCATGTTTTGAAAGTTACCTTGGCTGCAGGTCCACCTTCAACAACCTGCTTCACGTAGATTCCAGCCTCTTTGGTTGGACTCCCTTCCATTATTGCAAAACCAAATCCATTGGAGCCCTGAATTGAAAATACTCAAAATAAGATACCGGCTAGAGTTCACGATTTCACGTTTAATTAGTATGTTACAAACGTTTCATTGAATTAAAACAATAATTACAAGCTCTGTACCTACAATCTGAGAATGGCAAGTGCCTTGAGAGTGTGTATACAATTAGGAGTGAATTATATCCTATCAAAAACAATTCATACATAACGACTTAGAATTCAAAACACCTAAATGGAGGGTCCTGTAGATTGTCATCTAAATCTTGTAGATCATTATCTGGGGGCATAGTAAGCCTAAGGTCTATGTGAAGGAAAATATGTAGAAGGACAAATGATAAACCCATGAGGTCTGTCCATAAGTTTTTTTCGAAAGGAGGCAAAAATTACTGGCGAGTAGTCAGGGATTTGGTTAATTTCAAGTTGAACATCACTCACAATTGATCGCAGCTGTCGCTTTCCAATAAGCCTTTCAGTCGGTCCATTTCAAACAACAGAAGCACTAGACTCGAGTTTCGCTCTCATTGGAGCAGTTCGTCGGTAGTCTGACTGAGATTAGGATTTCTGGTACACTCTCATAAGGCAACCGTGTTGGCAACTGCGCCACTGACCTAACATTAGACACGACCCAATTATCGTAGGTGAACGCTCTACTACTTTCGGTTGTCAGTACTGATCAGTTTGCCCGATTGTCTAGGAAGAAGACACAGCTACTTTCTGTTAACTGCAGTCGATAATCCCGAGGTTACGAGTTAACTTTCGGTGACCATAGAAGTAATCTGAAACTCCTTCTACTGTCCGGGTGACTTATTGGAATCAGCGGCTTGGAAGTGCTCCGACTTGTGCATTTAAGTTTTAAATAATTGTTTATGCACATAGTCAGTTTTATCAGACGGAATGGAGAATAGCCATTCAAGTTAACCTGGTTGCTGTTGTCACATAAGTATATAAATTTATCACTAATGAATACAGGTGTCAATCAAAAATCAGCTGAACTCCTGAAAATTCAGTAGCATATGTTCACCAACGCAAAATAAACTCCATTGCAAATTATCAACCCATTCAAAAGTAAGGAAACTTACCCTAAGTAGATCGATCGAAATAGTATGCTGAACCAAGTTTGTGCGCTGATTACCAAAAGCTAGATTCATCCATTCTAAAGATTTTCTGACTTTGTAATTCTTTGTTCCGGATACTATGCTCGATACAGTCTCTCGGCTATTTCGACGACTGGATTTGGCAGATAACGACTAAAACAGAGATAAAAAGTTGTTGGGATACACAATATCTGACAGTAAACAATAAGCAACTGTTGTTCCCTATGAACATTAGGCGATTTTTATCAAGAACGAGACGCGGGTGGTGTAGTAATATTTTAGATGATAACTCTCGAGTCAAACAGAACGTGATAGTTTAATTAACCGGCAAGGCTGATCGTCAAGATTGAGCAAAGTGAACCAACAATATTCCTGCTACTTGGAAAAAGTCATTTATAATTTGATTTTAAAAATATTTATCACACGGCTAAAATCTACAAACAAAATTTATCTTGTATGAGAGGTTCTGAAGCGTCCGGTAGAAAATAAATTCCTCGACGGCTTGCAGTAACCTTTGTTCTACTTCCAATGCAACTTACGTCAATAATACGTACCTCAGAAGTTGATCGCTGCATGATATTGCAACGACTCTTTCGGAGAAGTCCTGTTACATTTAAAAATGGCATTTCATTGAGACCATTCCAATGGGTTTGATTTCAGTAGTTGTAATAAAAACATCTGGCATTAACTTTGACATCTATATTACACTAGTGACACAGTTATTGTTAAAGGTCTATTTTAATATCTTTGAAGGAAAATCAGTCAAGCCCTCAGTTTGCTTGATCGTTGGAATAAAAGTTGGCAAATGGAAGCTACCTATCTGGGTCAATAAAATCAATGTCTTGAAATGTTTTATTACTAAAAAGGACTTTAAAAGACAAGCTAGTAGTGGTATACTTCACGATCTTTGCTCGAACCGATTTCAGTGCATCTTATCAAGAACATACTGCAGAAATGAAAATTACAAGATATGCATAAAGATGTGACTGGCGAAGAGTGTTCTTTCCAGGTAAGAAGAGTATGAAGAGGTTTTTTTACGCAGCTAAAGTAGTTCTCAGTTTTGACACCATCAAAATGCAAACGTCAACCATCAAGGACCGCCTACCACTCCCTCTCATGTCGCAATGCGTGTACCAATATGTGTGTGGTGGAGTAACAGCTAAACTGGAGTGACGGAGAGGCAGCTGCAATTCAGTATGATAGAGTAAGCGGGTGTGCAACTGAGGCAGCCAACCCGGTGGAATCTGTGCGAATGAGGCCAAAGGTCATTCATACACGACACAGGCTTTATCTGTTACTCCTCATATGCTCGAGACGAATCACGAGACTGGCAATCCGTCGGCATTCTCAGTCTCTTTCACACGCCGCAATAAACGCTTACTTCACATTGCCGAGGCAATTGCTATTAAACGATTGAAGCCGCCATTGTGTGTGCAAAAGGAACTGTTTATTAAATTAGCACTCCCTTGGTAGTGTCAGTGAATTTCTTCTTACTTTCTTCACACCTGAACAGAACATTCTCCGTAAATCACAGTTTCATGCATATTTTATAAGTTTCATTTATGCCGTATGTACTTGTTAAGATACAGTGAAATCAGTTCGAACAAAGATCGTGCAATATACCACCACTAGCATGTCTTTTCAAGTTCATTTCAGGGAAAGCTTGTTTCAGTTATTAAAATGGAATATGAGGGTTGTCTAATCCCAAAGCCACGCTGTTAAAAATGCTTAGTGAGCAAACATTCGTGAATTGGTAATGCATTTCTTATGCATATTACATTAAATTGCGTTTGCGTCCCATAATATAATAGAATAGTTGATTATTGTTAGTAGAAATTCATCCGTCCCTGAAGTTCCTACCATGCGCTATGATGTACAGCTGACAAGATATGTCATTAAACCGTCCATTGGTTTTGTCTGTCCTATAGAAGTTCTGCAAAATAAACTGTTGATTTGTATAGTTGATTTTCTGAAATCTCTGTCTCAATCTTAATGAAATGGTATCTGATATCCATAACTCCTTAACAATGTGTGTCCATGATGATTCCTGTGAGGAGGTTGCCAAACCAAAAAGAACGGTACGCTGATATTCTGGAATATAAACATCCTTGTTAATCTACAAGAAGATGTGATTCTGGTTTTGTCCTTGTTAGAGCTGGTTAACGGCGCACACAAACTGGCGTTGAATTCCGGTCAACATTCTCGTGAGACGAACATGGAATTACGAGAACCGGTGATTCTTGAGTTGACTGGAAAATTGAAACATTAACCACAGACGGTTTTGTCCGAGAGTTTTCCTGTGATAATATAGCCATACCTATAAAAAGGTAAGTGAAGCAGTAAACAATATTATCGCTCTAGAGGAAGGGTCGCAACGCGGCTACGTACTACTGACGCGCTCTATCAAGAGCCAGACTTATTTATGATGTGTCCTTTCAAATGAAAACCTACGTTTGCTTGCAAAGGATGCAAAGCTGGCTTTGAGTAGTGTCAACGAGATTGTCAACTATGTACTTGCAAGATCAATTGTACGCATCATTCACAAGGTAAGATTTATCATAGAAAGCTTGAAATTTGAATCACATTCGATTGCGATTTTGTTCACGAAATCTAATGGAAAAATTGCGTTATCGCCAAATCGGTCAAAAGTTCACTCCAGTTGAGATATAACAATCTATCCTCCGGGCACTCCAATTGTATGATTTGAGTTTAGTACATTGAAATAAGTTTGATGTAATTATGTCGACTTTCAGCCCAATCATGACACGGAACAGAAATAATTGTTTATAAAGATACTGATTTAACAAATGTAACTAGGTCAAGGCAGTACTTAAAGTAAGATTGTATAAATGAAAATTTAGCCTACATTTCCTAATACGTGCAAAGTGATATTCTTTGTTCGCACTGATCCAAAGTAAGTCTTTGTGACTTCGAACAGATTCAACAATTAGTGAAAAAACTGCGGACGGTTTATAAATTCCTATTGCTACCATCCACACGATGCGATCGGTGCAGCACCATTCAGGTCGTCACTGAAAGCTACAAAGCAACACTGAACAGAAGAAAGCATATCCGTCTTTATTTTACGATTAACGGTTTTGTAATTGGTTGAATCCACAGAACCATTTTTCTCCCTGATGCACTATTACTCCATATCTTCGAATTGTTATCCCAGCAGTAACGTTCCAACATTTATTTACATGAACTTCACAAAGTTCATACGAACTTCGTGGTCTCTAAATTTTTGTTCCCGTGAATCCAATGCGCACTAAGACTTTGGCATAGTCTAAAAAACGGTGTAAATTTGGGATTCTTGTGCTTCCACCATTTTTAGTGGAGGGACCAAACGTTATCGTGACTCTGATTTGTCTGTTGTGCTTTTCTTCCTAACTGTAGTTGGTTGCGTGTGTATAAACGTTTCCTTGCGGAATACTTGACGTAATTTACAGTAGGCAAATAGAGGGATGTTTTCTCCAATTCTAAGAAGGTTAGTGACAACTGATCAGTTCAGATTGCTTCGCACCTTCCTTGCAACATAATTCTACAGCCTTGTCTTCCAATGAATGCAGGTGAACGCTTATTGAATAATTTTTGGAGCTAGAATATGCAATGGGAAGTCCAATATGTGACAACGCTACTTCACTATTGAGATTTCTTCACATCGATGCATGGCATATGCCTTACACGTCAGTCACAGACCTAGCAGTTTTGAAGTTCTACTCGAAAGATATTATGCATCACCGACATTTAAGAAATCTACTTGACACAATCCCAAAATTAGCTGACATTGCATATCTGGCGACCATATTGCTCTGTACTAGTGACTACGTTGTATAACAGTGGCTTTATACAAATTTTATTTCATTCACTTCTTTTATTGTTCTATTCGCGTTAGTACTTCGTTCAACACAGGCTATCTCTCGACAAAAACAGAGGAAGTCCATATAAGTGAAGATATTTTTATTTCTTATGGCAAACTATTTATCTAAGAAATTAAGTTTTGTAATCAATTATAAATAAACAACGGTTTTGGAACAGAACAAGATACACCAAGTTGTATACTCTTAAAGCCACAAAAGATGCAGTTTAAATCGCTATTGTTGTACATGTAATTTTAATACGAAATTATAAGTTAGTCTGTCGCTCTAACAACCGTCGTGAGGTGGGTTGTAACAATGATTATATTGTTTGTGAAACACTTTCTTATCTACTGGAGACAGCTGTTAAAACCCGGCTTAAAGGTTTATGGTTTACGTTATCTTGATCCTCAATTGTACACATCTTGTGCGTGTCTCTTTGGGGTTTTGACATGCACTACTTTACGTTTTATTCTTTTATAGGATTGTAACGGAACCCTACACATCGAAGGAATGTTGTCTCCTTGTTTCCCCGTTGTATACATTCGACTTGGAGATGCACCGGGCAAATGAAGCCAGAACGTTCGACTTACCTATTGCACTGTTTTGAACAACCACCCGTTAGTTACCAGTAGATAACTGAACCAATTAATATTATGTGTACAGAAAACCTGTTTTTTTTATCAAACATACAAAAAGTTCTGAAATTTTGTTTTTGAAGAGAAGATTCGTAAAAATCATAACTTAAAACAAAAATGCTGATAACGAACATTCGCCTTTTCTGAAACAGACATTTTCAAATTATCCCCACGTCACATGTAAAAGGTAAAGTGCACAAGCATCCTGGCTTGTTTACAGAAGAAAAGCTTAGCATGTATTTAGATGGTGCCATTACCAGTCTACATGTTTGATGAAAGAACGTTTCCGCAAAAGACTGCACAGAGGCAATGAAGATTAGCTGTATCAACATGAGGTTATTTGACAGAAATTAAGGCAGATTTTGACCAAGTTTTCTACCTCAAACGATACTCAGGATTCGAGGTGACAAACTGGTTATTTACAAGATGAAGAAAAACATTGAAAAATGTACGTGTTCCAACATAATTTTATGATATTTAAGATGAAGTTGTCGCAAGAAAGTTAGGAACATGTGCAGATTTGACTTATCCTATAATCAGCAGTTTCCCTGTGCATACTGTTTTGCATAGGTATGCCTACGTCACACACTTTCCTTTTCCGGAAATCCGTTTTAACTTACGAGCTAAGGTTCACTGATAACTGAGCACAACTCTCTCAGTCCAATGGGCATTTGGACTCTCTTCATGTTAACACCTAGCTTCAACTTTTAGTCTCGAGTAGAATTCAAAGTGCTTGAATTTTGCGATATTTTTGCGTGCGGCGTTCGGTTTATGCAGATTGTGAAGACAATGACTCAATGATCAACGCAGTTGCTGCAGTAAAATGACAACAGTGTTGGTAAAAGTCCACTACTGACGAACTCTAGGAAAATTTTGACTGAAAACACTACTTCAACACGAAAGCCGCGATCGATTGTGAATGTCTACTACAAAAGCAGTTGGATCTAGTAACCACCAGCGAAGCGGCTCAGAACCGTGTCGATCAGGCTCGATCTCAGTTGCATTAGGCATGCCAAAAATTTGGCCTCAGAAGCCGTGACTGATCGTCAGATTGCACATCACACAGTCGCGGTATTTGACAAGAACGTCGGTGAGACAAATTATGGTCGTTAAGACTCACGACCACTAAATACACTGAAATAAAATAAGTCGGATACAATCTGTCAAAGTTGCATAGTTATGACGACATGCTTAAGAGCAAACGGCTATTTTCCGCTTGGTTACAATTACGCTTAACATTTGTCAAATTCTTTCACGTTATATGTTCATATAAAACTTAAGATTGTTGAGTTAAACCGATGACCCACAAATAAAGCTTTATACAAAAGTAACTTCTGATTTGCTACAAAAGTTATCAGTTCCGTTTTTTTATTTTTAACTAAGCGAACGTGATAATGGACGACCAGCTGATTGTGAATCATAGGCTCCTAAAACTTTCTTCGATTTGTTCTGATTTAATAATCTCGATAATTTATTAAATAAATTTTTAGCGGCATAGAATTCTGCACAATTATCTCGTGTAACTAATGAGTGACCAAAACTTTTGTGTAAAAAAAGCTTTTAAAAATAATTTTAATGAAGTTATAAACGTTTTTTTCCACAGTAGTACAATGACTATTAACAAATGAGGCGCGTAACTGAACAAAATACTTGATTGTGATTTTTATAGTTTTAGTCTGATCCAAAAGTCACCTTTAATTTAACGTTGATTTCTGCTGGAGTCGGATCAGAGTGTACTTTTATCAAAGTTAACAAGAGCTACCAACCATCAACCATGTGTTCTGAGAAACTGGTATGGGCACTATAACTGTTGTAAATTAAAACTAATCATACTATCACGTGAATCCCCAGTGATCCGTATAACAAACCAATTGAAAGCAAACGTAGTAGGTGGAGTAGGTTCAAGAATCTGTTACACAGCTATACCAGCACTTTAGAACTAAACGGTAATTCACGTTTTCTTCTCAGTAATGGTACTATGTGTGATTAAAACACAACTAGTGTTTTGTCTATTCATACAGTTTGGTAACATACCGATCACACGAGTGTGACCCTAACTTAACTATCATGAAGTATACACGGATGTCTCATGTGAACGTAGTCTTTGTTCGACGCCTGGTTGCGGCAACTATATGGAATAATAACAAGGTCTAATAACAGTGAATCTCCAGTCTATGGCATAGCTCTGGAAGTCACCAGCTAAACTGCTCAGGAAAGTTTGAAAGCCACGACTGGCTGTCAGCTGTTGTCATGATATATCAATATTTCCGTAATAAACAGCATTTACTGTTCAATTCCAATGCTTTCTGTCAAGGTCAACAAGCAACTTGTTTGGATTATGTAGCAGTTAAATGTAGTACCAATATATGAGTGTATTTGACGAATGACTAGTATGTTAAGTTACGTGGTGTCACGATATCACGTTCAATTCGAATGTCGCAAAATGTTTCTTATCCAAGCAATGCTATGAGAATGTTGTAAATAACGACAATATTTGGTTATCGGTTTGTTCGACTAAAACCTATAGTACGCACAACCTTACCGTATTAACCTCAATAAACCACACAATTAATGTGAAGAACTAAATCTCGGGATGAGCAATCCAGTAATCAGTTTTAAAGTAGAGGTCCTGTACTATTATTATTAATGACAATACGATCGTGTCAAAAACCCGTTGCTTCGTTGAGGAACGGTAACGATACCCCCATATTGTATTCGTGGATGTTTTGTTGCTGCACTTACTACTGGGCGTCAGCCGCTAACTTTGAAAAATAGGGTGTTGTCATTAAGTGTACTCGGGTATTCTGATACCCATATTTTATCAACAAAATAGAAACAATTTAAAACAGTCATTTTTTTGAACTCAGTTCGATATGGTAGAATATTGGCAAACAAATTTTTACTCAGTTGAGGTAGGAGTACAAAGTCCTATTACGACAAACCGATCATCTCTGTTTACATGCGCCGATTTAGTGGTTTCGAGCAAACCAACGGAGCAAAATCAAATCTACAAGCATGTTAGGTTAACTATAACCAAATATTCTGGAATACTAAGACCGTTGGGGACTGCAAGCGTCAGAAAATCAGTGAACTGCTTACATCAGAAAGGCAAGTCGTCAAAAATTGACGGAAAATCCATTATACTTTAATCCTACGGTAAACTGTGAGGCCATTCCGTTGAAAATATCTTAACTTGCCAACTAAGTTATAACTTATAATCACAGAGATGAAATTTAATACTCAATCAAATGTTAGCCTGAATTAGCTGACTGGGTTTTACTTTTCTGTGGATTATTATCTTCCTGATTGTCAGTTATTTGTAGAAGTACAAACTGTTTTTGGTGCAATCATCAAGTATGAACCAATAGAGAAATACTGAATATGGTTAGAAGTGTAGATAGTTGTGGTAAGCATATTTCTATATAATAAGAGTGTTTATTTATTGCTGGGTCTGTTTTGCAGCGTTTTTTGAACTAATCAGACATCAGCCGTTTATGACGATAGCTTGCTTATCCAGAGAGATGTTTGAGCGGACTCTGTTCACAATGGCCTGCTAGATTGAAGATTTGCGATCGGTGTAACACTGTAGTTCATATCGTGTCCACGACTGGAATTCGAACTCCGTGTCATTCATTCACGGGCAATTGTAATGGTCACCATGCCATTGAACGTGTTACAAACACGATTCGGTTACCTTAGCTGCATGTGAACAATACTGAACATTGTCGACCAAACTTACTATCAATTAACTGCAATTGATTGTTTAACGATTAATTGGACTCTGAAATACCGCTTTCTAACAATGACACAACATATTTATGCAAACAAAGTTACTTCATGTTACAGTGTTCTGCTTCGTTCTGCACACAATCGTTTTTACGTTCGTCGATTTTGAACCTTCTACCTTGGGTATTGATTTATCTTCATGTGTGTACACGTCACATAAATTATGTCTGACCATCTCCTTGCACCAAACAAGCAAATGGTCGTACAATGGCAACGATACACACTGTAAGACGCAAAATTCCCCCTTTTTGCGCAAGCGAATTTAACACCTACAATATTGTATCAGTTTCATACTTGGAAAGATTATAATGCTGAATCAGTTTCAAGCAACTTAATTAACCCACTTTGCCGAATCGGGAGAAGTTATGTGATTTCTAAGACAGACAACGCCGGATGCTGGAAAATGATAAACATAGTTTGGCTGCACTATAAAATGTTAGTCTAAGCAAACACATAAGATGAAGGTGAGACAAGAAACAATAATGTCTACGGCTTATCAAAACATGCGTTGTTTTGCTGTTTTGATAAACAATCTCGCCGTCAAAATTCAACGATGTTGTTTATTCTTGGTCTAGTGGTTCCTGAAGATAAATTGATAGCTCTCTATTGATAGCGGGTCGGATCGCATGGAAGCATTGAATATTGTAAAGTACACGTTAGGTTTATTTGCGATAAACGCTTTTTATGATTCACTGAGATGAAAATTCTGGGAATGCCTGTTACTTATCTACTAAACCATCCAATTTAGACATGACGTGCAAAAGATCGGACTACGTCACTGAATAATATACATATAAACTTCCGATTGGATTGCATACTTTGTTGATGAAAGCAAACCTTTTCGTTTCAAAGAATTTTTTAGTTTAGTCCAGTTAGAATGTATACCGTAATTTTTCATTCGAGACAATTCCTGTACAGTCAATCGTGCAAAAGTCCAACATTTTCAACCACTGACAAGATTGTAATCGAAATCACAGTAGTATGATTTGGATTACAACACTGTTGAGGAAGGCCACTCGAGGTGGTTGAAACGTAGAGTATTACAACTTGCTCGTAACGTTGTGTTATTCTCAAACCATTTATCAATTGACAAGTTTCATGAACATGGTAAACGTTTGCGTTAAAACTTGATTTTAGGAATGTGAATAATCTCAGCTATTGTTTAAATCGCTGCGGATTACTGAACACAAAACATTACTGTGCTCCTAATACATCTAATCGATACTGTCTTGGTCTGCCTTTTCTAATATCGGAGATAAAATACATTGCACGAGAGAGGAACTGTAGTTTATTGTCAAGCCACTGGTTCAAGAAAGTAGTTACAACGATGAAAGTGTACTGACATCACCCAGTCCAAGGACATTGCTTGACCTTATTCCATATATATTTACGAGTTGTTGAGGTCGCTTACAAGTGGGCGAGAGACACAAACAAAACCACACCATGACCTGAGATTCCCTCTTCTTGCTTGCAAATGAACGTCGAAGTTGGCCTTAACAAATGAAATGTTTGGGTCAATGTGCATACGTCAAAATGTTTAGTGGCACTGCATGGTATACGCCAAGATTTTCTGTTTTTAGTAGATAGCCTGGAACCGCCAACCAAATGGTGAAGCCAACCGATGACTGAAATAGATGTGGAGCGAAACTTGATCAGTTGTGCTAATTTTAGAATAACTTTCCTTCGTTATAGCAAGAGGGACCAAAAAGAAATAAATACTGGACTAAATAATATGATAATCTAACCAATAAATGACATCATTTAGTTTCAACGTTCCGTCACAACTTTCTGTCAAGTTACGAGTTGTTTACTTATCTCCGAAATTGTGAATCTACAAAACATTTGGCGTCATTTAATTCAGGTGTTTTCGAAATAATAACCGGGTTTTTGTGGAAAAATGTTTTGGATTAATAATCTATCACAAGCGGTCTTTTGATTTCCATAAATACATTTACTTCCCACCAAGCAGGTCAAGGGAACTTCAGAAACTACCATGGTCAACAACGAATCGATAAACTCAGGTGCGGTCTGTTTATTCGCCAGTTTGACGAAATCAATGAAATGTAAGAACGATCATTATCTTATGAATAAAATGAACGAGGTGCAAAACGAACTCACTTCTGCCGTATAGTTTGATTGAACAGCCATGGATACAAGATTGGACTCATGCCTCTGCAACACGAATCGAATAGTTACCAGTTTGTTTCGGTAAAATATTTTATTACTGCGCTGAACTGCCTCCAAGAATATGGAACGTATAATTGGCGCAGCATTCAAATGGCTAAGACCGTACAACGTGTGATCGTTTATCTGAAAAAAAGTCAATGCAACAGTTGGGATATTTTATTTTCCCGATTACATTTACTACATTTACTACAATTACTATGTTGCCCACCTATTTGATGCAGTAGTAATAATCTATTGAATCAAGCAAGGGAAGCGCAACAAATCACTGTTTGACCTGAATCCTTTCCATCTTAGTACTAACAACTGCTACTTGGAGAGAAGTGGACGCTTCAATAATCTACATCGCAAGGGCTTATGTTATAACAAGTTCACAATATTTTAGATGACAATATTTGTACAAAACCACTTGCAACTGAGTTAGTTAGTTATCCGTTTTGAAACTGAAATCCGAACATCATTTCTCAGCTCATCACATAGTAATTAGTACACTATTTGAGGGGGTATGCGATTTGTTAGAGATGCTGGCAGTTCCAGTGGTGTGCTTCATATCCATAGAAGACTCAGGTATGTCATTTTGCCTAAGAAGTTAACATACTTGTCACCAAGTAGCCCAAGTGTGCTGACTACTCATAACGCCAGTATGCACTGTGTAATTGGATTGCCTAAGTTTGTTTTATATGACATTTTTGTGGCCTGAAAAATCGCTTATTGCGTAAACTCCCGTATAGGTCATGTCAAAAATCAAACCACAAACGCGCACACTCATTTGCAAGTCGGACATGCATTCACATACATCATTGTCATTCGCTTTGGGGGAACTTCCGCCGTAGCGCGTACACACTATTCCGATAGTTTCTTGTTGCCCGTCGTCTTCCTGGCGTTCGGAGTTTGCCCCCTTGTTCCTGGATGTCAACTGTGGGTCATATACTACTTGTGAGTAGTGTACTACTCGCAACAAAACTGCCTGTCATACAACAACATTATATGCAGGGACATTAGGATTCAGACCGACGACCGACTTGGTTAGTGATCTGTTAGACAATGGGCACACCAACTACTGGGTGACCTGTTTGTGGCCGCGTATGTTTGTATCGGTTTCTTTGAGAAATTAACCAATGAAGTCAGCAATATTTCGTGCGCGATATAGAAAGTGACTCACAATAACCGAGTATTTTCATTCAAACAGCACCATGAACTGTAGCACAATCATAACGTGAGTATTGACAACTGCTATAACGATTAATCGATTGGAACAAAAGAATGATCAAACGTTTTCAGTAATTTTTATACGCTAGATCATTCGCGTTTCAATTCTAATTCTTACACCAACATAAATTGTGAGACATAAAACGATATACCGGTGCTTAATTCACGCAAATGAGTAGAATCCCTCACCGTGTGTGGTGAAACTTTTGAATTCATGGTTGGTTTTTAGATTAACTGATTTCAGTTACAAATGACTAGTAAAGGAGTTCTCCGATAAAAGTTGAACTTTACTCACAATCTATCGGAATTCTCGCATTCCACAGGTATTCCAGTTAGACGCTTCTTGAAAGACACATTTGATTCAAGTTTCTTCTTTGTTAGAGCGCATCATTAGTGCACACACTTGTTACTGCCGCGCTGCGCATAATATGCAACAATGAATATAAATCATACAGTCGTAATAAACGATCACTATAATGAGGAAAATGTCTGATCCGGATTATTTCCACAATGAGAAATGAGATTTAGTGCTCAATGCAACCTACTTCGCTGTAACGAATTTCTCCTTATGGCGAACGAATGGTACATTCAAAAAAATGTGAATCCTATGTAACGAAATGATGAACCAAAGTTGAATTGATTTCATGCCAAAAACAAGGCTTGTTTGTATTTCTTGAACAGAAAGTGGTATCATCACTTTCTTAACTTAAGCAAACTCATCACAAATCTAAACGAGTGTATGGAAGTTGCTAGATAGTTTAGTGAAGAGCATGTCATAAGTGATACATCCATTGCCATAAAAGCTGCTTCCAATACCAATATGCCAAAATCTGAAGTTGATTATAGCGTATAAAATCAAACAATGACTGAAATGTCCCAGAACAAAATTTTGTATCGGTTTTGTTTGTAACGCGATACTGCCCACCGTAGATACTATGATGTAGTAGAAGTGGAACGAATTATGTTGCACACCTCATGACAGATATGGCCATGACAATCCATGGTGTTCCTCGTAACTCACTGCACATATACTGAACGTGACTATGCAAAATAAAAATCTTTCCGATGTATTCATCACGAACCATAAACTAACAAAACAATCAATGCAACCATCAAACTAAAGTGTAGACAAACGAAGCATGTGGCAAAACGACTTGAGAGCTTCTAACTTCACTTGCGTAATTCATGTTAACTAGTATGTAAACAACTTTTGATCACGCGACTTCATTCCATTTGCCCTCAATTTTGACGTGTACTAATAATTAATAATGTGAATACTACTAAAAACTGTACGACACATTCATTTAATTGGAAGAGGCCTAATAGTGAAAAGACTGGGATTGGACTGCATTCGAAAGAATGACAGTAGCAACATAGCCAACCCAAACAAACACCCCAACAGCTGACTTGTTAAGCACCCACGCGAATTCGGAATTTTGTGTGTATATCTATAAATGTGTATTAATGTATATATGTAGAGTCTTGTCATGTTTTAACGTGATCAAAGTGTTTATATCTGTATCTGGCATCTATTAACTTTGTGTGTTAACATAAGTTTAAATGGGAATGAAAATCCTCTATGGATGACTATACAGTGTGGTGAAATTGTGTGAATTTCAAGATATAAGTTTCAATATGTTGTAACTGCACATTTTAAGTCGACATGCTTTCTACAGTTGACGAAATTTTTATTAAAATGTGGCCTCCTTTTTGCAGTTATAAGAACAAAGTTCTTCTACTGAACGGAAATCTGGGTATTTTACGGCCTAGTTGACGAATGGAACTTGCTAGAGTCATTTGCATCAGGTTCATGCTACCTTTTCCATACACATAAGGTAGCCGGCATTTTTCAACCAGTAGACCCCAGAGACCAAAGAGGTGCATACAACGCATGCATCAGAGCAATTAACTTTGAACGAGATGAGTGCAGTTTTGGTCCACTCAGGTTTCAAATAATCGACCAAGCCATAAGGGTTTCTTCGACATTTAATTCAAAAGACGCTTGTTACATCAACTTTTTATGTCGAACGGATAACTCATTCAATTGTCTGTGCGGCTTGTGTCACAAGTGTCACAATCAACACAAAAATAAACTCAAGTGACGAAAAATCAAGTCGATAGATACAGACCATACATGATCTCAACGGCCGGAATGTTGACTGCGTGCGTCTATACAGTTGCTCAAAAACTGAGGACAGCATAACCCAGATAAGACAGCTAGGTTCTATCCAACCGGCAGGTTTAAAATAGCATCATTCGGTTTAACTGTCTACAATTTCGAATTATTTAATACACAAATAAGCTGAATCTGCAGAAAATTTTTTATGGAGGACAGGCGTTCGGTAGATAATCGAATCAGCCATGATGTAAGCTTAACGCTACTAACCCGGCTATAATCTCTTCGCCCATCACTCCGGTTTGGATAGATGGAAATGACATAGCTGTCTAGTCTGAGTCACGTATTCGCTTTATTAACTTGTCTAAAACAAGCTTTGGAACAAGGCACAGGTGTCTCATGCGATGGTTAAAGGAAGACTACCATCAGCAGAAAAATGTATTGGTTTGAGCTGGAAAGCAGCACACGACTCATCCAGGTATAAATATCCTAATTAACGTAAGATGAACTTAATCTTCGAGTTAAGCAAGAATTGTCTTTGATACATGCCTGCTTGTATATAGAAGTGATTGTTTTCTTCGACTGGGTCCTTTTCAATAATGATTTTCTTCTATCGAAATGACGAAGTCGTCCGGGGATTAACCGCCTACTTCAAGCATAATTTTAATTCAAAAACCACAATGCAAAGCTTTGTTTAATACAAAAGAATGCATTTTGCGACCAAAATGAATGTTCATTTCCGTGTGAAACTCACTTCGAGCAGCTGGTCGCCGACTTCAATGCGTCCGTCACGCTCGCAAATGCTCCCAGGGATAATACCACACACAAACACACTCATGTGATTCAGATCCCTGTGTCCGGCGAGTCGAAGGCCTAATTGTGGTGATCTTGACTGTCCGGCCTCATACGGAACACAGGATAATGCAATTTCTACAGACAAAATAGCACCCGGTAGTTCGCAATACTTGTTAACGAGATATTCTGTGAAAAACCAAGAGGAAAGGAAGAAGAACGTCAGTGACAAAGGCAGTTTCATTTTGACATCTCAAAAATAAGTCACTACAGTTCGTGAAAAAGATAAAAATTTCAGAATGCTGTTCAACGTTAAATTACGACTGTTTGGTTTTATGTATAGAACTGGAATCTTGTCACACC
The DNA here is from genome assembly GCA_014338405.1 of Paragonimus skrjabini miyazakii. Classification (NCBI taxonomy): domain Eukaryota; kingdom Metazoa; phylum Platyhelminthes; class Trematoda; order Plagiorchiida; family Troglotrematidae; genus Paragonimus; species Paragonimus skrjabini miyazakii. The sequence continues at coordinate 79,944 of JTDE01000315.1, forward strand.
AGACGATACTAGCCAGATAAACTGTTTGAATGACTGCGGTCGATTGGTGTTGTTTTCTTTTCTGTGTGAAGGGCTTATTTGCACGTGGTAATGTGTTCATCGTGTTAGAGGTAAAGCAACAAAGATATGTACATGAATCAATGAGTTTATTTTAACTTCAAACATTATCCAGAAATCTCTCTGATCACCCACTGTGTCTTAGTCTTCCTAGGGGTTGTCGGTGTATGGAATACAATGTTTGATATGTTTGATATGTACATCAAACATTGTATTCCATACACCGACAACCCCTAGGAAGACTAAGACACAGTGGGTGATCAGAGAGATTTCTGGATAATGTTTGAAGTTAAAATAAACTAATTGATTGATGAAACACCGGTGAAAATTCGTTTTACATTTAGAGACGATGTATTTGCTGAAGTGACCTCACATATTACTAAGTGCACAAGCCAAGACCAAGGATGTCGCACAGAACATCATTTATTCAAAACGTTGGCGGCATGGGTTTTCCATCTAAAACCAATTTACCCCAGTTTTTGTTTTGATTTTGTATTCACTCTGCCACATATTGTTTCTGATCGAGCATTGCTGGGGTGCTTCCTCGGCAAATGGCATATATGATCAATGAGAACCTAAGTACTGTCCGATCGCAGTTGGTTAACACCTGTCATCGATTCATTTTGTCTAAGGCTGTCAAAATTACTCATACTATCTTGTATCGATTCTTGAACTGTGGAAGCTAGGCTGCTACTGATGGTACATATATTCTTCAAGGACTACACACATCAACTCCAAGTTTAAAGGAAATGAGTAGGTTATTTACACCCGGTGGATGCAAACGTGTGAACCGACTGAACTACATTCACCTATTGGCTCGGTTACAAGGTTGCCGAGTGTTTGTTACGTACTGCATCCTACTATGGCTCATTCACACAGGCCCACAGCCACAATGTCATCAGAGTGAGCTGTCAATCGCACGGTTTCTATGCATGTTAACACACTGAATGTGCCAGTTCCGATTTTACAGATCAACAGATAAGACGTTATTGATTGCATGTGCTTAAAAATAATGGCCGAAAACTGAAGTTTGTAACCTTGAGTTTTCATGGTCACGTTTGAGTACTTATTGTTTGTCTACTTTACAAAGGATTTGAAAATAACTTAGGGAACTCTCCCATACCAGTGAGCAACAAAAGAGAAATAGGTTGCTTGGGGGGTAGCAAATCATTTTCCAAAGCAGACAGCTGTAGTCAACACTTAAACAAATGTCGAAAGCAAATAAAATTTGAATGTAACATTTGATAACTCTTATCCTTAACGACATTAAACGAGGCCAACCTATGAGCTGTCAGTCACAAGGCTGAACATTATGCGATCCGGTAAAGTTTTCAAAACCTATTCTAATAATTTTGCTTCACGTTCAACGTGCCACAACAAGCACACAACCATTTTGTGATTTAACAAATTGATCAACATACCCACATTTGACAATGAATAAACATTTATATTTAACCTGATACTTGAATCCTTCAGACCTTAGTAAATTGCCCTTTTTGGATTTTTAAGTCTCTAATCAATTTGAAAAATGACGTGGTTTATAAGTAACCAAGGAGTTTGTTTGCTCATGGATTATTAGTTAATTTGAGGCTCATAGACCCATGTTGCATCGTATTACGGATGGGTTGTGAATATTTGCATATATTTGTATATAGACAGAAATATGTGTATGAAGCATTCCCAATGGTACATCGCAAATAGGTTATTCAGGTGAGAACATCTGGTCACGTTTTTAAAACGCAAATATAGAATTTAGTCTTGCTCCTGGTTGAGTCCACATGTTTGGCTTTCCTTGGAAGGTGTATGTGAATATAATGAATGCACTCATCAGACATCATTCAGGACATTTGATTAATTGTCAAAAAAATGCATCTACTGAGTGAAAAGTAAACTGCGGCTGAAACGTCACTAATGTGTTAATTGTCGACTGGCATTTTTCAGAAAGATTACGGTGGTTGCCCTCAAAGCAATGAGGTAAACGTTGACAATTCCGTATTCGTTTGTATTGATTCTGACAGTCCCAGACTAAGATCAATGTCATTAGGGATAACGATTTTCCAACGAGTAGGTGGCGGGCATGAGTTCAACGGTCTGCTGGAGCAACAGAACGCCTGGTTACTGAGCTCTAGCAACAACAAAAAATGCACTAAACTGTGCTTGGCCACCTAAAATGACTGATTATCCAAGGTTCAGTATTAAATTTAACTCACTATCACGATTAGTTTGATATGTACTTGTTTTTGGATAGAACTTAGAATAAATCCCACAATTGTTATATGGATTTTATGACAAGAATAATTAGGATTAAAAATTTGTGTGTATACTCACTGCACAGACCAAATGTCTGCCTCTCACTTACGTTGCACCACTGAATCAATTCAGTCACATATTCTGGGAAAAACAACCTCTATTTTGCCGCACAAAATGATATCGATATTCCAGTCTTACCTATTCAGCTTCCACTTTCAAATATGTTATCCAGTTTTGGATTGCTGCAGTTATCCGTTCAATGTCTTGACGTCACTCCCACAGATCTTTAATTAGTTCTCAGTGATAATGATACGTGCAAAATGAACACACTTAAACTACTCCGTAACGGCGTGTGTACGACTAAGTGGAGTGGAAATCACTCTTGAGGAATGCTGCCTTTCCTGTTCATTTTGTTGAGTATATTTTCTTTTTTTTTACGAATCGAATGGTTCCTCTACCTCCACTCACAATCAGCTTAACTAGAATCTGATTGTAGCACCTGTTATCATTAATCCGGAAGAGTTGTGTTATTTTTGCTAAGCGCTTCTATTCTGTGAGTTTTCTGCCAATAAGCTTTCATGTTGATTGACTAGACTAGCGTCGCTGAGCTGCTCTGTTGTCTGTCAACTGAACAGACATACTATGAACTACTTGGACATTCTTGTGCATGGTATGAACGGGACGACAGAACGACAGAAATGTCGCAATATTACTTAAAGAGTAACGCGCCAAACCGCAAGTGTCTGTACTTCATTGATGTGCATTTATCCGAATGACACTTTAGGGACTTGATGTGTCACTCCAACTGACAAACAACACTCACAGATAGATACATTCGTTTATTCCATGGATTGGTGCGCTGTTTTTTGCGGACTATTGTAATTTGTACACAGTCAATTATCCTATGAATGCAGTCGCCCAGCCAGTTACTATTTTATTCTGAGCCAAGTGACTTGCTCAGTAAGGTCGTTAGCGAAATAGTTTTGAGCGTTTTGCTGATAAATATAACATCAAAGTAACGTTGGTTTGTAGGTGGCGCTATCATGAGGGTGAGTTGCAGTTACGTTTGTCGGATCTCGTATCGATTAAGCCGAAGGATGTTAATATGTTCTGAATATATAAGTAAGCGATTCTTGGTTTCCCCACTGAAGTGGACACCCCGATCAAGCGGACCACTCTCCTCAGCCCAAATATTTCGTATATTATACTTCCACATAGGTGGTATCTGACACGATTAAGAATTCTCTTGTCCGTAGATTGCACATCGTAGGTTCATCAGAAGATACCAAACTCGTGGAACGTACGCCACCTCAGTTCTTCAGGTAATACTGTACATAAAACGTACGGGTGGAAATATGTGGTAACAAATGAAAAAGCTAGAAAAACGCATGCTTACATAAGTTCACGTTTTTTGAAAGAAAACATGAAATTGTCTATCCACATAGCAGTAGACTTAAAGAGTGCCAGTTATTTTGAAATAGATGTCTGTTATAAAAGGCGCTAAAAAGTATTCATATACATCGATTTCCACGTTCATACGCACAAATACAAATGTAATTGACAGCTGTTTAGCAATAAGCAAAATGTGTTAGTTGACTGGTGAATCTTGTTACTGCTAGACAATTTGGCAGGGTTGACAATTAAAAGGAGATCCAATTGGGACAAACCTAGGATTTTACCGGATTCGAACTATCGACAGAAACAGCATATCTAAAAGCGGCAAGCGTTTCACCATTTGTACTACGAGGCCATGTTGAGAGTTCAGAAATCCTGCCAAAACAGTTTATCTCCCTGATAACTTGGTCTACCTCATGGTAAACAGTGGGGTGGGTGGTCAATTGGGTCAACATGTGAAATTTCGGAGCTCGAGACTTGGTGCCATATCTTAGCTAGCAATTCGCCTGCTGCATTCTAGCATGCTCTTTCTGGTATTTGTTTATATATTCGGAACCGATAATTTTACATTAGTAGTAAGTTGATCAATAAACTGACCACTTATGGAAGGTATTAGACATTAGTAAAATGGAAGTATATTAAACAGCCTATTCGTACCAAGACACACTAGTCACAAATGTGATTTATATTGTGTGGGCTGCCCATACAAGCTGATACACCACACTGTTCCTTTGAACGATACATGCAAAGTCTGGGTCACCACAGCATATCAAAACACGTACCGTGAGGAGATTTCATCCGAAAAATTCTGTGCTATCACAAGTTCTGCTAACTCTGATGGTTAATAAATGCTGCGCTAGTGACTGATTATTGTAAGTGTCACCAGACGTACACATATGCGCAGAGCAAGGATCAAAGTGAGTAGGATCTTGCATTTTGTGAGTACTACAGTATAAAGGTGAATATATGTGCTTAAATACGAACGTTCACAAAATGGTTGCGAGCAGATTTTTTCTTCTGCGTTTGTTTCTGCTTGATGTCGCCATAACTGGCTTCAGATGTCCCACTTGAGTTTCCATTCAAACGCTTTGCACCTGTTCATACCTCACTGGAACAACCCTGGGACCCACTCTATATACGTTACTTCACGATGTACGTGTTAAATTTATTTGTCTCTAGTAACTGATGATTTTACTAACTGTGGACCAAACGATTCTATTGGAAGAACTTCTTTCTCGTTTGCATAAACATGGATACTTGCGAAAAATCATTCCTAGATATCGTTTCCAGGTAAGCTGAAAATGCCGTTCCTTCGGATCAGCGCCCCGCCTTCAGTCTGTTGTACCACTGAAATGAACTTAATTAACCACGAGCTGTTTACCGTAAGACTCTTGTAAGAAATAATAGTAATCTACATCAATCGCATCCGGTCGTTTTACACCACTTATCTTGAACAATGTCACCAATAAATTCGATAAAAAGCTTTTGTCCCATATCTTCTGAAACGCAACGTGCAACTAGTTAGACCTATATCGTTAGGATTCGGTCGTAAAAGCAAAAACATTTGCTCAACAGGTGGTTGACAAACAAAAACCGGAAAACAGTACTTGAGTGACCAGAGCAAGGCAAGTAATATAACCAACTACTAGAAATCCTCGGTTGCACTGTCGGGTAAGTTTTATTACAGTTCACATCACCTAACGAAATGAAAAGTTATTATCGACAATGATAATTTATCCGCGCGTACTGGTGATGCTAAACATTAGTTGTCTCGGATGACTGTTTCATCAATGCTAATTTGTGTTTTCCTCAACCTTGTTGCTATAAGTCAAGTTTTTTAACAAACAAAGAATTGTCCTCATGAATAATTTCATAACTAAGGTCCATCGATCGGCAAAGGGAAAGTAGCCGTCACTCTATCCTTAATGACAAAAGAAATTTCACTTTCCATCGCCAGTCATTATCGTTTTTTTTCGCTCATCTTTCGTAATTTTTCAGACAATTCTTTCGCTTTTGTAATGAAACGAAACCAAGCTATTCTGTAATTCCGCCCCGGCGTCCATATTCTGCTTCCACGGTTCTCAGCAGAAGCAGTTTAGTCCTAAGATGTAACAAGGTTATCTTGTGCAAGTCATCACATTCAGCTAGAACTGAGAAAATACCACTTTTTAGCGCAAGTTTAAGTTTCTTTCTTTACTTCAATATGTAACTGAGGTTGTTTAGAAGGTTTTCGCTGCAGCGACATAGTGGCAGAGTAACATAAAGCCAAATTCAATATTCTTGTCTTCTTGATCTAGTTAAGCATTGCTATTTATTCTTGTAACCTGAAAACTATACTACATCAAATGCCATATATATTGCTTTATCTCACGTTTAATGTTATAGCAATCACCACTTTAACTCTAATGCGAAAAATTGCTTAGTTCCATACAGAAAAATTGTCGTTGAGACTTTGTTTATATTTTCTTTCTTTAGCAATTGTGTAAAATTAAAACACAATCCACAAGATCCGATAGTTTTCTACCTTAAATGATAAAATGACGATAGTTTCAAGTGCGTAGAAATAAGGTATCCACCAGTGAAAATCAGTCCATTGCATGATGGCTTAATTTCAAAAATAAAAACCACTTTCAACTTTTTCAATGTTTTACCACTGAGCTCCATACCGAGTTTAACATGGCACACGATCTAGGATACAACCATTCAACATAGACCTAAATAAGTCACATGCTAAGTCAATTTGATCTCGGCATGGTTTGGCGCACATGATAAATGCATATCCTAGTATATTTTATGCTAATCCTTAAACAGTGTTGACAACATCCAATGTCATTGGTGTGGGAAAGTGTGCATTTAATATTCAATCACAAGAAGATCAAAAGAAGCCGAATTGTACTTAGGTGATAAACCGCTGTAATCACTTAGGCAGAGTGCATCTGAGAGTATCTGGTTTTTGATACCAGTTAATCACTGGGTTTATTGGATTTGACTTGACTGCGCGGAGCAAACTATGCGTGATATTACTACATAATTAAGTACTGAATTATAATATCATATTATCTCTTTATATTATATGATATTAGGAGAAAAAACGTTTGCCTCCAACACACGTTTACATGGGGCTTGAGCCCTCAGTTATGGAACTGATTAATCCACCGACTGACGAAATGCCAACGGCAGAGCGAGGATTAGTGGTGCCGATGGCTGATGGCTGCATTCGTCCCGTACACTCAGATTCTGTGGTCCACTAATTTTATGCAGTCATACATACGTTCACCTTGAAACAGTCCGTTGATCCCTTTCTACGAAGGAAGGACGCGTGTCATGGCGCGCCTGGATGGAAATGTACTTAACGACTGACCTCCGTACTGCTGACGGGTTGACGTTATTCACAGTTGACCTTCGGCTTCTTGTGGAATGCAGAGTATAACGTACACACTGCCTGGGAAATTCACATGAGTTGTGATCGTAATGCGCAGGCGATTATTCCGCTTGCACAGTTTTTATTCCCATACCAATTTCGCATCCCTGGTTATGTAACCAACGTCGATCCGAACGGAACCTTTGTGAATGTACACAAATATATGTACTCTATTCAATTTACTTGCCTATGTGTGTACTCCATGAATAGTCCGTTATTTTTAGCACGCACTTTCATATTACCTGTCATCGGTAACACAAATGTTCTAAAACCACGAACTTGAAAGTATAACTTGCACGGCATATAGCAAAGACTAACTGAAGTAGTTCTCGACGATCTAATAGATTTTAACCGTCAAATAAATAGATGAAAATAAACCAAACACTATGTGAACCGAGTATGAGTAAGGCTTGACTGCAACCACCACATCCATGGAGAATCTCTGGCCACATCCTTTAAAATCTCGCTTCACGTAGTGGTTGAGATTTGAATATCAGTTGCGTCAAGAAACAATCTTAATGGCCACTAAACCAGTGGACTCGCAATACGTGTGGTTAAGTCAACATATCTGAAAGCGTATCCCTTTTACTTCGTAAATAATATTCCGTCCAAACCTTTACACTTAATAGGAAGGTGGTAACGACCTTGTTAACTCAGGTCGGTCACTCACGATTGAGGCTTATTATCTAGTTGATATCATCAAAAACGAACAACGTCCCATAGCCGATAATTGATCAAAGTTAACGCTACAATTATTGCGTCCCCAAATCCAGGCAACCTAGTGACATAAATATTAGTCATGCGTTTTGTTTATGTTCACAGATAAATGTAGTGTTGCCTCTTTAACGCTTTGGTTAGCATAGCTACTTCTTAAGGTCACTGACCGGAGTCTAAATCCTGACCAAGCCGAATATGGACGTAACTACCAAATTCTAGCAAGGGCAAAACGAAGTTCTGTGACTTTCTTACAAAACAGACTGCCAGAAAAATCATTCCGAATGGAAAAGAGGAGTCATATGTAAGGTGTGTTCACTTCACTTATGTAACCCGTTGGTGATAATTTCCATAACAGTTCACGTTGAGTCAACCCATGGTGTTTTAGTATACACCACAAATGCTCAAATTTCAGCTCTCAAAATTGTAACAGGTTCCGCAGTTTTGCAAATAATAAATGTTGGCTTCACTCAATGAAATGAAACTAGCACTGCATGTTTTTCTGTTTTTCCCGCATTAACAGATTGACATGTGTTTCACGTCGTCACATCCTCCGTTTTAATGGCCTCCTTCTAATTGATCTACGTGAAATAACCCTGAGCGCTACAGGGCGGTATTCTCTACGAGAATGTATTAATGTTGATATTTATCTGGTTATACCCGGGCATTCCACAGCAGAATTCTGCCATACTTTATACAAAATTGTGGATAATATTTGAGAAAACTGTCTGAACGACGTCGTTGCATCAAGGCTTTACTTTCATAGACTTGTCTATTGAAGAAGGAGATTGTTCATTATTATGACTGTAGAAACGTGGAATGTAAGTATAGCTGAAGAGAAAGTGCACAAGGATTGATAAATTTTGACTTCGGATGACGGAACTGAAAACTATAAGAACGATTATGCTAATATTCATAAAATCCTCACTAGTATGATGGTAGTAAATTATGTGAACACATAAAGTTACATCCCAATGTTTAAACAATAAGGATCTAGATATGATAAGCTCACAAAAAGTAGATCTATAGAGTGTACAGTAAAACCTTCATAAGAAGTTTTACACATTTTTTAGAAATGTGATTACTCGAATGAAAGAAGCCGTACGGATATCTTGTTTAACAGTTTATTCGATATACGTCACTTTGACAATGTGGAACGGACTTAGAACACCAAAGCGCCGATCAATTTCTTCAATCAGTAAATATTTTGCTACCGCGAAACGCACCCTGTCATCTTTTCTAAAGATACCCCTTATTCGCACATATGTGTTGGTTTGATTGGATGAAGTTTAGCAGCGTTGTTTAAGCCTATGTCTAATTCCGATTGGGTTATTCTTCACTTTGATCGATTTTCCTTGCAGACAGATCCATATATTTGCTCATGTAAATGTGGATGCACAGCAGTAAAACCCTTTTGTTAGCAAAATAAAAGAGACATTAACTAATTAATAGGAGTGTTTTTTTAATATCACTCTATTGTTTGTGAATCACGTTTGTTTTTAGTGAATAGCAGTTGCACCTACATTAACAACGGGACAATGCCTACTCTGTTCATATGTGTCAAGGCCTATCTGCTTGAAATCGGCAAATGTTTTGAAAGTAACACACCCTCTATTCAATAACCTCATATTGGTAACTCAGGCAAAATTTCATTCAGACAGGTTTATATTTTAAAACCTATTCCATCCATAGAAAACCTACTTAACACACACAGTCATATGAACAATTAGCTATTCTTGGTCAGGCGAAAACATCACTTTATCATTTCATTTCACGAAGCACTTACAAAAATTGAACTTTATGGAGTTTGTCAGCTTCACTTCCACATAACACAACGCTCTACACTATTTACCACCCGCATTTAGACGAACCTAAGCGTACCAACTCGGTAGGTAAACAAATGAAACTGACATTCATCCTTGGTAGGGGTGGGTATATGATTAAGTTTAAAATGTTTTGGACGTACAGACAAATCTAAAAAGCCTACAACGGTGCCTGAACAATATCGGAACATGATTTGTCTATCAGTTTACCCGATACAAACACACCAGAACAAAATGTGGTTCTGAACTGCAAAAACTCGATGCCAAAAATAGGCAACTGATCGATTCTTGATATCCATGCATGCGCGTATGTGTACAGATAGATTTGCTTGACCAGCAAATAATGCCAAATAGATCGGAACGAATTCAATTCGGGACTGCAACTAAATAATCAGAGTTGCATCCGGGCATATGCACATGTCTTGATTGCCAATAGCACTGGTCTAATGAACTTCTTTGTTACGTGACATCCATGCAAAATACACCACAGTTTCATGGCGAAAAGTCATGTGTGAGGATATACGCGAGATAGGAAATGCGTTTCAACCTTCAGTGGCTTGGAAATCGAAAACAAATATCTGTTCTAAAATTGGCCTCAACTTTTGAAGATTTAAACTAATATAGAAAGCAAATTCTATTTTGACTGGGATTTTCTTACGTAAAATATATTGCTCAGCCCGCGACAAACGATTGTTGACTGTGGGTGTTTTCTTCATGCTACACAGTTACATTCTTGTAACTCTTGGGTATGTTCATTATAACTTGAAGAAAAAAGGCTGGGTGTTACTAGTATAGATCTGTGAATAATGACTAATTCAAATTGAAGACCGCTCATAAGTGATCGTAGTTTTCACATTCCGAAAAGTCTTTCGGCTAGGTCACAAAGAAAACGTTATACCACAGTTTCGATTCTATTAAAGTTCGTCACCAATGCATAAAACCGTAAAATGATCCGATATTTCATTAATGGCTAGTCCGATAAAAATAGGAATTTCAACCTAAATAAATATTTCTGATTACGAATTCATGAAAGCGATCGTTTCTATGGTTTCAGTCAAGCTAAATACCATTTCCATGTGGTTGCAGTTAAGCGTTTGGAGATGGCTTTTCTTTCCTGCTTATGTTGAAGCTATTTGCATCGTGGTTGACACGGTGGTTTTGCGTAAAATGTTTGGTTCGTACATGAATTCGAACTACCGATAAACAGTAATTAAACCGAAATGCGAGGTTAATGGTTCCCTTTTGAAGGGATGAGCCAAACAGATTATATGAATGCAAGGGCTGCCATTAAATTGTCGCATTTACCTGAAAGCTGATCTTCATATAAACATCAGCCATTAATTTGACAGTAAATTTTGTAAGAATAAACGCATGCTGAATGCTTTTTTTTGTAGCTTATATTCGAAATGGGGTTTCCTTGCAAAAACAGTATGAACCGATTTATAGAGTGTTATCTATCACTGATTACTTTGCCACTCATCACGATTATCCATGCACAGTCAAATAATAGATTAGTCAGCTATAAAAATCTAGTAAGCATAGCAATTTGTATAATAACAGATGGATCACGTTTGGCCAATTGCACTTTGAAACCGTGATTTGCCTAATCAGTTTGAGGGTGTATTCAAATTTCTAGGATAAACCTAGTTGTGCATTATTGGAAAGACGAAGCACGTTGAAAAAGTAAACACGCACCATAGTGGAACATTGCACCATTCCTAATATAACAGATTGATTTCCTGTTATCCATATAACTTGTCCGTGTGAAGGGTTACAGATGAGTGTAATCTGGAGGTATGGACACGTGATGTCTAGTTACCTCAAGTCTGAGACAATGACTGATATCTATTTTCACTTTCCTAATGATTAGATATATAGAGTTTTGTTTCATAGTCTCCACTTCGAACTAACAGGCCTGCTTAGGATAATAGAATCAAGACACAAAGACGAACATGTTTTCGATAATTCATCTTCAGGCCGGTAAAAATTATATAAGGAGTTTATTTAGTCAGATCGAGATATCGATCAGACTTATTACAAAGAAATTAGGTCACCGGTCAGTTAATTGGCGATGACTTGATTGGCCGGTTACGTCACGCTTGTCTATTGGTTTGACCGCGCAGGTTGGCCATCGATCCGGTGGATTTGTGGCCATGGTAGGTGCAGCGCCTGAACAAACCGTTTTTAATGACATAATACCGGGTCAAGCAGCCTGATTCCAATAGCCTCGGCAGTACAAAGTGTTCTAATTCGGAACGCTTTTGATGGGTGGCAAGGTACGCGATATACCACATTGAAGGCTTGATCAGCTGTGATTTTGTGCTCGCTTTCGACCGGATGAGCGAGGATAGCACTGTTGACAGATCGTGATTCCCCGTGCTCCAGCCACCTTTGACGGATTTCCCGAATTCATTTCAAAATCTGTCCTAATTTTTGATCAATATAACCTGCTCCAATCTTTGTAAATGATTTAATTCAGTCAGAAAATCAAGTAGAATATTCGAATAGGTCTCTTTCAAGGGATTATTGGCTTGTCTCCTTTTAACTTCCTGGGTTAGTTTCGTATAGTCTACTTCAGACATGTTGATGTGATTTCAAGAGTCTTTTACCTTACAAGAAAGACGTCATCAAAAACGAGTTAAAAAATGCCCTCAAGTTATCTTCTCTCTCTATAACTATAAATAACAACTGGAATACAATTACGTTCGACTCACCAATATATCCTTTTTGGTGCTGAACACCAGTCCATATTGGTGATGTCTGCGCGCATTGTACTCAACTGTTAGATAGTCCGCAGAGACCTCCAAAACTATTTCAGTTTGATGTGGCATCATTATTAGTTGATTTTGTAAATTTTTAGGACCTCAAACCACTCAGATTCAGCGGTAGGTTTTAATTATGACTGCTACCTTGATACTCATCTGTGCTGGTTTAGCTCTTGACTGACTAACAAATGCTCTGATATTTCAGATCACACCATCAAATCGCACAGCAAACAGGGCATCTGTAGTTGTTTTCCCCGAGGAAACAAGATAAAATACGTCCGGGGCAATTTTCACTAGTGTTTATGGCGATATCATGAATTATCTGAAGCTTTTTCCAGGCGGCTTATCCGAACGGTTACACTATTCACAATTTCACAGTTTATCCTTTAACACCAACAGAATATCCGTACGCTTGTACTTTGCGTATGTGGTGAACATAACTTTCATTCTGTGAGTGACTTTTCAAGGGAAATTTTTAATTGGCTTTGACTACGTTTTTTGTATAACAAGTTTCGATTTTGAGTAATATAGGGAAATAATCGGTTCACGCTCATGGAAAATTTACAATGCCCAGAAATCACTTATTTCAAGTATGCTTCTCTGACTCATTTGCATCAATAGGCTTCTCAGTACATGTGTGCTTTTCAACGGAAGTGCTGTTGATAATATTTTACCGGCCGATTGCTGTATATAGTTCTACGTTCAACTTCAGATCCTGTAAAGTGGGATATGGGAACTCTAGGCGGATTAAACTCAAATTTCACAAGTGTGGGTGATGTTTTTAAAGGTATCTATCTATCAACCAATGTTGTGAACCCTTTTCAACTTCAACACGAACTGAGTCTTCCTGTTTGCTAATCTAGTTTGAAGCAAGACCACTCTTACAGTATATATATCTATTACAAATTGTTTGCAACAAATCTTACTGGTCATTATTGGGCGTGCTGATTATAGAGTTTGGTCGATAACACATAAGTGCACAAATAGAATGAACAAGATGTAACGAAAACTAACCACCGTTTTATTTTGCAGTGATGATTTATTGTCTGTCACCATTTCTGCTGTAATCGTGTTCGAATTGGTGGTATCGGTCAACACGATTATGCGGTGCATTTCAGCGTTAATTTGACTCAATGGAAGATCGAACTCAACTAAAACCATTGAGTACCCTTCAGAAGCCTCCAGGGCTATGAACAGGTATGACGGTCTAATGCCTAAGTGAACACTGTGTTGATATTTTGAAGACCTAACTTGCAAAAATTTGTTTCTGGGTCGAGCTGATCAAGTAAGAGCCAGTATAAATCCACAATACCTTTCCAAAATAAAATATTGTAACCAGAGAAACTTCGTTTTGCATCATTGTCCATAGTTGGATGAATTAATAACGCTTCGATATTAGAGTCGACAATGAATATCTTGTCGCTTCAATGTTAAAGCGACAATCTCTTTTTTAGATGAATTAATCTGGTACTTGTTTTCAATCTGAATGTTCACTTTTAAATTAATTTAAGTATGCCTTATTGTGCCAAATTCTGAGCATGTCCGGAGCAGCCTTGTATAGCCTGCACAAAAGCTTTATTTCCATTGGAAATTAATGTTGACCAATTTCACACATGCTGATTATATCTTGTGGTCAGTTACACGTTAACAAGTTGTATTCACATGCAAGGGATGAAACAAAAAAGATGAGCAAACCATTTTTCATAACAAATTGGTCAGAGTATTCTTAACACAGACGAAAATGTATCGGGTAAGACACAGTAAATGACAAGTTCCAACTCACCAGACGATTTTTATTCAAGTAATTTTACGGACATTTACAACACAATACCTTTACTAAAAAATGTATAACGAAAATGCGTTTAATCAGAAAAGAATCCGGAGTCAGACCAACAATAAAACCTACTTAGTTGATAATCAAATGGATATTGACATATGGGACGGGTTTCGCGCATCCATCAGCCATGCATCAGTCATGCTCCGGATGAGGAACTTTTAATATTCTGATGAATATGCAAACACAGACAGCAAACAATATTTCCTTGTTGTAGGCGGAATTGCTGGTGATGACCGGGTTTGAGATATTGAATTACATGACATGTGATTTGATTATATGAGGATGTCTGATGGTGAAATATGTTTCTAGCACCCCCCAGCAACGCACGTAAGAACCGTTGCTTCATTCTCGACTTAGGAATACAGTGAAAGATTTCGCCTGACTATAAAAATAAGCTGCCAAAAAACGTGCCCCATATTTTAACAGACACTGCAGACCACGATTTTCGTTACATGGCGCTATGTTCTACTCGTACATGGTAACAGATAGTTATATGCATAAAACGTTTGTATATATAATATTCAGACGTAAGGGGCACATCTACAATGTACCAACTAAAATGCAAGGATACATTCTACGTGGGACTTTTGTGACATAGTCAAAGTTTATCTAGTGCCAACTTATGAACAGAATCACATTTTATGAGCTTTGCAGCTTACCACAAGAGCGACTTGTTCAACATCACATTCACACTAGTCAACACATATGTGCAGCACCGTCAGTCCAATTTTTGAAAAGCTACATTAGATTGTGAAACTAATTTGATCGTGAGTTGCCAGCTTTGCAATCATATGTACGGTTTTATAGTAATTTGTAAAAGAACTGTTAATGTTATAATAAACAATAAGTCACATAACTACGTTTTGACTTAAACAGTCTGAATTATAATGTTTTAGTGTGTAAGTTGGAATCTCACACAGCATTTTGCGTATGACCAACGGAACACAGTTAATTACCATGCGTCTACATTTAATATGCAGCCCTACTGCTAAATATCATAAACGAAGGAGCGCGCCCATACATGATAAGGTATTTCGCCAAAACATAACCAATGGATATTGCTGCTATAACAATAGTTAGATTGGAGATTCATAGCTTAATACCGTTGTGTGGTATATAGTGTGCAATAAATAGTACACAACGAAATTAGTTTATGAATTAATGAAAACTGAGATCCATTACTCCGTTGAAATGTTTTGTAAATGACATGAGTTGTTATATACATAACATGCCTGATAAACCTTTCCAAAAATTCTGAAAAATGTAACAAGTTTCTAGAAGCCAGGTGCTAAAATAAAAAATGGTAACCCAGCCTCCACCTTTGGTAAATTTGCTGTGATAAGGTAAAACGTAGTACAAACGTTTATGATCACAACTTTCATAGGGTTCTCGATACTACCCGACCCAATAAAACGAACCTGACTGACTTCGCATTCACTGATAAATTTTGTTGTCAATTGTAACGATTGACGGTTTGTAACCTTGGGCTTTAACTGCTAACGTGATCGCAGAGATGAAGCTGTTTTTAGCATATCGTTGTGATATTCTAGATTCCAACATGCCAACAAGAAATGTATTGAAATGCTCAACACGTCAGTAAGGCTAGGAGATAGATTTGACGCAGTTTGTCACCTTCGTGTCGAAATAAATATTGATGTTTTTCGGAAATCTATCTCCCATGATACACAACGAAAGCAGTTGTGGTTCAGGCGAGTTCTTAGGCAGGCGTCTCAGTGCCAGCTTTCTGTGGTATGCGCGGGTAAAAACAGGGCGTGTATTTGAAAACATAATGTTTTCAAATGCACACAGATGATTGCAAGTATATCTGCGGCCGTTTTAAAAATTACTGAATTTTAGATAACATTCCATCACCACGAACTATTCCGTTGGTATTCAAATGTATTGAGATCTTCGTAGGCAAACGTTATAGCTTCTACTCCTGTTAAGGTTGGTTGGTGCGGAAGTGTATAAGCATCGAAATTTTGCTAAAACATTGTTTCGAAACGAACAAGTTTGAAGTTACATAAGTGCTCACTGTATCCACAGGTCAAACTATTCCACCATTTTGTAATTGAGAAATGTATTTAAGTGCTTCTATAACAGTAACACTAGACGACTTTCTGCGTTATCTAGGGTAAATGGGCACAGGATCTGCCGAGTGGCATTCACTGTTACAGCGGATTTCTCAGCCGTAAAAGGAGTGAGTTAACGTTGAAAATTTCGGCGAAAGTATTCAGTAAATGTTTGAACACTGTCACCGTTTAGATTATAAATGTCAGCGGCTTGGAAAAGACACAGTACCCTGCTTCTCTTGGGCAGCTTGGCGTACATTCTAATTAGTGGTTGCAATAAGACAGTTACTATAGATCGTGGGAACATATAAATAATCCTGACTTATTCCTTGAAGGCAAATGATATGGTAATACCAGGACCCCATGAACCAGGATAAACAGAATAATGGAGGGTAATTTTACAAACGAGAGATTGGGCAAGCTAGGTGTAATTCACAGTGAAATGCATTTCGATTAGCATGCTATTAAACTGAAAGTGTGTTTCATATCATGTGTCCCTCCACATGCACAAACGTAGGTACTTTCATTGCAA
>JTDE01000315.1:97176-117086 GCA_014338405.1 Paragonimus skrjabini miyazakii
TGGGAGTCTGTGAACATTACTAAAGTTTCCATCCTGGGAAGAGCATCCATAAATGATATTTGTACCAATGGACTTTAGTGCATGCTTTTAGAAAAACCCGGTTTAATTAGGTGTGTGATTGAAATATTCACTCAGGCATAAAAGATGTTCAAAAAATGTCACCTGGGATTTCAGACCATTTACCTTTCATAAGTTTGCCGTGATCTTTCTCTCAGGTTTATTTACGGGCTGTTCTTAAATGAAATAGTTTGTGTTCTATAATTGCTATTCCAGTGTACATTATGAGCCAAAACGTGTTAAAAAGGCGAAATGGTAGTTTCTAGAAAGAACAAATATTTGTGAAAAATGTACTCATTGTCTTGTACTTTTATTGTGACGTTTTTTGTTTGTCTGCACTGTGACTACTAGTTATAGCAAGCACAACTTAGGCCTACTGGATTCCGCATAAATAGTATCAACTTTGAAACGTATAGTAATGATGATAAATAACTGTACAATTTAGATTTATCCCAAAGATGTTGTCGCTCGCTATTGGATGGAAGGATTCTTTTATTAAGAAATGAGAACTAACAAGCGGTAATGACACAAGTTACCTTTAATATAGTCGGCGAACATTAATATCAAATTCGGTGCGAGTTTTCTGCCGTCATCTTGAGTGATCAAAAAGACCGACTGACGTTACGTCCTCCATACTTGAGTACTGCCTGTTGGTACTTTTAATATGCACAGCGTTTTGCGTAAATTGCCTGTGTTTGGAGTCAGGCAATTATATATATTATATGAGAATGTTGGAAGCGCTCATCATGAAGACACTGGTAATTACTGAACCTATTATTGCGCATACCCCCCGTTTATTGGGCACTAGAGATTGTCCAGCTCGAAACCAAACAATTTTCTTTATAGTAGTTTTTTTTACTTTCAGCGCAACGGAAAACCGCTACTCTTGTTGAAGGTAACTGGTGTCGAATCGACCTTTTCGTTGGTGGTCACAGGCGAGCGTGATACAGTAAGTTATCTTTATGTTTATCCTTCGGTCGATTTTCCTCATTCTTTTCATGTATTGGTTTGCGCCATATGCACACTGAGGTGCCTGTTCGAACTCAGTAACCAGCTGACAGGACAATACGGAAATGTTAACATGCAACAACATGTGTTTCCTTGTTTTCCCAGTGGCAAGGTCATTGTAATCCTATCGCTCCAAGTGATTAATAGCAAAAACACACACGTCTGTATGGTAGAGTAAAAGATCAAATACTCGTGTATTCCTATCCTTCTATTATTCGTTGGCAACTTTCTGTCCGGTAATTTACAGATCCATTAAAAACGGTTATAACAGAATAAATCTGAATAAGACGGAAAACACTGGTTCAAAACATAAGTTGATAAGTTGAAACAGGTTACTGATAAGAACGACGAACATGCTGAGGTAAGAATAAAACAACGTATACAAACAGAAACCACATCTAATGACCTGTGGGAGTGCGTCAATAAATTTGCCAGGGAACCTGCTACTCCGATTTGCCCTTCTGTAAGTTCAGTGTCCGCTAGAATGAATTCCATATATAAAGCAGTAGATCTTTAACAGTTACGTCTTCCTAAGTGGAAGTGGGCCTACCGTTTGGTGATTGGATATGTATATGTTATTTTTACGTTGGCAGTGTTATTTACAAATTGGTCATAGCTTAGTGCCAGCAGACCTAATGATGTTAATCAACGTTACGGGCTCTAAAGTCTGAGGTCTCTGAATTTCTCAATAACACATGTCTGAACCAATTCATCAAAGGTTGTTTCTTCTTCTGGAAATCAAAAAAACTAGCTCGTTTAATTCTAATCCAGAAAGCACGATGAAGTGTACAATGAAACTTTGTGCATTTTATTCTTGAAAAATCAATTGGCTTTGTATTTTGTTTACAACAATTGCACAATCTTCTGGCAAAGTAAAATTATCTCTGGTTAGAAGTACTGTAGTTAGTTACATTTCCAGATCATCAAGCTTGTGATAACACACATAACAAAATTAACAAAACTTGGATGGCAAACGAGCGTGACGTTTTGTCCAAGGAAGCCTATTTTCATAATCTGTCAACCACAGGCTATCGTCCTGTCAGTAAACAACCAACTGATATGTCAAACGCTGATTGCACAGGGAGTTAACTCGTGTGAGATCAAAATATTTGAGCACACCAATTTAACTGAGTGACTTCTCATTTTTGTGGAAAAGAAAGCCTACCTATTAAGCTGCAGTCATCTGAAAAACTTGAGTAAAGCGAACGATAGGTTGTTTTTCATTTTCTTGTTATGTTAGTTATGTAAGAAGAAGCTAACATGCTGTTAAGACAGTCACCCAAACCGAGTACTCCCCCTAAGTATACTTAATATTTCATACGTCAGCGACTTTTCGAAAATTGGCGTGAACGATCGCAGTTGAGCATGGCCATTGATAAAGTCAGTCAGCTGCACGGATGTCAAGACGAACTCAGCTCACTGAAGATGATGTTAACTAAAGTTTGGCTTGCTTGGCACCTTTCATCTTTAACACTCTACATTATCTTGTAAGTATTTATAACATTATTTGACTAATTAACTTCGAGAGAAAGAAGACAGCGTAGCTCTAGCGAAAAAGAAAGCAATGTGTATTCCGTCGCATTTAAAAAGTGGCACACTTTCTGGACTAATCGCTGACAGATTCTACCATATTGTAAACAGAACCTTCTGTGCTATCAAATTGTTTGTTGGCTCCAACTCTTCACTAGCTTTGTGTCTACTGTTGTAGGAGAGAGGGCTTGCTTCTGCGATTCATTTCTTCGGTCGCACGACCATGAACTTGTCTGAACTTATTCTTGAGTGTCATCCAACATGGATCAACAGCTGAGTCACTAGGACATATTTTGCTGATTCTCACCGTACCATCAGCACAGCCGTTTCCTTCTCCCTCTGATTTTTCGAGACAAGGATAATCAGTTAAAAACCATCAGATGTCGAATTTTACCCATACAGGTAGGAATTCGTTTAAATTATCCATCTTCACGTTCAAAAAATTACTTTGTTCAGGCTTTGCGATTGTCATGGCCAGGCACCTAAACTATGACCGATCAAAAGACCTCGGCGATACTGTGGTGTAACGTTAGCATAGCGTTGTTTTTGTGTGTACCTGTTGCTTGGCTGACCTGAACTAAACCTGCTACCTTTTTGTTCTCTTCGCCATGACATTGCCGGTTGACATAAAATTTCCCATGAAAATGAAAGTGTAAGCTACACTGTGCTCCTGATGCCAATGGAAACGACAGGGTTCAGACAACGGATGTGTGACGTCATGGATCAATCAAGTCATTAGTAGGTGTTTGGTCAGTCTCATTGTAACTGGCTTAATCAGTGGATCACACTAAAACATTGACTGATGTTATTTGTTGACAAGTGACTGTACAGACATGCGTTTCCGCCGTTATTTTCCAACATCGCATGAAGGTTGATCCTTGCTTTTGAAAATATTTCCGCTGTCTTTAGATTTCTCATGTTCAGCTGGAGTCAATTACACTTTGAGAAGAGAAATTGTTGATGTGCATCACATACCGTGACATGGTTCGTCAAACAGATATTCAGTCTGTAGTTAGCTGGTCTGCGAACTATGGGTTGCAAACAACCACTTAAGTACGACAGGCCACATACTATACTATAAATCAGGTGGACATATATAATGTACACGTTAAGAAAACTATGTGCGCAACGTTTTACACTGTCAAGTTTAAGTGAAACCACTGACTGGCTTTCATACCTCAGACCCGAATTCGCTTAGAGCAGGTAGTCTTTAACATTATGCTAACTTACGTGGTTGCTTGTAAGTTGATCTCTTCAATTTCTCTAGGTCGCTCCTTTTCCACTTGGTTACATAAGTTCAGATTACAAATGCGAGCTTTGCTCTAAACTCTTAATCAACAATATACTAGCCATCTACTCATCGAGACTGGTAAGGATTATGGTCTGAACTTAGACAGTAAAACTGATTCACAACGAACTTAACCAGACTGATGGATGACTCGATACATGTTACAAGACGGACGCGAAAAATATGGTCCTGAAAGAAAACCATTGAACATCTGCACCATAATGTAACCACTTACTCAATATTATGAGATACAATCATATTAGAGCTGGATAATTCACCGTGTGTACTGTCCTCCGTAGACCATGTCAGTAGGGAAGCTATCAGGAGTAAATACCCTAAAACCTAGTTAAGTTCTCGGTGATTTATTTTCGGTGCAAATCACGCTTTTATACCGGCATCACACAGTGACACTTCACTGCCTATTTAGGGTATAAAGCATCACATTTCACTAGCAGATACGTTAAAAAAAACGACTGTTGGTCTGCCGTAGTTAGTTACGTTACCGTCTTACTAAAACGGGGTGGCTGTGAGTCAAAATTGTCTTGGTTTCCAAAAACTGACACACCTTATGCTCGAGCAAAAACAGATAATTTTCCAGTTACCACTTTAGGTTATTTTGCAGTGTTAAAAGACTGCCTTTTTCGGATCCAGTCAGCTATCACCATAGACCGATACATTATCTTAAGTCCAAACGTAAGTTAGAAGTTTACCGTTTTGCTAATATTAACGAATTCATCAGCTGGGGTTGAATGTACAGTGTTCAACATCTTTCTGAACTTGGCTTTTTTATTGCGGAAACTTCTATCGAGGTAAAGTGAACAATGTGCGTTGACTGATATGTACATCCATACGACCGACTGTCTACCGACTAAGGGTATCGCCTTGCTTAGTGGTGAGCACATAGAAAAAGAGCTCTGCTTTATTATTAATCAGCTTCAATATATTCGCAGCAAATTTAGTTAGAATGAAACCAAACAGTTTAGGCGTCGTGTGTAACATGTTACTGATAAATGGATTGAGAACAACAACGTTAAGAAAAAGTTGTAATACTCTAAGTTTGAACCACTTCGGGTGGTCTGCCTCAGGAGTGTTGTGAGTTATGTCTTATTACAGCAGAAGTATCTAGATTTTGACAAACACAACATTTATTTAACATTATGGTCGAAAACCAGCTGACGGATTAGAAGTTTGAAAAGGCTGAAACACATTTAAGGTATTAGAGATCAAATTTACCCAACGTAACTTGAATTTGGAAATCAGCTATGTTTTGTAAACAGTGCGATGAAAGGAATTACCACGGTTATCTTATAATTGTGAGGACAATCGCCATCAAATGTGAACCGTGGGTTGAAAGGTGGCCAGTCACCGCAATATCGTGTGCATGTTACATTTCTGTTTCACTGTGAGCTGGAAAATGTGCTGTCGGATCCACCTGGTGTTTTTCTCACGTTATCCGACCATATAAACAAAGCGTACTTATGTTTCTATTTTTGTAGTGTTAATGCAAGTGTATCTCCCACCTGTCTGCTTATACAAACCTCTCACTGTGTACACAGCCTTAGGTGCTATGTACACTGACCAAGAAATAATAGTGCTTGAACACTGTTTACACACATGGAGTTGCTTTCAAACAGCCGATGATCTGCAGTGCTTAAAACAGCACTTGATGGTTTGCAGTTCGTTTAGAATTTCTACATTTCCGTGTGAAAAATGTACCAGAAACGATAGTCACACACTGGCTAGAAGAGAGTGCATACTGGTGTTGTGCTTTTATTGGCAAACAACATACTAGAATCAATAAACAGGATAAAGTACGCTGGTAAGACGAATATGGTCTTGTTTTCCCCAAAGACTGCTATCAAAATAAGGCTCAGGTATTTTGATCAAGTTGCGCATCACCAGCACCAAACGCCAAGAAATATAGTACCGGCTTGCTGTGGGTGTCAGAATGCTTGTTGAGTCACGTGCCCACTACGCTGTGCGTTCGTGAACGCCAGGTTGTAGGATGACATATAAGCCACAAGCCGTTGATGGCTTTTAGCCCATCATAAAAATAGACGAAAACAGTGAAGCTGAATGTAACTCGATCACCAAAGCCAAAGAAAAATAAATGAATTTTTTTGGCTTTTTAAAACTGTCACAGACCTATCTTTTGGGACGTAGCTACCTTACAAGCAAGTGAGGCGATAGTTTGCTAATGAACGTGTAGTGTCACTACTGTCACGTGAAAACATGAAACGTGTTATTATAAGTATAATTACTAAATCCATAATGTAAACGTAGTTCTGATCAATTCTTATTGAAACAGCTTCAGTATGCTCACTTGCATAAATCAAGTTGGAATAAATGGTCTCGAGCCAAAGACCTACGTTGAAGTCAACATGACAGTGGAAATGATAAAAATCTCTGAATATCAATCATTTGAAACTGCAACCAGAGCACTAGGTTGTACGCAGATCAAATTTCGTACGTTGCCGACCGGCCAGCTGGGCATTGCATGATGAAATATCTATGATTCAGTTCCCATTATAAACGATAGCATACACCTCCCGATAGAAAAGGTAACCAGGCGATTTCTAGCATTCAACGCTCAAGGATCCATCTGGTGAATTTTACGTGCCGATATTTACTACGTTTTGACAAACCTGTGACAGATGAGCAACGTAACACCAGAGGAGGTGAAATAATACGATGTTGTTATGGACTTCTCAGTGAGCATCGTGCACGTGAACCTTGATGCTCCTATAAATATTTATCCAATAACCATTTGACCGCTCGTTCCCACTCATACCAGACTTTTATCTCTTCCGATTCACATGGTTTTATAAAATTGTTTCCGTTGTTGGAGTATGTTGTGGTATAGTATTTTTTACCATTTATAACGCTGAAGAACGTGATCAAATCTTTGTATTACCTGTGAGTGTGCAGATATCTGAATGTACATTCAAAAAACTTGACCGAGCTCATGTCTAGTTACATCAGATAAGTTTGTTGACTTTTTTTGTGCTGAGCAGGATGACTTAGCTTCTAACTGTCTGAAAATATGCAACTGAATTCAGGTGCATAGTCTACTGTTCAAGCGAACTATGAAAAATCCTACACCAAAATGATGAACATCTCAACTGCTAATGAGCTTCAATTTGTCAAAACCATAACAAAAATGGTAGCGAAGTGAAATTCTTTGGAAGTTGAATGTCGTGACTGAATGAGTTCAAAACGATGATTTAAATGGAATTCAATATGTTGAAGTTACAGAGTTTGTCTATTTTAAAAAACGTACGTTGATTTTGACCATGTTACCACGATACGACTACGTGAGTTTGTAATACACGCACGTATGTTATGTTTTGCATAGAAAAGTGGAGAGCAGCCGATGGATTGTATTACTATGCTCTTGAATATATGGAGGAATACCGATTATAGTCTTTTGTTACACATCGTAGATAGCTGTCAACGGAGTTAAAACGTTTCATACTAAATGTAAAACAAAACAGGAATCATGGATATACGTTTTACTTAATAGGTTGTGGAGAAAGCATTACGTTTTAGTTTGCTCAACACTTCGGGGGTTTACCTAATCTGTAAGAGTAGTCTCAACTCCTTTCCTGAAGTTTGAAGAATAGACAATAATATGATATGATATGGTATAAGGAAGATTACCGCTTTAAGACGGGAAACAGTCGGAACAGCACAGTTATAAAAATGTCTAGTCGAACAGACCAGTAGTGACATTCACGATACGTCATTCTTCCACTCTGCTTATCACTACAAGAAACAGAAAACTGAGTATATCCAAGGTGGCCGCAAATATTCGACTGTTTACATGCGAAGTGAAGTATGAGTCACACATTTTATCTCGTCAGTTACGACATATGATCAATGAGTACAACCTGGAAATATCTTAAAGTCAGCGAATTTCAAAAGCACCATTATTTAAAGCCTCGATGATGAAATCAATCAGGTTGTTGACAGTTAACAAGTATGCAACTACGCAACGAACAATTCGGAGTAAAAGAAGACAACAGACAGTGAGGCAGTATTGATGGTTTGTCAACGATTGTCTCTGTGTAAGAATGAATACTAACGCATGAAGTTCTGTACAACATTGAATATAACACCATCAAACAAACTAGGATATGAAGAGTTCCGGTAATATCTTGAAACAAACGTATATCGAAGGAGATTGTGATTTCAAGTATATGAAATAGAGCACCACCACAAAATACATGCGTAAAAGAAAAAAAATTGGATCCTTTTTTTTAACCCACAGAGTACCACTTATCGATATCATTTATAGCTTTAAGCTTGAGTTGAATGTCGTCTTTAATCTTTACTTGTGGTAAACAAGTAGATACCACGCTAATTACATAACAAGCTATTCTTCTAGTCCTGCGAAGGAAAAGTTTAAGAATCTGACCGCAGTATACTTTGATAAACATAACAGCTTCTCTAATGAGGCTAATGATTGCTACGTACTTTTTTGCTTACTGAAGATTCTCAACAGATGTTTAGTGTAAAAAATTCACTGTGCAAAGGGCTTAAAATTTAGCTAGATATGCTATTTTTGGTCGATATACATCGCTTGGGGAATTCTGCAAGAATACGGTCTTCAACATTACGTTACGAAATCTACCGTATGCTTCTGGAGTGAGAAGTTTATTATCATACAGTACTATTTTTTGAAATAGTAAGCCTCTTGAAATCCAATCTTACTGAAATGTAACAGGAGTATGTCCATGTTTGGCAAAAGTGTACCGCATATATTTGTTATCGGGCATTACGCAGAAATTCGTATTATGAGCTATTTCGAAGGCAAACTGTTTATGTAAAATGCATATATCCGTACGAATATTTTGACATAAAGCTCATTTACAAGTATTCCCAAAAGAATAAACTGAACCAGATTTTGCCCGTACTATGTACACTCTGATACATTGAGACAGTTGAAACATTTCGAGTTACGTAAATTTGATTAGTCAATATCATTTTACAAAAATTTACCTATTCAATATATTGGAATTCCCCAGAGTTCATTAACCATGGCGGGCAATGTTCCAATTTCTAACATAATTTCATGAGCAGATTTCATCGGTAGCGACCTAATTCGTTTAACTTAATTACCAACAGTTAACGCAGCTTAACCCCACAGTATTCGCCTGATCGTCCTCCCACGATATATATTTGTGCGAAATGTCAACTGTAATAATATACATAGCAAGTTAATATATTTTTCAAATAACGTAGTAATCAATTTATATAAGTTGGAAACTGCTAGTCAAGTTGTATAGGAAATTCATTGTTGCAACATGGACATAATCAAATTCTGGATGAGCCCTAAAGAAAGTCAGATAGTTGGACTGTGAGGTGTTGAATGGTCGATCTAAACTGCGACAGGTTGATGAATGTGTATATAAGACTATTTATCGAGCTCTGTCTTTAAAATATGTTGTCCGTCGTTGTTTATAATGTCAGATATTTTATTAGTTACATACGTCCCACTTTCAGTCGTTAACCGGTTTTATTTTGTGCATTACAGTCCAAGCAAGCAGGGGAACGTGTAACCTGTCAATATGATCCTTGGCCTGATAACTTCAGCCCAACTGGCGAGAGTTTGGTACCGAGGTTAAAGGAAAACAAAAAAGATTCATTTTCCCGATGATTCATTGTGACAATCACACAAACGGATGCTCTCTGTTTCTGAGAATCTGCTTCCGTTATTCATTCCTCTGTGGCTTAATTGTGTCCAAGTGATACCTGCATACCAACGTTGTTACCGAAATCTGTCAACAATAATCGTTTACTTACCTTGGAGGGTAAATAATCACCCGCGGGTTTTTCATCTACCCAAGCCCGTAGGTCATTTAGTTATTCAGATGTCGAACCACTTCGCATATAAGTAAATATCAGAATAATGCACCGAATGAACTAGCATTCAGAACAGTCACACCATGTGAGCCTTGTTGCCCGATCTACACTGCTTCCTACAACTCAGATTAGAGATGCTGTCGAGAAAAAAGGAAGCCCGGAAGCCTCTCATCGTTCTTAAACATAATGTTCAATCAGGAATTGTTCCGAATGTTAGTCATGATTTCCAGAAGCACCTTGTACACTACATACACAAAACATTATAAACGCAAAACATTAACAACTTGACTAAATGTTTTGGGTTACATGCAAATTTAATAAATCATTCCTAAAAGCTGTGAGATATTCAAAATCCTCTGTTGTGAAAAGGATCACTCGTTTGGTCGGACTTCTAAATCACAGATAAGGTTTTTATGCTGAATGTTAAGTGCAGAATTATTTGGTATTGTTGAAAAAATAGTCAGGAAATATCCGTGGTGACCTACACCGTTTTGCTAATACCACCAGTCAGCAATGTGATGGTGTGTGACAGTTGGGACAAGTAATTCCAAGTACAGCATTTGACTACTAACAAGCGTGACGATGTGAGAACACTACCCGATTGTTTGTTATAAAAAGGTAAATACTGGCAATCGGCCATATATGTTTTGCACTTAATCATGTGAGTTGTTCCAATGATAGTAATCTAAAATATCGCCTAGCAGGTTTAATGAGATCGGAGATCTCGACCTGTCTAGGAAGTCCTAATCGCGGGGTTATCGATTGGAGGTAACAGGACAGTTACTGTGTCTCCAATTAGAGACGATCGGGCAACCTGATCATTACTCACAAGCGAAAGTGGTTGAGCGTTCACATATGATGATTCGGTCGCACCTAACGTGAGGTCAATGGCGCAGTGATAAACACGGTTGCCTCATGAACAACGTGTCTGTGATTCAAGTCCCGGCAGTGGCGATGATATGCACTACCGACGAGATGCTCTAATGAGAGCGAAACTCGTGTCTAGTGCTTTTAGGGGCCGACTGGATAGTCTATGGGGATGAGACAGCTGCGATCAATTGTGGGTGATGTTCAACTTGAAATTAACCAAATCTCCGACTACTCATTAGTAATCAATGATATATATTTGGGTATTTGCCCGCTGTTCCTTAGAGAAACATCTATACACATAGATCTTTCACTTTATTTCTTGCTATTTCAGCAGTTATCAAGAAATATGTGATGATCTCCCTAAATATGTATAGGAAATGTAATTTCGTACTTAGAACAATTGTGCGCAATGCATTTAACACAGAAACAGCATACTAAGCATACCATATATACCAAGGTATCTAATAAATCCAAATATAATATGCCACGTGAATTGCTTAAATCCATGTTTTTGTTTTCATGGCAAATTGTTGTTTTATTGCTTGATGAAACGTTTAAAAAATCGTGGAGCAAGTAGGCGTCTGAGTGAAACAATGATTTTTGAAGAGTATCTGCTAATCGTTTCAGTGGTTTTGGAATCTTGAAAGTGGATGTTTCTTATACTTATAATGTGAGTGGTACTCAAAGCGAGATAAATATTTTACTAATTTAAGGATACAACAAGCCCATGGCAATTAAGAAACTATTTCACAATCATAAGTTGATGTTCCAGAAGCCTTGACTATTAAGTCCTACTTGCTTTGATCCCGGATTTTCTATTATCCCCATGGCTGTGGTTGCTTGCATTGCCGTGGTCGTTTGATTCGCTCAGCCCAGAATGGACCCAAGTTTTGGATATAATATGGACCCACAGATGAATGCAATCTGGTTCTGTTCATTATGAACTGAGAGCTATCTATGCAATACTTTGTTACACTGTGCTTAACAGTTCCCAATATCGTACATATCACAGGGATTACTCATCGTTTCAGCCAAAAGACCGGTAGATATATATATATATATAAACATTTCCACCAGATAAAATGATCAAACTCAACGCTAACAAACAGAAGTTCATGGACGAGAAATACATCATTTCGTTTTACTTCTGTGATCTTGCACGAAAAATGGAAGAACAAACAGACTTTTGAAGTGGTACACAGTGGATGAACGTCAAAAGTGCTATTTAAAGCAGCTAGTTGTGTGCTTCTCATTAAATTATTTTACTTCAGTATGGAACTGGCTGTCTCATGTGTTCTTCTGCTAAGTTAAATGTTGAACAGGCCGTGGACCTCGAATGAGCTAATGAGTATGAATAATAGATAGAAAGCTAATTAATAGAGTCGCGACCCTTGATTAGATAGACTGTTTGTTGTAACCAGCGCCTATTCCAGAAGCACATACTTTCCAAGGTGCATTTATGCCGTCATACTCATTAGATCACACTTCGAGCCAAGCACTGAAACAATAGGATCGAATCATAAAACCTTAGTAGAAAAAAGAGTGGGATGTTTGGTGTATCATTTGGAAAAAGTTTCTCATTGACACGTTCGCCGAAAACGTTGTACATGTTCGGGGATTGGCGAACAGCTGAGTGGTACTTTGGGAGTATCTTCCGCATGGTAACCCCGTGAGCTGATCAGGACAGACGAACTGTGCGGAATTTAATGATCCTGAATCAGCTGCTGATGTTACGTTTGACAAGACTGACGTGATTACACTGATCTGCTGAAAACTTTTGTCAAAGACTTTTGTAATGTTGGACTGGATTGACTCGTTGGAATTGCGCGAGTATTCAGCTTGGTGTTTTTTTTGTTTTTAGGCAATTTGCATAGGAGAATAAGGCAAGCTTTTATAGGGAACCGTCAGTGAATTTATTGTGAGATATGCTTCAAAGGAATCGACCATCTCATTGCGTAAAAAAAGTCAACGGAGTCACATATTTTATCATGAAACTCAATTTAGCTTACCGCCTATTAGCTGCTAAGAAGGAAGAGAGGATTTAGTAAATATTGCAATTGATTCCAACACAAACCAGACGCACTGTTTTAATTGAACTAGTCCATTAACGTGAATTCGCAATGCCACCCACTCATAAGTAAACAAATAAACCGTGTGAACTAAAATACAGTGTATGCCATTAGATGTTAACGCGAATGTTGTAATGTGGGTATGTTAATGACCTCCAACTTCGGTTTACAAGGTCGTATTTTAGACAGCACACGTGACTCCCTAGTGAGCGGTCCGATCCAACTAAGAAGAGCAATTTATTGGGTTGTCTTGCATTTGGCAAATCATACTCCTCAAATATAAGGTATTTAGGTGGTCAGCAAGGGTCACCATAACAGAAAAACTTAGTTATTGTTCATTATCGAGTTATATCTATTAGCTCACTGTTTACGTGTCCTGCCAGCAAAGTTGAATACGCAATTACAAGTCATTTAAAAATCAACACAAGAAAGTTGGTGATGTAATTGTTTACTCTGATCTGTGACAAATGAAAATAAGCACTTGTGAACAACACAGATTACACCGCGCAACAAAAATGAATTCGTTACGTGTTGAGTTATGGATCCGACGTAAAACAATAACCAGTTCGGTTCAGATTGGCTACGAATTTAGAAATGGGATAAATGATTTAAACATGTGAACTCCGTTTGTGAGGTTATCCGAAAGCCCTCTGCTATATTAGGGTTATATACTGGATGCTTTCACTTTTTCTAACGCACAACTTAGGCTCAACTAATAGGAGCAATGTCGCATTGTTTTGTGCATTTCGGATTTGTTTTCATGCTAATCACACATTTATGACTGAAGAGAGTGTGCGAAATGAATTCATATCGTAATTTGTGTCTTTTGACCATTTTATTCAAATGGTTAAAAGGGACTCAATGTTTCAAATCACACTTCGGATAGATTGAGAGTTCATCAGAAATTTAGTGATTATACAGAGTATTCAACCACGTCGTTGTCAATTTTTCAGTTTTATACTACGGTGGAATGAAGTGTAAAAATGTATTTTGTTAGATCGATTGGAAACCAGTATTGTTTTAGTACTGGGTTTGTGTTGAGTTTGTTAGAAGAAGCTGACGGAAGATACACTAACAGATTTAGATGACTTTTGGCAATACCGTGAAATTCACATATGATGAGCACTCCCTGTAAGTTTTGAAGTAGTATAGAAAGCAGTCTGTTAAAGTGACCACAAACGGTACATATTCAACTAGTGAGGTAAAATACGGTCAACATAAAAGGAAGCTACTCAAATTATTTAGAAAACTCGTTAAACCCTCGGTTGACTTAGCTTGGAAATGGGCGACCTAATGAACTGACACAAAATTGTTGCTGATTATTTTCGAGAGCTGAATGAAAGTTGTTTAAAATTCCAGGCGGTTCAAAACAATTATCAATATGTTGTGATTAAGAAGTCCTTAAAACCTGAGAATCCGACTTATTCAACAGAAATGGACAATGTTTAGTGCAACTGGGCGTGAATGTTAATTGAATTGATTTATCGACTCTACTCACATTCTTACACTGTAAAGGTGAAGTCAACATTTTGTTCAGGTTATTATTTATTCCTTCTCTGGTCAGATAAATAGCGTTTAGATGAAGCAATTTTGTTGGGGCGAAGAGGGAAAACCAAGTTACAAGTAAAAACAGATTCAACTTTGTTATAGATGTAAGGGAATAAAATGCTCTGACACACGTACATCCACACATATACATTCATGAGGCCACTAAATTCACGGCAGTTTGATCGACAGGGGTGTAGTTGGCGGTCCAAGAAAAACGCAAGATTCAAACAAACTGCTACTATACACACATCAGTCGAATTTCGATCTTCTCAGTTTTGGCCAAAATTTGACATTCTAATTTATCACCTGGTTGCCCTTCTAGTTGACCTTGTTAACAGCACGAAGCAACTCATAAAGATAAGTTCTAAGGTCACTGAAAACTCTCTACCGTGACTCCAATAGTGATCTAGACTGGATGTTGCTCATTTATGCTATGCAGTGGATTCAGGAACATTTAACGGAAAACGGTTAGCGAGCGTGCAACAATAATACCCGATGAATTAAGCAAGAATTGATTGTAGTTGTACATCGGTGTTTTACATATGAATCAAAATGGGCCCGTTGTGCAGGAGGACTGGAGAGCGAACAACAGAGTTTTTATGATTCGAGCACTTCCTTGAATGTGATAATGATCATACCTACAGATCTCTGGTATTTTGTAAATTAGTTTTCAAAATCTTCAAGTCAGTAGAGCTCGCAAGTAATCAGAGCAATCGTTCAACCTAATGCATATATCTCCAGCTATCTTCTAGCTCAACTTTCCACAAACAATCGAATTAGCTTTGCAAACTTTTTCTCAAATATTTAGTGCCCTACCTCTGCATAGATGTTCCCAGACGGGTAAACGCGATACAATAATTTACATAGAAATAGATGGAGTGATTCCGGTAGAATTAAACTGGCCATAACCACAGACATTAATTACCGTTCTGACTAAATGATTCTGAAACTTATGATCGGTTTTCCTTCTGATTAGACCTGCACAATAGATGTATGGCAAAAGTACTTCTTATGATTCAGTAATCCCACGATCAGTGACCATTTAACTGAGTTATTTAGTTTTACAGATAAAGAGGAAGTAAACAGGCGAGGGCAAAAGTATATCCATCAGCATTTCTTCCCCAGTGTCAGGACATCAACAAGGAAAGTAAAACCCATCTTCTCATTTGTGAGACCGGTGTATATCCGAAAACATGAATAATTTTGAGGCATTTTAAGAATCCCTTTAAAGTGTAATGTTTTACTTTGACAAAAGTTAGTTTAATGTTGTATGGAATGTATGCAACTAGTGACAGGTTATTCGTTCATTTCGTGGATATTCATCTCTCTGGCAGCTCACCAGTACCATTTAACATACAGCTGTTCACCTGTGCGTATTTCGCCTCCAGACAAATGCGGTATAAACTTTGATCGCATGATTCATAATGGTTATGCTGTTCACAGCTGTGTAGAAAAAATTACAGTTAAGTCCGTTCTATGCTGTAGATGAGTCGAAATTTGCTTATACGTCCAAATTCCGAATAATTCATCCGCTTCTGTTAACCGTCTCGATTTGGGGATCATATTTGCAAGAATCAAAACTGTTAGTCATTGTTAGTAGATAGTCACTGCTTCGACAGTCGCGTAAGTAATGTTATATTCTTTTCAAGTATGGTTTCCTAATTTTTCGAAGCATCTGTTTTGCTGGCTTCGGTAGTTCAATAGTGACAGGAAACATTTTATGAAATAATCCTGAAATCATTGAAGATATTTTTGTCTCTAACGTTTCCCATGGGTATTACTTGCAAAATGAGTGGAAAATTGGCTATATTGTTGAGATAGTTTGTATTGTGGAAGTAATGCTTTCGCTTCTTTTGGGTTATTTGATGACCAGGCTACAAAAATCCTCATCATACTTAACGACCACGTCACAAGTAGAAATTACGTTAACAGAATAATTTTGATATAAAATTCCTCACTCGAAGCTAAATACACTTTTGAATTTGTGTGGAAAACCATTCTGTAGACGTGAATAATCAATTTTACGGAAGGTGGTAACTACATCTTTTCATGAAGATATTTTGCATTCTAGGTTCAAATACGATTAATGCGATTGTTGTGATGGTCGGTTAAGTTATTACTATTAGCTTACTATATACATACTTATACTTTCTACCAACGAGTTGTTTTTGTAACGTAAGTAGCGATACAGTACAAACTAAAATTGATCATTGCGACAAATAGCGTTTGTACACGGCATATAAATTCATGTGAATTGAACTTCATCATCTTTGTGATACGGAAGTAATAATTATGGGTTTTCGCACCCTGGTGACATTTCGTTGGTTTGATAAGACAAAATACATCCGAAGTAGACGGTTTCTACTGGTTTAGTCGACAAGGTCTTAAACGGGCATTTTTCCAAACCATGGACTAGCAAAACACAATCGTGAAGTTTAACACGATAATCTGTGGCAAATGAACTTAGACAAAAACATTCCATTCACGCTTAGTTCTACAAATCATATGTTATTATATGTAAACAAACTGTTCACAATGCGTTTATGTTCCGATAGGGGCGACAAGCAGGAATGTGTTTTCAAGCATATGTAATCATCCTGCACATAACATATTTTTCTGTAAAGTTAACCACAAAAAAATTTCCCATACTGCAAATAAAAGGGAGCATTCAAGGATAAAACACACAAATGGATCGGAATCCGTATGTTTTACATCTTTTGAAAATGACAGAATGCTTGAAACTATCCGCTAAATAATGCAACTTTCCCCAAAATTCCCATAGTCGGCAGTCTGTCCCATCATCTCAACTCCATGCGTGCATCGTTTACATTTCAAAACGACGTTGTCTGTTGTTGACGATTGAGAATAATTTGTAAACCTTCACACAGTTCTGTCAAACCAGTGCTGATACAGATCTGAACGAGCCTTCCAATGCTGTGTAGTCTGAATGAGCGGTTAACTAACCATATCATCCTATTGAGTCACTTAGTTGCTTACAATGAGATTTAGATACCATCTTAATTCCATTGCAAAACTTGCACTCTCATGAGAAGCTAACTATCCCTTAGAACACCCTGAAGCACATTTCACCGCATAAACGGCTAACTATCATTATTCAGGATGCGCATAGAAGATTTCTTGATAATAAAGTATGCAAAACAAGTTATAATTATCTCAACGTAAAGTCACTGACTTGTTCTCTATATCATGCTTTTCAGCAAAACCCCGTGTCAGAATAAATTTAGGGTAAAACAAATATCAACACACAAGCATTTTGGAATGTATTATTACGGTTAATTTCTAACAAGTCATTCTGCAGCCATATAACAAGTAACCACGTTCATAGAAATGCCGCAATCAGTTCATATGATAAAAGTCCCCATTTCCTCAGCACCAGGAAAATAGTCGATTGTTTTGAGTTAAGATTCAGGTATTCCCCAACCAAACGTACCAACCGTAGAGACCAATAAATGACAACGGAATGACTGACAATGTTCGTACATTTCATTGGAGCATTGCGTCACCCCCAATAAGCACGACAGAAGCACCTCAGTTATCATACAGGACAATGAATGGGTTTCGTCAATACCTGTATCATAACCCGAGAAAAACGTCATATCACTCACAGATCTCACATTCTTGAATTTTTCAGCCACTCTTTATAGAAAAGAGACACTAGATCAGAGGTCCAACATGACATGTTTGTGACGATCAGAATTTGAACTATTACTCTGTTTTTAGTAGGTAACCATGTGGACAATTTGACAGGGTTGAATTATTGTATGCAAACGATCAACCGCATTCAAGTGTGAAGTTGTATTATAGATGAGTAATAAAAACTCATGGGTTGGTATAAGTCTTAAACGAGATAAACTAGAATGTTACAAGCTAGCACAGAAGATAGCGAATAAAACTGTTTAACTAAATTTTATATGAGCACACATTTTAATGGGAACAATGCTGTGAGACTGTTCAGTAGATATAGATTGGAAGAAAAAATAAACTCTCTGAAATATATGACATTCACCTAAAACGCATCTCTCCTTTAGGGATAAAGACGGTGAGAAACACAGCACCTGCTTACTTCGCTCAAATTTCCAGCTACTTAAAAGAAATGTTTTTCATTATTCTCAAAAGTACAAATAAATGAAGCAGTTTCTAAGGTTAGCATTAACAATTATCCTAAACAGCACGACGTTCTACGCAAACATTTTAGTTTGGAACGATGACGGAAGTTTGTAGAGTTGAAATAATCGCAAAGGGAGAAGTACTTATTTCAAGTGTTTATAACAGCGTCTGTATGTACTCTTTTGTCTATCCAATTTATTATCCGGTCATTTGATCTTATATGCTAATAAGTTGTCGATGAACTATTGTTAGCATGTGTGTTAGTGGACCACTTAAAGGACACGACTGACACCAGCGAATAACGTAGTTTGTAGGTGACCCGAAATTGGCCCATATTTTCTTTCTTTCCGCTTTTCTTCGGAAAAGTTCGCAAACACTTCAGGTCAGAAATCATCTACGCTATCAAAAAGAGTTGTTTAGCTAGTTGGCTAGTTAGTTCGGTTGACCTAAACACGGAAGTATGATAATTTGCCATTTGATTAGTTTTGCATAGCATGTTCCGTCCTATTTACAGACTATATCCTAATCTATGTTAGATGTCCATTAACTCGGTTTCTCGATGAAAATGTTTTCTACATATAAAAACTAATTTATGAAACACTGTTGAAAACTATGCGCGTGAAGTATATTAATTAGGCGGCTAGCGCTGCATAGAGAACGTGATGACCAAGCAAATCCCCGGAATATATGTGTGCCTGGTAAGCGACATGACAGAATCGAATCAGGTTCCTCTGTTTTCGACTGGAGTGTAATGTAATTTGGAACGCTGGTACAATGACTTCCGATCTTGCTTTAAAAATGATCTAAAGGAAACAAACTAAAGTAGAACGGGAAGGGAAGTGTATTGTCTTGCGCAGACGTTAGACCACGCAAAGTATTAAGTTCATGCTAGATGTGCAATCCACATATGTTTGATTGAGAGTGAACGAGTTCATGAAAATACTAACAGGTAACTTTTCACAGAGTTTTAAGGAAACCATGATAGGTCCTTAGTCACAATAATTATCAGTAAGCTGTGGAAAGGATTTTCCGGAAAGAATGCTGTCCAGCCCTCAGGATCTTCAGGGCTCTGCTTATTATTAATAACTGGACATAAGCAAACTTGTCTGGTGATTGCCATTATACCTAGGTCGTATACAAGTGAGTTAGTGTACAACTTCGCGTACGTAGTACAAGAAGTATGTAAGAGGTCTCCCATATGCTGTCTCATCTCAGTCAGTCACTATCTGGTTTGTACAGAAACTTATACCTGCGTATGAAACATAACTACGCAATTCGATTTTCGGATATATAACGGTCATCTAAACCAACAGAAGAAAGAAAGCAGAAATGCACGGAGAATGTTCATGGAGCCAGATGTTTATATCGATACCCAAGTTGTTTGCAAAATTTTCGAGATTTAGATATTTAATCGCGTGACTCGTTGAATAACGCTCACTACTTGATCAGACTAGCAACGTCTTGAAAATAAGTGAGTGGGTGACTGCAAAGCACCAGCACAAAATGTAAGCGGCTGGAAACATGTACTTAGGAAAATCCACTTCACT
>JTDE01000315.1:117270-207193 GCA_014338405.1 Paragonimus skrjabini miyazakii
TACTTACTGAACCACATACATGATATAAGTTTATGTGGTTAGTACGAGTCGTTATTTGGATCGCAGGAACGGCGTTATCACCAGTAAATGGAGGGATCATGTTGGAAGAGATGTACGATTAGCCATTTATCTGACACAGCCTACGGAAGGATCAAGAGAGTTGACTACCCAAACATATTGAAAGTTTGTTTGTTGACGGCTTGAGATGGACACTCCCGTTTCCAGCTAATAAAACTGACTACGGAGTGAATGTGAGTTTTCACAAATACCTGAGACAAACTCTTGGCCTTTTGATTAGTTAATGCTCAGTCAGTACCTCATCTTCCCAACAGGTAGCGCTGTGCTGCCTGAATGTGGTTTACTTAGACTGTGAGTGGTTGTATGCAATATTAAATGCGTACAAGTAACACGCATGAAATGCTGACTTAAAAACCCATAGATAATCTACAATTGTTCATCAGAATGGAAGTAAGACTGTCTAAACGAATGTTTCACTATGAAAAAGAACTTGAAGTGCATCATTTAAAAATGGTGAGACATTGACAAGTATACGTCGCAACTCATGGAAAATGGTAATGAGGGATGGTTCAATATGTCAGCAAACTGAAGCTGAATACACCATTTCTTCAACTGCAAACAGCATATAAATATATATGTCAAAATTCGTGTCTAAATTATTTATGTTGTGAAAGAAATAAATTGAACAAGTTGAAAGTGGATCAGTCTAGTGTAAAAACGAGGAGTCCGATCACCCTTTCATTGTGATGTAAAATAATCAGAGCTAGCTCATTTACACAAGACTTGGTGTGACGATCATTGAGCAGGATACTCCAAACTGTTTGTTTAACTAGATAGACTGGTTAGATAAAACTTAATGTGGAAAAGTGGAATTCAGGCGCTTAATTATCGACCGTAATAGGGATAGGCCAGACCATTAATACAACAGACGCGTGCAACATTTCACCCAGTAATTAAGGTCGGTAGCAGCCAGAGTTTGTCGCACTAACTACCACTGATCGTGCCTGTCCGTTCCTTTTTGCCTACGAAATGGAAAACCGTGGAAATGAACTCAATTTAGAAGTGATTAGGCTTTCATATTCTTCTTACAGTAAAATGGGGGCTGTAATACCTCGGACCTCAGCATAACCCACAGTAAGTACTGCAGTTGATGAGGTTTTAAGAAATGACTGGATTAACGCATATTGTGATGTCCAGAATACCATTAGAAAAAAAATATTTCAAGCTTGATGGGGCACCCACGTGTGTGAAGCCAATGACACAATGGTCAACACAGCTGCCTCAATAATACAATCCAGAATTCAAGCTTCTATCGTGCCAAGGATATACACTAAGATCGAGTACTAGGAAAAGTGGAACTGGAGTATCTTGCTGCAATTAATTGACACTGATGCTCAATACATACTGATTAACATATTTTATAACTTGTCGGTAGCCAGTATAGAAGTTTGCGACTAGGTGTAGGCTATGCAAGCTGATGTTTGGTTAAATTAATCAGATGGAAGAGGCTATAAGTGAAAAGATCTATCAGGTGTTTTTTTAAACGCAACTAACTGAAGTATCTAACTGAATGCAAGAATTACCATAAACTGACAAGGTAGACACTCACGTTTTTCAGTTCCCCCTTTTTCTCATCTGAGGTATACTATACATCGTCATTGTTTCCATGATAATATGATGACACCAATGTGGATTTTACTGTTTAAATGTGAACCGATGTTAGAAAGTGTTCACGTTAGTAATGACTGTGGGCGTAACTAACCGAGCTGGAATTTCAAAATGTCCACAGCAGCATGACACACAACGAGAACATTCAGATGTATGTTGCTTGGTGCGCCTGAATTCTTAAGTGTGAACGGATAGGCAAAGCCTATGCGATGGGTTTCCGTTTGTTATCTGTCAAGTACTTCACTTCATCTTGGTTTCCGTTGGTTTTGTGTTCGTCTAAGCACTTCTATCGGCTTCACCGTGTATTCCGATTAGCAGATGTTAGTATACCTAACATCGGCCAGCAGTCGTTACATTGTTTACTAAGGCTGTTTGCCGACTTTGTAATTTCTCCCGTTCGGTTCAATACATTTTGACGGAACGGAAAAAAACGTGGCACCCGGCAAAACCATAGGTCTGTATAGCTACAACAGTATTTTCTGTCTCCCGTCCAATCCAATGAGTTCGCAGTGTTTCCGATCATTATCAACCAAAGTATACGTTGTTTCTTGATGTGAAATGTAAGCTACTCGAATAACATCGGTATATGATTGCATCTCACGACCGGATATATCCATTTCGTTTAACAGGTCACATCTGGAAACTCAGGTTGTTAATCACTCGTTCATTTGGTATTTTCACTTACTAAGAGCGTCTAGTCGCTCCTGGGCTTTGCTTACATTGAAGCCTATCCACAACTGAGTTCATCCAATCGACTTCCAGCATGCATTCAAAGTAAAACGTTTTCGTTGTAATCGGATATTTTGTTTGATTTTCCAGAACACAGTTGTTAACTTATTTAGATTTTTGAAACTGTCTGAACAATTTGGTGATGATTGGGACAGGCTGTCAGTTATAAAAACGCCAATATCCCCCCAATTACATCGTGTACAACGTTTTTCGGAACGTCCACGGTGTAGAAATGATCCATCCTTGAGCTGACTGTAACATTAATCAATAATCATTCAATAATCGACTGACATATGCGTTGCATATAAAACAAAACCGTTTTGCGATTTCTCGCAAAGTTAGAATCCTTAAGTTGAACCGGTTTTGTGAGCAGTACTCTTGGCCATGGCGGATCTGATATATTGGGCAAAATGCATTCGTCACCTTAATAAAATGTTTCGAATTTACCTAATGCGATAGTATGGCACTGTTGATAGATTTCGTTATTCCACTGTTGGGGCGTGGGTATACAACTGGATTGGACGTAAAGTGGACACGTAAATTAGCGGCATAAAATGTTGTACCAGCTCTACTTATGGGCGTGATAGTTTCGGCTAGCGTATCGATGTGCACGGTTTTCTTTTCTACTAGATTCTGCTGGTTTATTCCAC
The DNA here is from genome assembly GCA_014338405.1 of Paragonimus skrjabini miyazakii. Lineage (NCBI taxonomy): Eukaryota > Metazoa > Platyhelminthes > Trematoda > Plagiorchiida > Troglotrematidae > Paragonimus > Paragonimus skrjabini miyazakii. The sequence continues at coordinate 120,336 of JTDE01000315.1, forward strand.
CCTGCTGTTGCATAGCTCTATCTGGGTAGCCATCTTGTATAAATACCCTACGTATGAACGCCACTTCCTCAGTTACGGTGCCATCTGTCTCTGCCCGCGAAACAGTTGATTAGGTTTCTTTTTAAAGCGTGTGGTGCGAAACCGTTGAAGTGAATATTCACACCTGAAGGATAAAGTGCCAGGTTTTGTAGCCTCGTATTGTGTATCCTAACTCACTTTCCTTGCGGAGCCAGTTTTGTTGGCCGCTCGACCAAATGCTCAGCCGAACAATCCGGAAACACCCACCAGCTTCGCTCAACAGTGAAATAATGAAGTCTGTAAATAGCGCTATACTATCACACCAGGTGGATTCGAATCCTTCTGTTATTGTGACGGTTGCATTTCGTCCAAACTGCCAAGTAAAAGCCAATCAGTCGAGGAAGGTGAGACGCTGGATTCTGTCCACAAGAGCAGCTGTTGGAATTAGCCTGTATAACGCACTCCTGTACGTCCAGGAAAACTGCGATAAAACTTTGTAAACAGAGCAACATTTATTATACACGTATTTGGTAATAACTTACCTAAACTCTCTGAAAAGTGTCTGATGCAGTAAAACAATTTGTTTCGAAATATATAAGAAAAGAAAGAGCAGAAGAGTGAAGCAAGACTTAAATCACAGTGGTGACTTGATTATTTGCACGGTTTTCAGGAGCAAACCTCCTATGAGGGTCTCTGACTAGGTCAACAAGTGTCATTCACAGGTTCCTGTTAATAAATTCATGCCTGTAACTCTTTTATTGTACAGGAATGGTTTTTTGTTGGATAGTCATGAGTTTCCTTCAATGTAAATTCAACATTATGTATTTCAAACAGAATACTATTAAAAGCGCAACCATAGTTCACGTGCTTTTGGGATAAACTTGTTGGTTTCTGCTTCACTACATTCCCACTGCCATTATATGCTCATCACATTCAAACTTGCAGCTAACAATAGTTAGATTACAAGATCATTCTGCTGAACGACACAATTCTGGTCTTATCAGTGCATTTTACAATTCAGTTGAAACAATTGAAATCCCCGACCAAGCAAACTAGTAGATTAGTGATCAATAGCTGAGTGTTTACATAGGATGATTTGGACATAGCTTGTGCCATGCTTCCGGTCGGGAACAAGGGAGAGATGAATCCAGAAAATAGAGAAACCCAGAGCTACCGATACTAATGAGAAGGAGTCTCTAAGAAATTTATCTAGAACAACGAGTTATGGTCTATTAGATAGTGTCGAGTGCAAAACAAACGTTTCGATAGATTTTCGCGATAACGTTTCCTAATTTGTAGGTGCCAATGTGAAGAATTATGAACAGTGTCGGGAAGTCTTCTGACAAGAAATTGAATCCTTCAAAATTACTAAACTGACCAAGTTTGTAGGGTAGAGTTAGTATTATTCAGAGATAAGTTTTTACTCAAAACACATTGGAGAACATGGAAAAATCTGCATTAACTGAAGTACACAATAATAACGTCGTAAATGAAGTGAAAACGGGGCGATAAGCTTAACAGACGCAATTATTTGGGTTTTTTTTCAACGAGTCTTTCAATAGGCTAATTATCATCAAGAGTGCTGCCGGTCACAACCTGCCAGTAGCGAGTCCCGATTTTTAACTCCACGCTATTTTAAGTTCGGGCAGTTTACCATGTGACTACAAGTCTACTGACGGAGTACGTGAACCTGTTGTGACCAAATTGTGACGTAAAATCCAGGAGCTCAAACTATTTCTAAACAAGTCGTTCAAGAAAGTTTGTGAAACATCCGGAGATTTACATTTTAAGTTATTTACTGGTTATTGGGAGAGGATTCCTGGCCATCAAACGGCAGTGAGTAATTAGTACCCATACAACGAAGAAGCCAAATAGACTAACCTTTGGAAAAATCCTCGGTGAGAAAACTGGGAGCGGACTAGTTGTCCATTCTCACAATAAACTCCTGTAGCTTACGGAGGATTAGCGAAAATGAGTACAGCGAAGTTACTGTAGCCTAATGTGGGTGAACGTCCGCCTATGATAACACAGACTCGCTTAATGTGAGAACAGAGTGAGGAACAGTGTCATTTCAGTACAATGTGGCCGGTTTTCCATCCCTTTCCGTGACAACGATATGTATTACGGACGCTGTCCAGCAACCACGAAACTGGTGTACAGTGCTTTTCTGCCTCAGGAGCTCACATGGATGTCTGTAAGATTGCGACAGCTAAGACTATTTGCCAATCAGGCTTAATTTATCTGAAGCTGAAATGCTTTACTACTCATCAACATCACTTCATTCATTTGAGCTGCCCATGTAAGTGTGTGACAAATAACCATTAGGATATAAATACCAAAAACTGCATGGTGAATAGGTTTAAGAATAATGTTACCCCATTGTGTTGCATCTATTCATGGCAGAATTGGATACTTATGAATTTGATAATCGAGCAAGCACCACAGGATTTTGTCAACCGTGCAACACGACTTTGACATTTCTGGCCCCAATTGAACAACTGCAGATGTTTCGAGCGGATTCATATTGGTTACTTGTAACGACACAGACATGCACATTTTCACTCCATGGTGTTACATTGATTGGATCGATTGAATTTAGTCCCTGTTAGATTTTGGATATGCACCACACGATTGATTTATAATGGATGTGGGTCATCCTTCCAAACAAGAAAGGTTGTATCAAAAAAACAAGGCTTCCGACAGTGGTAAATAAGTATTAGAATACAGATACTGGAATAACAATGCTGTATAATAGTTTGCTAAGTTAGAAATGAAGCATAGGTTATGCTTGCATGGTTTGCCGGATAGTGTTTGTATTCAGCCGTATTGATTTTTTCTGTTAGTTTAAAAAGCTGAAGTTAGTGAAAAATCCATATTGTGTCCGATTCATCTTGCAAATTGTTTTGTTCAGCGTTTTATGATCATTTGTTGATAATTTGGTAAACTTAGATAGCATGAAGAAACGAAAGAGTAGCACAAAAGAAACGTGTTGGTAATCGAACTATTGTTCTCTAGGTTGCGCAGAAACAAAATCGGTCAATATGGTTTAACGTTATTATGTTGTAACTGACTAACTCATACCTGATCGAAACCTACTTGAGATATTTTGTGGTCCGTTCATCAGATTGTTTAGTCGTTCAAACCATATTTCCTCAGTGGTATCTTTATTTGGTTAGAAGTAGACAGAATATTTTATTTCAATTTGAAGATCACACACAATTGACCGCAGCTGTCGCATTTCCATAGACTATCCAATCGGCCCCTTTCGAAAAGAAGCACTAGACTCGAGTTTCGCTCTCATTAAAGCTCGTCAGTAGTGCATATCATCGCCACCGCCGGGACTTAAACCACGGACACGTTGTTCATGAGGCAACCGTGTTTACCACTGCGCCATTGACCTCACGTTAGGCACGACCGAATTATCATATGTGAACGCTCAACCACTTTCGCTTGTGAGTAATGATCAGGTTGCCCGATCGTCTCGAAATGGAGACACAGTTACTGTCTGTTAACTCCAATCGATAACCCCGCGATTAGGACTTCCTAGACAGGTCGAGATCTCCGATCTCATTAAACCTGCTAGGCGATATTTTAGATTACTGATGAGTAGTCGGGGATTTGGTTAATTTCAAGTTGAACATCACCCACAATTGATCGCAGCTGTCGCATTTCCATAGACTATCCAATCGGCCCCTTTCGAAAAGAAGCACTAGACTCGAGTTTCGCTCTCATTAAAGCTCGTCAGTAGTGCATATCATCGCCACCGCCGGGACTTAAACCACGGACACGTTGTTCATGAGGCAACCGTGTTTACCACTGCGCCATTGACCTCACGTTAGGCACGACCAAATTATCATATGTGAACGCTCAACCACTTTCGCTTGTGAGTAATGATCAGGTTGCCCGATCGTCTCGAAATGGAGACACAGTTACTGTCTGTTAACTCCAATCGATAACCCCGCGATTAGGACTTCCTAGACAGGTCGAGATCTCCGATCTCATTAAACCTGCTAGGCGATATTTTAAATTACTGATGAGTGACGATGATATGCACTACTGACGAGCTGCTCTAATGAGAGCGAAACTCGAGTCTAGTTCTTCTAGGGGCCGACTGGATAGTCTAAGGGAATGCGACAGCTGCGATCAATTGTGGGTGATTTTCAAATTGAAATAAACCAAATCCCCGACTACTCAGCAGAACAATTTATGTTCTGTGTGTTTCAGGAGACAGATTGGAGTGACTCATAAATTTGAGAAGTTTAACGGGGTTCTTCAAGTAATGGCAGGCTTTCACTCCTTGCCGTACAACTGCAGGACGTTAATCCCTCAGGCCTATCAATACATGACATACCACAACGGTAACTTGTAGTGTTCGCTAGACAGAGTAACCCACAGTTGAAAAATACTATGGTATACACCAAACTTTTCGGGAAGTATTTCCACAGATGGGTTTACTGTTAATTGACTTCAACACAAGAAATCTGATATTTTGATACGGATCTCATTGTGCCATATATGTGACATCACTGCGCTCGTGAACAACCGTCGAAATACAACTTTTTATATATATGAAATACACGACTTAGGTTCCAAAAACTGTGGTATGATGTCCACTATAGATTTGATGAGTACTTTGAATTGTCATCGTTTTTTTGTGGCCTCTATGAGATTTATTCTCATTTGACATTTCGAGAGAAACTTACAGCAATCTTTCAATTATGCATGAGTTCAACACATGAACGAAGTGAATTGTAAGCTCAGTTTAGAAGGGTGGTGCGCAGACTGTCCTCACCCAGATTTATCAACGATTGTTGTCCATAAGGTGTGCTTTTGTGCTTTTGTTGCTGTGAGCAACTCATAAAATTGGAAGAACTTAACGCATTGAGAGAACTGAGTGAAAATATGGTGAACAGGCGTCAAAATTCTTAAATAGACGTCAAGAGATCTTTCAAAATAGAGAAGATATATACTATATATATATAGATGAGATCGACTGTTGAAACGATCGTGTCCTATTCATTTATCAAACTTTTATCCCCGACCATTTAGTTGTTAACGTGTGTCAGTTAGAGAGCTGTATTTCTGCTAGCAAATTTCACTAACATTGTAGAAAATCAGATTAATATTTATGGCCTTGTGCACTAACCTAGCACTTGAATACTGGTTTGAAAATAGGTGTCTCAGTGCATAAGAAAGTTGTACTCTATGTGTAGGTCGTATACAAAGATTCCGTATTATTTACCAGCATCACCGTTTTACTGTTGCTTCGTCTTTAACGTTTTATTTAGTAGCATACCAGGTCGAATCAATTACTTGTGATTCTTCTCAACCAACCTAATTCCACGGCGTCACAGGTCGTTCACACCGATTCAGGTGGAAAACTACGGTGTTCCTTACGACAAATGTGAGATCTACTTGATGATTTTAAACACCCTCGGAACAATCAAGTTAGTATCACTGAAGTGATAGGTAGCAGTATTTCGATGACTGATGTCCATTTATCATCATGTTTTTGTTAAACTGGAAGATTTGTCTAGCAATCTGAAAAGGTTACACGCCAAGCATGCTATTTAAAACGTTCAAACGTTTAACAAGCTAACAACAAACAAAATAAAAAAGGTAGTTTCGAAAAGAAGCGCGTCGAATGTTCCGTTTTTCAGCGAACTTTTACAATATAGCTGTTTGCCTGAGTGCATCTTTAATCTTACGATAAATTAGACACTTGTGCGGCCAAACAACCAGATGTCTTTTGATGCATCATAGTTCTGTGGCTTTTGTAGCCAAACAGGGTGTCAAACGTAAACATTTTCAAAATGGTCCAACTTAAGTATGTTAGTTCGTAAGCTACATTCGGCCGAAAACCAGGAGAATTCAGTAGGGTTACTTGTGACCGTCTGTCGTTTGTACAACCCGAATTGTAAGCTGTTGTTACTTCAAAGTCGTGTCAGCTCAGCCTCAAGAAAATAGTCGATGAAACCTTTGTTAACATGGAGATTTCTAACAGCACGGCTTGCTTCTCTTAACGCCTTGGTCATCACAACAGCAATTTTTGGGCCATTAGAAAAAGTCTAGTTGAAAACAACCGACAAGTTTTAGCGTTAGCCGTTCTGCAACTTTGGTGGCACCGTATACTTCAGAAAACTAGGAATAATAATTCTGCGTATATCTGGCCCCTCTACTTTGATTCTTAGCTGTTCTATAGTGACTTTTCTTGTGACAGGCAACGTGAATGTGTACACAACCAACACAAGAAATGTGCAAATGATCAAAATGACAATGCAATACTTGTAAATTATACTGTGGTTGAAGGACATCTGTTTACTTACACTTTTTTCAATGACGGTGGCCGGAATCTCACGTTATCAGGTGGTCAGTATATAAATTACTAAGGTAACGCGTCATCCGATTAGAAAAAACGTGATTCCCTGATTAAAATGGAAGCACGACTAGCTTTGCAATCTGATATTGGTATAGCATTTGAGAAGCTGTTAAAATTATACAAAACTCTTGCTGATTCATTTTTTACAAAAGTAATCAGTAATGTGACAAGATAGCAAAGATATGCTGAAATGGACTATCAGATTCTCTCACTAGCATAAACTTGTATTGCTTTGAAAATGACCTATTGCATACTTGTAACCAACAAGTTTTTTACTAAAGAGAATATTAGATGTATTTTATGGTAACATAGTGCTATGTTACACTTTCAATTCACCTTCTAGCAATCTTCAAAAACCGCATGATCGCTATTTGTCACATCTCACTGATAGGCGCATTGGAAAGTGAAAAACGCGCTGGGTGAATGGTTGAATAAGCTATTACTTGAGAAGATGCACGGAAAAGATAGCTGTTTATAAACGAGATTTAAGAGTATACATGAAGGAGGATATACCAGTGTATGGTCTCGTAGACAACTTACCCGATTCTATACTGTCTAACGAATAACTAATCTGTGCAGGTGGTTTGGATATGTTAAAACGCTGCTGAACAATACACTATACAACAATAGTAGTTTTTTTGTATACATATAGGAAATACGATCACGTTTCCTCTTCTAAACTGTAATTACGTATATCTTTTAAGTTTATTAATTATGACATTACAAAATGAAACACACTTCTGCTGTGTCCGTTAGTAACAACGATTTGTAATTGGTTATTATTATGTCGTCTTGTTAAATGTAGATAAAAGATTAATCTTCATGAAAAATACCGTATTTTTCATTAATTGCAAACATGTGTGTAACACTGTTTATGTATAATCTCAAAGCAACTCGTTTAAAAATTCGATCAACGTACCAACGTCGTGTTTATGTGGGCAGTGACCCCAATGTAATAAAGAATTATAAGACGTCCTCGGACTTTTTAGTTTCTCCAGTGGAGGCACTTCATCCCCTGTCTCAGAGGTTAAGTCCGTTGGAGTTTCCGTTGTATCCGTTGTTAGAAGTATGGCCGGCAGCTCCGAATCCAAAAACAAATTTTTATCCCGGCACTCGACGACCATGTCGTCATTAGTCGCCATTGTGTGTCCGATAGTATTGTGGGAAAGTGGAGCCATTGACTCGCCAGAAACCGTTAGATTATCTTCGTTGTGTTGATTGGGATTATCTTTGTTGTGTTGATTGGGATCACCATAATTTTGTAAAGGGGCTTTAGGTTTGAACATGATCCAAGAACATGGTGAACGGTTTCCTCTTAGTGTGGAACTGTTACAGCTTGACACGTTCGCACTAGTGGTTTACATTCGTTTCTACTGATTTCGCCAATTGGGTAAATTTAAGACAACATTTTCAACCAACCACGGTTGGTTAGGTTTGTCCAAAAGGTTTACGTAAGTCAAGTGTGGCCTGCGTACCAACCTTTGTTCTTGTCTGAACAGCTGATGACAAGCCCCATTCGTGCATTTAGCCAATCAAAATTAGCCTAGTAGTTGTCTGTCTGCAACCTAGTGAGACAGACTCCCATAGTCAAACTGCTTAACCAACCGATTGACGAAGTATACACACAGCAAACACATCTGCTCCCAAGGTCACATTGAAGCATTCAGCCTGTCATGAAAATGCGCACGCACGCCGTGTTACTCGAAGGATTTAATTTTCAACGTGTAAACGTATAGGAAATAGCATTCTTATGTCAAGCACAGCTATATTTGAATGTCAAGCCACCAGCTTCGGTGTTAGGTTGTCTATAGACAACCAATGTTTGACTGGGAATGGATATCGGCTAGCCAAATGAACTATAAAATGACTCGGATAAACCAGGTTGTCTAATTTTCCAGCTTTCCGACGCGAGACTGAGAACAAGCTAGAAGATTATCGCCGTAAAACAATTCATTCTTCGGATGAACTAGGATAAACTGTGGGAAGGCGCAAATTATTTGATGTCTTCCGAAGTGACATATCGTGCATTCTGATCACCCACATATACGTAACCAAACAAGCGTAATAGTTCCACAAAGCAGAAGCCATGTCTTATAGGACGGAAACAAAAATGGCAATCACGAATATGGGGATGTTGATTACCAGATTAGCCGCAGTGTCAACGCACACACACAGTAGGGATTGTGACTCCTGTTAGTCAAAGCTGCAACAAAGTAGATGACGCATTTCCAGTTGTTCCGAAAAATCACAGAGAATGTGTCAAGGACTTGGACCGTGTCTCGCTTAGCCTGCGTACCCTGCAATCAATGAAGATGGGCTCTGTCTGTCATTCTGCTTACAGACGCTCGTAAGTTCTAGTTGCGTTTCCGGCCATTTGGAAACATGCGCCTTGATTGTCGCCTTGTCCTCCCACGTGACTCACACCGCGTCTACATAAATTTTAGTATAAACACCAGGACATCACCAGCAGTCACCCAGAAGAAGGATTTTTAGCTACCCTGTCCTCTTAAGTACGACCCTCACTACGGAGGGCATCACATTAGTAGCGTCTTTTCATCGTTCCACCCAGGGTTATCAATAAGTTAGAATTTTGAGATAAATGTAAAACCAATTATTCTCCTACCACTTAAGAACAGATCTTTCAAATTCTTGTACACTTACAACTTCTGTCAATGGATCCTTAATCAGTTTGAGTAACACAATGGTCATTACAGCAAAATCCTCATAAAGTTTACTAAGAAATCACATTAGGCAAATAAAAACAAAAGCGATTTGCTCATTGTTCTGACTAGCTGCAAAATAAAGAATGATCGATGAAGATGATAGACAAGGATAAATTTATCAACGGATGGTGGCAGTTTTAAATAAGGTAAATTTAACTTGATTTCGCCAATTGTCCTACATTTGAAATAGAAGGCTGTGTTGTGTCACATGTGCGATTAAAGCAGATGTTTACTAGTGAACTTATAGCATGAGTATAATAATTGAATATAATATACGTTAAGAAGTATAGCCTACATGAATTGTATTTTAGCATAGTAGGGCTCGTTCGTCCGTAGTTACATTGCCGTTAACACATCCTCGAGGTTACGTGAGTTGCTCAGTTTTATTGTGAAATAAATCTTCACCGCAAGATAGTCAACTACGTTGATAGGAAAGTTAATGGCCTACCTGGAAAATGTTTGCCTCCAACTGGATTTCCAAATGGAACTTCATTTTCTGTCTCACTGTTTCTAGCCGAAGACTGTCCAGTCGATAAACTATCTGTATCCATTGATTCACTATGAGAATTGCCATCAGTTTCCTTGTACACCCATGTTAGACTGCCGAAACCTTTCAGGTTCATCAATCTGGGCTCTGTTTGAAATTTTGAAAGGCATTTGGAAATACGGATGATCAATCTCCACCGCATAATGATCCTCCAGACATATCGGGGAAGGGTCTCATCGGATGGTGGTCCATTAAACGTTTCGTCATTTTTGGAAAGCACTTCAGACCTGAACCTTTCTGAAAAGTTTGCGCTGGGCTATTGCGCAAGAGAGGGGCGTTGGTGTCAATAGTTTCAAAAGTATCGAACGCAAAACAAACGTGTATAGGATCAACTAATTCAAACGTCACTGGTTGTGCATACTGTTTGAGTTGTATCGCTTACTGCGTCTTCAAAAAATCATCCTGGTGCCTAGAAAACCACATTCCAGTGGACCTCACAGTCAATTCGGCAATAAAACAATATCAACGCAACGCTGCAACTGACACGAGCAGTGACGGTATCAAATTAATGTTGCGAGCATGTGAATCACGATCGGCTTCTCTAGCCATCAGGTCATTATTATCTTACTACTGCACAAGCTAAACCAATCATCGGAAAAGATGACTCCTTAGAAATAGTACTTCTTTCATCTCACCATACACAAACTTCACGATAAGTCGTAGACATTTAGTCATTGATTTCTTAGTTCAGTTTCTAAGTTCGTAACTGCTCACAATAGTTCACTATTGATGAATATGTTGTTGGAGAAACCTGTAGCGTTCGGTGATGGCTCGTAGTGATTTTAATGAACGACAATTTCAACATATCACTGAAAACACTACCTCTTTGCCTTAAAGCTGGTAATATAGATTTAATGAACCGTACAATGAACACAAGAAAGAAGCAGACACGATTACCTCATTCCCTTTTTTACTCTGCTAATCGACATTTTATCAGTAAGCTTGAACAATGTCAGGTAACAAATCATTCGAAGTCTTAGGTGTGCGATGTCATTATCTTGTTTTAGAATTATATAGAAATTGTACTAAGATTGCAATGTTTTATATATGTTATTGCAACACCTCTCTGTACACCTCCCGTTAGATATATAATTTGAAACTCTGGTTTAAGTGGGGGAAGTTTGTGATCAGTTGTTCAGTCAACACGTTGTGGAGCAGATACAAGCTGACAATCAGGCATGCGCATAACAGTTACCATTGACCAATTGCATCAGCGCTAGATATTCATCTCCTGAAGAGCCGTCGCCGGGTGAATTTCACAGAAGCTGTTTAAGCAAATAATGAACTCCGGTTTCATGATATACTAAGGTAGCTGTTCGATGACGTTGATTTCCACTTCTAAGTGTGCACAAACCGTTATTAGTACAGCACTGCCGTGGTAAAAATGCTAATGGATGATTAACAAACAGATATGTTGGTTTTCTGCCTTGTGTGCTCAGTTTAACGTCTGACTAGGTTTTCCGTTTTATGATCTCTTGTTCCGAAGTGCGCACCTGATAACACGCACAGCAATTTGTCAAACCATGAATCGGGCAGACTAGGGTTTTTAGATGTTTGGCTAAAATACGTTTCTGGAAAATGCTGTCCTAAAAACCTACATAGGTACAAAGAATGTTTATCATCGATATATGTAAAACGTGAGCCAAGAAGTACAATATTATCATTTCCATCCCACTATGTACTTACTCTGCGGTATCAGTGCTTATATGGGGTCAAAAATCACATACAGTATATTACATCCAACAATATGCGGAATAAATTGGGTTTCTGTAAACTTTGACGATGTCTACCCACACTGAACTATAGACGTATAAAGAGGAATTTACTTGCGCCGCTAAATGCAAACAAAGTTGATATGGAATGCAGTCAAATACTCATTTTGTTTTCTAATTTTTGTTGTTGATCTTTTTTCCAAGAATCAAGTGAAACGAAAACTAAGTTTTATCTGCTGCAATTATCTTCTCAAAGTAGCCGATGAATTATATACACAACCCAAAATGGAGTTGATACTCAAAATTGGACACAAAATTTGTTTTAGTAAAGGCATCATCCGCGAACCTGAACGCATTCATCTAAAACGCCAACTGAATGAAAAATATTTTGATTGGCTACTCTATTGTAAACATAAACATGATAGAAATATTGTACTTGTCCAATATTCCGATTTTAATACATCAACATTTTACGAAAACTGATGGTGGAGATTCGCGTAGGTTTAAAATAACTATTTATTTCAAAAAAACCACATGGCTAATATTTGTTTCAACTGTGATCAATCGATTGTTTATTATGGTATGTTTGTAATTATATGGGGATTAGCTGAAATATCATTTTTCCTCACTTCCCCCGACTTAGCATATATATCTTTTAATATAAATATGATATGAGGCTATCTATAAATGAACGCTATTAGTATTGCAGGTCGATTCGTATTACTCTAGCAATTTGTACATAGCAGATAAGAGGGGTATAGCAGGTAACCGTTATTTGGCTGACCAAGCCAAGCTGTTTAAGGTAGTCTTCTCTCTAATTTACCCTTGAGGCTGAAATTTATGACTAAATCAGAAGGAACAAATTCACAACTGAATATATCTGGCGAGATCATTCAAGCAACGAAGATCGTCCAACGGATATGTGATAGAAGACTCTTTCAGGGTTCTCCTGCTAAACAAAGGAGTAAATGAATGATTATTGCCTAGCATTTTGTAAGCGCATATATAGATCATTAAGACTAATACACTTGAAAGACCATATTTCTCACCGATACCTGGCCGTTTCAAAAAAATCGTCATGCGATCAATCTGACTCATATTTGGTAAACCAGCATTCCAGCCGGTGGATGTTTGGTTAGATCACTTCAGGAAAAGTCACCGTAGCCGAGCTTATATATCTTATCCGTTAATCCTCAAAAATAAAACACCGCTGGCTTAAACGTTTTTCCTCGAAAAGGTGTATTTTGAACGAATGTGTGAAATTATATTTCCGTGGCTGTATACTAGACGTAAATTGACTGGCTTTCCTTTCCCATCATCAGCTTGCTCTCTCGTTAGGAGCAAGGCAACTAACTATTAAACAGCTTTTCTTCGAGCAGATACATTTTCAGTTCCTCCTCTTCAAGGTAAATGAATATAAACCATATACGAGTGTCAGAGATTGAAAAGAACGTATTTGTCGACTAACTCGGGGAAACTTTCATATGCGATCGCGTAGTAATATCCAAATGCCATGATAGCAATCAACGGAGTATTATTATGTTGCCGGCGCAAACTGACTTGTTTCTCTGTGATCTTAGCACTAATCTATCCTTTTTTTCAATTTTATTTGTTAGCAAGCAAACAACTCAAAAGGGAAGCCATAACATATTTTTCCTTGTGACACGTTGCATTACACAGCAAATAAGTCCATCGCTTCTGATATCAAAAACGATGACTTATAGGGATGTAGGTGGCGTCACGTGAGATGTAGATTTATACCACGATATAGGAAGCCAGTTGATTACGCAACCTATAAATTGCCCATCTGACCATCCAAGTAAACATTTTGCGAAAAATTACACAAATAATGCCTGGTTTTACGTACGATAAATATTTGTGTCTACCTTCGCATCAAGTTGCTGTGCATGCTGGTCCAGACGTAACTTACTCCATTCCAATATGTAAAAGGCAAAACCCAAATCGAATTTGCTTATAGACTTTAAGTCAGAACTCGAAAAAATGAAACAGCAACTACAGTGACATTATAAATTTAAACATGTTGTTCCTATTGGCCGATAAATCATTTAAACGATGGATTACACCTTATCATCTGACCACTATATTGTTCCGTAACCTACCTATCGATAAAGTACACATTAACGTAAGTAATCTATTAGGCACATCGACCTTGATAGTTTATTTTATAAACAACACTGCACTTCCCAAGCCGAAAGACTTAGATATTGTGAATAATAAAATGAAATTGTACTGTCAGAATTGAAGGAGAAAGGTAACCGAAGTGCATCAAACAAATTCATCGTTTTGAATATACAGTTCATTTGAATTACATTCGCGTTTCATTTGAATTATATACCGCTGTCATATAATCGATAACGTAGCCAAAAAGATGTGTTTTCTGTGTTTAATCGCAAAGCTAATTACATTACAATAAATATTAAAGTGATAACCAGGATGAGTGAAAAGACCGGTTAATAGAAACAAATGGCTGCGTGTTCGCTGGCAGTTGTCAGATTATTTCCATTTTTTATTGACAATTCTTAATACTCATTAGTATAAAACAAAACGTTAATAGTTCGATCGATCAGGAATATTAAGCCTAATGTGTGAAAATTTTCTCAAAATTCCGCTGAACTACCCTGAACACTCTTTGTCAATATCTATCTCATAAGGCTAGCCCTAGCTAATATAAAATTACGTCATGCAATACTTCAATTTATCTACCCGAAAGACTTTGAGTAAAAGCATAATAATATATAATAATCATGGATGCTAGCCAACATCCGTGCAGGCATACGACAGTATGCAACAAACAAGTTGAGTTTGAATTGAACGCTGCTGGAATTATCCATACCAAGCGTTATGTGCACAAACAGACAAGGAAGAATTGTATCACAGTGTTATTCTATAGAACGTAGTTTCCGAAAATTTCTTGCATATATTTTTAACCGTGCTACATTGAATTGGTTCGTCAGTCGCAGTTGGTTATCACAGCTGTAGTTTGTATCCAAGATGGCAAGTAACCAGCTGAATACCACAGTTGTTGAAGCTACATATCAAGTTACACATCGTCTGTCTAACTAGTTTCACAAATGCAATTACATCTGATACGGAGAAAATATGTTTTATAATGTAAGGAAAACAGTTTGGATGCATTCAAGGAAACATTGTGTATCTGGGGAAAACGGAAAGCAAAGTTTATTGTTAATAGGTTGCGTAGTGAGAAAACCACCTCTCATCTGAGCTAACTATGAGTTTTTCAGCCAGTCATCGTGCCGCTGTGGTGCTTGTAAGTTTACCGTTGTAGAAAGAATATAAGTTACAAAGACTTAAACGGAACGCCAGCAATCACAGTAAAAGACCAGTAATTTAATAAATGTTCCAACTATGTACATTCGCTACTAAACGCACTCAAAACCCAACCAAATTTGTGCTGCTATTCTAGCTTACACACGCACGTTTGATTTAGACATTTGGGTGGCATGTAGAATGCAAATGCGGTCTACGTAGGTTTGACTACAAGACAAAGTCCTTTGGCACCAACTAACACACCAGTCTCTCTCCTAGCCTCAATGTATCATTCCATTTGCGAATTTATTATGTACAGCTGATCGATAACGGCAAACTCTTTAGGTAGTTGTGTTGTTGTCCATGGTTTGTGTCTGTATTAAACATGTGCTTTTATGCACACACGTTAGCTGGTGTATGACTCATCGTAAACGAGGTATTGGTAGGCTAATATTTGAAGTATTTTTGTTCCATTGCTACAAAATGATTATAAGAATTTTCTTGACTCCTCACACCACACTTATATATTCCAACCTGTTATATTCAGCTCACAGCCATTTTGGTGTGTCGGCGCCTTTGTGGTTCTTCGGTTAAAAACCCAATGTTTGCTCAAGTGGGTATCTAGTAAAACAGAATAATGATGAAATCAAAAGCATGATATGCAGATTGAATTGCATAAAACTTGAGTTGACTGGGCAGACACATGTTCGTATATGAGTGAACTCTGCCAACCACCACTAGGCATGAGTTTTAGATGCCAAGAATGCTTCACAGTAATTCGAAATGATGGTTTCACTTGATTTGTAAAATGTACTCGCTTTTAACATGCTGAAACATTTAAAGACAATAAAAAGTGGCTTACGGAATATTTACTTTCCCTTACTGGCTTTCGGTCCTCTGCTTCAGTGAGCATCCTGTCGATTTGTTTTCTACTGGTGTCAGTTTCAAAATCTGTTGGTAAACCAGCTTCCGTCCGAACACGTGGAATCTACAACAGTAGGTACATTTTCTTTGATATTTTTTAAATTGCATTTTCACATACGCAGCTTATCTTAAAAAACATAATAGGATCCAGGTGTACATAAGCTACTTCCGCAAAAGTGTGCACAACCTAAATTCATCCACGGGAAGAATGTATTACAAGTAAAATAGTTTTGCGTGATCCTTGTTCATACCTAGTTGTACACTACACAAGTTGCTTGAACCCTCATAATATTCACCAACAGGGGTTGTTGAACAGTATTAAACGAAGTCTGCAGTATTAACGATTACAAATGTTAGCTTGCTCGTATTGTAGAATACCAAAGTTTCATCAGAACAAACCGGCTTCAAAAGGCAATATACTGTTTAATCAGTATGATTTTGTCCCCAAAGGATAGTCAAATCCGGTTTTATGTATTGATGTCGTATGAATGTTTCTGTCGCCAAGGAATATTACAGTTTGTAACATGGCACTGCTTTGGTAGACAAATTGCAGACAACAACAGAACCTACTGTTCAATGATAACATGCTGTATGATGCTGGTGCATGTGTCACATCTTCCGTGTCTCAGCAACTCCCACTCAGATTATAAATCACTAAAATATTCGTCATAATACTGATTCTTTTACTCCCTTCCAAGTTAGTTTTTCTTTGTGTAGAAGTCTGAGACTCAAAGTTTGATTTACTATTGGCTTTAGTTGAGTTCAAATGAAAGTACGTAAAACGCTTGTTGATAATTTCCTGTGTGTCAGAAAAAAAGGAGAGCCAGCTAGATAGACTTTTACAGTCGATACATTATCCACAATACCAAATGAAGCTTACTTCGGAACAATTTCTTGGTGACTTAACAGTTAATCTCAATATTTCATCGGATTTTGCGATCATTTCGAGGGCATCTGCAAAGGAGATTTCGCGCGTGTTCACCCCATTGATCTGTATTAGGGAAAGATAAATTTCACCGCTTGAATATACCGTTGCTAAGTTTCGTTCATTTGATACTGACGCTGACCTTGATCAAGTTACCATTAGACTCTGATGGATACAGCGGAACCATTTTGTTAATCCAAACCGATAGATTTGCTACAATATATTCCCAATTAAGCCGCACTCAAAGTCGTCGCTTTTCGAAATGTGTTTTGTAACAAGGTTTTCAACATTTTTCGCGCGGTCTCCTTAAAATGGACGCACTAAGCACACGAAGTCATCGTCTTTTATAAGTCAAGTGGGCATTCTGTGAATTCAACTGATGTTCACTTTCTCACGAATGAACTACAATGACCAATTTTGAATGAACCGCATAATAAGCGTAATGGCATCGTTTAATCCAGTCAATGAAGGTAGTATCGGCTGCACATCTAATTGTGATGTTTTCGACTCTGTTTGAATACTGTTCAATTAACGTCAGCCTTATTCTCATATCAGCCGCAATTAAGCGAACGTATTGCTCTGTGAGTTAAGTTTGAAGCCTGTAATTTTGATGTGATCGGAAAGTATCGCCAACAAATTCTCCCACCTTGTTGACAACGTAGGAAATGCAATATCCTTGGAGACCATTGAGTGGGATGAACACTACTCAACAACGCCTGTAATCAAATACATTGAAAATAAGACGTGCAAATATACTGTGTCATCAGTGTTAAAGATGTCAGAACAGTCACCTCAGAAAAATGTAGGTGAGACTTGAAGTAATGCCAACTATCTGCTTTGTTACAGTAGTCACCTTGTCGTATTATTAAAAATGGCCCACCAGAACGTACACCGTAATGCCAATATTGCAATTATACTCAAGTAACGTTAGGATATATTCAACAGTATTACGTGATCACATATTTCTTTAATTAATGGGTGACAAAGCGATTAGCAAAACAGATAAATGGCGTGCTAAATAACTTGAGACTTTCTCCCTGTTGATAATATATAGGGAAAAATTCCAACGTTTGATTGTACTAATAAATCTGGACTGGCGAGTATGAATCGAGAACTAAGTAAATAAATCTATAGATTGAAATCTAGTTAAACAGACTAAAAATTGCTGTTAGAACATTGTCTTACGGATTTCTTGAATCTTTTTTCATAAACCAAAGCAAGTCGCAAAACTTTAATGGAGAAAGTAGACTAACAGCATTTTACAAAAAAAAATCTTAGCGAAGTATCAATCATTTTACGTTTTCCACACAGGCATTCAGTTCTGTCTGGAAACGCCTATGAAATCAGTGGGGCTTGGGAAATCTAGACCACTTGGATGCGTCTAATGTGAACGTATCACAGATTCTAAATTGTTCTTGTAAATCCCATGAGAGCGACAGTTTCGCGCACAATGTTAATGATGGTTAAGCAATTAGAAATTCAGTTTAAACATCTCTTTACATCAACAACTAAGTTTGGTGATTCTAATCTCAAACTTATTTTCATAAATTATAAGATAATATCAAGTAAGATCGTATAGGTCGCAGCGGGAATATTATTATTGTAAGATGAGAACTTACCGATAGTATTTCATCTCCCAGACTAGGTGGTTGATACCCATCGAGAACCGTACCTGTGAAGTTTCTTACGTACAAAATATGAGAGCTACCATCGAGGTTTTGTTTGCCAGCTAAAATCAAAACAAATACAGCGTCGTCTAACAAATACTGAACTGAATCTCCCACTCATTTACGCCAAAAGACAACTATAGCGGGATGCAGCCGTTTGGTTTACTCGTCTTGTTTGTATGTATAAAACAATCGATCACGTTTAAAGGACATTTGATAACACAAGCAGCACGTTAACTTGACATATACTACGGACTTCATGGTCATTTGCACGCCAAGGAAGCGCCTGCATCATCAACTATAGCAGACACAGTAGTGGTCGTTTCTGCTCGATCAACGTGATTTCTACGAATAACGACAGTTTCGGGTTTCTAGTATGTTATTTATGTTATTGGGCCAACGTGAACAAATGTGGGTGTGAAGTTAACGTTGACCTTGAACTCTGAATGTTGTTCTCCACTAGACGATCTCGTTCAGCTTAATTTATCGAGTGTTCATATGATATGCCAGTTCGCCAAAAGTTGTGGTGATAAGTACATTGATACAGGGGACCAGAGTTTGCGACAACCAACAATGAACATATCGGTGTGTTTTTTGAGGGTGGTAAAGCAACTCAAATATAACGCAGGAACCCTCAATCGTCGTTTTTAATCAATTCTTATATATATATACAAATGCTTATAACACTGCTATCAAACACTTCACTCACACGCATTGAAAACCATGGCCAGTTGATTGCTGATCAAACAGGAATGGCATTGAAGTTAGTGGCAAGACTGTGAGACAGTTTCCGATTTTACTAGTATAGTTCATGTTTACTTATCGTTCTTGTTGCCAAGAGCTTTTCTATGTACTCATTAGTCTTACATCAACAACATAAAAGGTGAACCAAATGTTTGTATATCACAATATGCTTGGCGTGACGGAAAATATCGGCCAAGTGGATACAAACTTTCAAACCACCCGTCGTAATCCATTAATTGTTATCAATACTAGTAAGTTTATTAATGAACATTGAGTATAGTGCTTATAAAACTAGAAATATAATGGAACACTCCGTCAGATAAAGCGGAAACAAGCTTACTGAATGTTCGACTTTTCTAAACTTTCATGATAGATTTACATTGCCGCCAATTTTTCATGACCAGCTGGTCGTCGTTGCACACCGATCAGAAAAATCATTGACTAGCAAAGTGGTTATCAATAAACGTGACGTAGCATTTCATTAAACTTTCCAAAAGATTATCAGAAATAGGAATACTTAGACACGTTAACAAATTTATATAGGTTTTCTTCCAACGAAAAGAATGAGATTGCACAGCTTTATTCAGCTCTTTTATCTAGTCAGTTGAGTAAACGAAAAAGGAAAATGAGAATGTAACCCATACTATAAACTGTACTATTTTACTGCTAGTTTCTGTGGTATTCTCACATTTTTATAGTTTAATTTTAGCATATTATCTCACATAGAGCGATATCACAGTGAGGTGTGGTAAACAGATCTCCCAGTGTCCGAAAATTATTCAACTGGAGTGAAACTCTAAAGTTCAAATAAATATCGTTAGGCTTTTGTTAATAAAATGTTTTGTGTATCGTTTCTAACTTCACAGTTACGCGATATTTCTTCAGATAATAATACACTATGTCAGGTGGATGGTAAGTACTGCTATTCGCCTACTGTCAATGGAACGCGACCGAACATTTAGGCGAACACAAAATTTATGTGTTTTGATCATAATCACCAACCGTTGTGATTGATGCCGCTAATACAAGATCAGGTGCTAAGCGTCAGGAAATGTCAACCGTTTTGGCTTCCATTCACAACTAGTAATGAGGGGTTCGCTGCAAGACAGACTTGCAATAAAGAATGGTAGTCCGTTGGAACCACCAGAAAAAAAATGAAGAATTCAGTATAATTCTGGACTACTGCAACTCAAGTAACATTGCTTTACCTGGCGACTTTTAAAGCAATCACACATTTCCAGCAAGTGACAATTTGTTGACTTGACATGTTGGTAAAGGTAGTAAATAATTGGGACTAAAACTTGCGTATATTCAACAATCCAAGCCTATCTTGCTTTTCGTTTATACCTTCAACCAACATTGAGTCACATCGTTTGGAATGATTAGCGATTGAAGTTGGTCACTATTGGCTATATATACTAAATTTTTCAGTAAGTAGTTTGTTTGTCATGTTGCATGTTATCTCTGTAAATTGACACTTTGATACCATTTAATCCCCAATCAGAGAGATGCATTGGGTAGACAGAGGCAAGCCTACACGTTTACTGCTCCTTGTCTTGAGCTTCGGGTTACTTGGCAATCTATACCTGATATCCGCTTCAAAAATTTGTCCTTTGACGTCCGACGAAAAATATGCCAACCATCGTCCTTGCGAATAAACGGGCTTCCAAGTTGATTCACAATTGCCACCGTGTGCCAGAAATACACCACTATGTATTGACCCGGTCAGTTAATTGGAACTGATGACAAGTTACTAGTCATATGTGCAACATTTCTCAAATTGACCAAATTTTTATTAGCACGGAAATATCACGTGATCAGGTTGAGTTACTTACCATTTCAAATGAAAAAAGGCTGTCTATAATAGCACAAAAGCAAACTACATGTAAGTGATGTCACTGATTAAAAATGTTGCAGTTCTAGATACTTAATGAGATCTTTACAACCATGCACAAAACACCACATTTAGCCCATTTCTTCCCCAAACACAGCAGTGAAAACTTTGTCAACTTCAGGGAATCAGGCCAACAGGAACACAAGCGAGGCCACATAGAGTAGCCCATCATATATCATAGTCAGTAATATGATGCCTATTTTTCCATTGACGTCTACAGATTTTCACTTGTTTATGAACTCGTCTACACACTTTGCACTTACAGTAAGCATCATTGATTTGGTTGTACCGAATCAATGTTCGGATGCTCATCCAGCTAAGAATTTATCGCAGAATTTTTATGTTCGAATGAGATGATCGCATTATTGGGACATTTCGGAAACGTAACTAACACCTGCCCTGCAAGCAGATGATGACAATCTTGCAGAAATTGTAGATGATCTTGTTGTGCTTAGTTATCTCTTTGCATATGCACACATGTGTGCTTATCTCACACTCATAATGAAACATTTATAATCTTACGTGTGCCTTCACCACGCGCTGTTGTATATTTTATAAAAGGAACCGCCAAGTCGTCAAGATTCTTACTCGCGAGCATTCTGACAACTGATTAAACACTACTTACTGTTAAATGGCCATTTGGTTTCTGTTATTTCATGATTATGGCTGTTTTTTTTGTTTTAGACTAGAACAACCTTAGAAAAACCAGGTAAAGCCAGATTTTGGTATTGGTATGTTCGCCAAGCTTGGTGTTTAGGTTGCAAACGTTTCATCACCGAGCGAGGTGACATCATCAAGGCCTAAGTGTTTTAGCATATAGTTTTTGAACGTGGAGTTTGGTGGAGTAGAGTAAGTTTACCTTCTGAGCTGATTGGTCGCTTTCTGTTGTTTTCGCCATTCGACCTGATCTACCAATGGTTGATTCTTGTTGAATTTGAACTTTGTCACCATGTCCGATTGATTATTTCCTGCGGTTTTTGAGTTTCTGGTCTGGAGTCTGATCGGCTGTTACCTATTGCTGTAGAACTTTGACCTGAAATCTGGTTAGTTGGTCATAGTAAATTGATTCCGTGAGACATTTCTTCGTTTAGCAATTTCATACGAATGGTTATTCATTTTCCTGTTTTGACTTTGGTCTGATTTGTTCAAATTGCTCCGTTTGTGTTCATCGCTACTTTGACTTGATGGTGTCTATATCTCTTAAAATCCTGGGTTCACATTGGTTCATCGACATTATCCAGCTCGATGTGTTTGTTTACAAATCCGGCTGGTGAATACCGAGATTCGAGGATATTCTCTTGCATGTCTGGTTTTTCCTAAGTAAGGATTTCCGTGGTATTCAGGTTGAAGGTATGTCCAGGTGTGTCAACAAGGGTGTCACCTCGCTCGGTAATAAAACGTTTGCAACCTAATTGTCAAGCTCGGTGAATATACCAATTCCATAACCATCAACACGAGCTACGAACAACACCACCAAGGTTCACAACTATCCTAAAAACTAGATTACACATAATCTAGAAACCACTACAGGAGAAATGTATGAGACTATAATCAGGTCTAATAGCTGGAGAACAGTCGTATGCTAAAATAATTACAACACATATTGATCAAATTTATAATACAGCCTAAACAGTATTGGCGGGAAAATGCGGCTACTTCTGCGCAGGCACTCAACACTACCTCCGAATGTCAATCTGTGAATGATTCCATCACATATCAAATCAAGCACTTGCAATGTAATTGTCAGTTCGAAGGGCAAACGTAAGATAGATCCATTTGGACTACACTGGTAAACTAACTGTGTATTTCAGAGACGTTTATCAAAGTAAACACGCCAGGATACTGGGATATAACTAATTTTCAAGCAATCTGCTTGGTTTCAATAGAGCTTCTATTGAACAAATTATTTGGATCACTTCACATTCAATTTCTATACTTTTCACTTGGTCATTTATCCTATGCAAGCGTATGAATAATTTATATCAGTGATATCGTTTAAATTTTGACTATTTTCAATCTTACATAGCTAACACCCATCGCCGATTGTGTGACATATTGGGAATAGAAACAAAGTTGTGTGCGAAACGCAATTTTACATCGAAGCGGCTTTTGTTCTGTAACCAGATAACTGCATTTAAAACGAAACATTATAACTAGCAGCCGTTTGAATGAATTGACGCATATCAGTGTATCGAAACACACTGACATTTGTCTTGAACATTTCTAAAGTTTTTTCCAAATGGTTACAAGTATGTCAGGATGCCTTCATTATATGTGGTTGGCTAGCACATTTCACATAAAACCAAAGATATGTGTGCCGGTTGACAAAGTCAAGTTATTGTATGTTGGACATAATCATCCTTGGCTGGTTAACGCCAGTTAATTGACGTACCCGCGGTCCAAAAACACGACCAACTATAAGGACTAACAAGCAAGGAAAGAAATAATGTTTATAAATCAAAAAACAAAACGCACTACACATGGAAGATTTAACTTTCATGTTACAATTCATACTCTATGTCTCTAACTTCCAAATATGAAACATCACATGGGAAATACCTATCGTAATTTCAAACATAGGTAAACATTTTCATTGGTGACTAACTTGAAATAACTTGATGAGTAAGTCATTCGATGACAGCATTTTGTATAACAGCTTGTCGTGAAACAAGCGGCAAGTTTGGAGAAGGTTTACTTTTCAGTATATTTAAGATCGTGGATCAATTTCAAACATGATACGACTGGTTTTCTAAGGTTAAACAAAACAATCAATGGAAGGTTTTCAAAATCTATGAATGGATTTGCAGATGAGTCAAGGATCAACTGTGATCGTATTTCGAGGAGTTCGACCACGTGAAATCCAATAAGTGTAAGTAAAGCATAGTGAGTTAGAGGAAGTGCCGTGATCGGAACCTTAAAGTACATGTATCAATGGTTATAACTAAGTTTTAATCATGAATGATGGCAGTGTATTGAAAGTTTTCATACCAGATAATGACTGAATCACGTAACCTTTGCCTACGTCAATGTCAGACCACTACACCAATCCCATGTGATCGATTCATACTAAATGATGATAAACGTGTTACACGCTTGACAATATTCAATTAACTCGCACTTTTTGGATAAGCAGCAGTATGATCACGCACGGACTCTGATGCTGTCACTGCCTGGATGCAGATTAGAATCCAGGACCGCTACGTTAGATCTACCGCACAACCATTAGATTGGGTTTCTGCACTCCCTGTAGATGACGGTTAAACTTGCTGAACCGAGGTAGAAACATTGTTTAGAAACATGTTCATGTACATCGGCTATCAATCGCATCGTGAAAATGTGAGCAGGTGGGTTTAGTGCATCAATGTTACCTCATTGTTTATTCGTGAGAGTGACGGCCGTTCCAGACCCAAGACTGAGTGTTTGCAGTAAAATACCAATTGTATATTTCTCATCGCGTTTTCTTTCTAGGACTCTTGATTGTATCGATCACCTTCCAAAAGGAAGCTTTCGTACGTCATTTTCTTTGGAATTTATGAAATGTTAGGGTGGCTTTTATCGGCAATAATACTAAAAAACGCCGATCGGAGCAATTTCGTGATATTTGCTAAACCCAACCTAGTACTTAGTAAGGAGTTAGTCCAAAAACACGTTATCACTCCGATTTCGTTAGAAACAAACAAATGCTCTAGCTTACCAGTAAGTTCTAATCCAAATTTATTATCGACTTCACGTTTTCTTAGAGAAATATCCCTTGAATCCGACCAGAACAAACTGTCCTCACTGAAGCTATCATAATTTGCACTGACGGCATCATTTTTGGCAGCGGACGTTATGGATTGTTGATATTCGCCTTCGCTGAGTTGCCAATCAGTTGAACGAATGAACTCAGTTGAGTCTGAATGGTCAGTTGAGGATGAGATTGATTCACACCTTATAAGTCGCGTTTCCGTTTCTTCATTAGAATCCGTTGTTTTTGGTTCAAAACGTTGTTTGCCAACCTGCGACGTTGAAGTAGGCTCTAGCGGGCAGTCAACTCTGTAATCCCTTGCAAGATCTGGATTGCTCTTCGAAAGATTTTCTTCCATTGTGTGTTTGCCTTCTTTGATATTTTGCCGTGAACTCACATTTCTTTTGACCGATCGTACAAATACTTCATCTGAACTCCACGAAGGGGCGATTATCTTTTCACTTCTGTCTTGTACATATTGTCTGTCGCAGTGCTGACTTACAGTTATTTTGGGAGGATTAAACAGTTTAATCGTCTGCTGAACATTTGGAAGATTCTGCGTTGTCGTGGAGGTAATTTTTCGGTTGATTGTGTCTACGGAGAAAGCTGAATTGCTTCTTTCAGCCAATTTTCCCAAAATCGTTCTGAGAACAAAACAAGCAAGCTTTCAGTTTTCATCAATCAATGTGAATTTCCTGCAAAACGAAAATATCAAACCCTAGTGTTCGTACGTTTTAAGTCTACAACTAATAGCTCAATCTGATTTTAGTAGTGAGGGTTACTGGCATCTTACTTTTCCAAGTAGTTATTAGCAGTGAAAGTTGTTGAAAGTAAGGATAGGAACGTAAAGAAAGAAAACGTATTAGTGAACGTCCAACTAGTTTATCAACTCCCTAGAAATAATGACGATTACTCCTTAATTAGAGATACCACCTTATGAACAGCACACAGAAAAAGCCTATTGTCCAACATAACGTTTAAACGGATACTTCTGATTTAAGTTTACCCTTACTCGTCCGCAACAAGAGTGTAGATCAATATACTTGAAAGTGACGGTTTTACAAGGTTGATCTTCAACAGAGGACAGTCAGCTACGTGTTTATTACACAGTTAACCTGGGGATATGACACATTTTTTTAATGAGTGCAAATGAAAATAAATGTGTCTCCATTTAGAGTCTAGCGTACCAAAATGCCTACGCCTAGTTCCAGGTATGTGATTGGGCAATTAACTGGATGAGAAGAATAGAAAATTGCATTAAACAATTACTTAGAAATTTTTGAATAAGGTGCAACTCAGATATACAAGATAATGAAGACACATTTGCATCTTTAGCTTTGATGGGTGGTGTTTTCGTGACGCAGTGAACTACTGGGTGCTAGCGCGCTTTGTAATAGATAAGCAACCAATTATGTAATACCACAAATCATGACGGCTAGTAAATTCAATGCGCCTTTTCCACTACCATAAGCAACTCGTCATCAATATTACAAGACGTTGAAACGACGTGCCATAACTGCATACTTCCTGAAGTGGCCTGCCTATAAAAAGAATATAACACTGTGTTGACTACAAACTGATAGTGTCTCGTTCTGATATTTTTCTTAGTATAGTCACTTAACAATTGTTGTAAAAGTAGTGTCTTCGGCTGCACAACCTGATTACATTCGTATTTATTACTTAGACTAGACCCACTAGGGAGTTACCATGGTACTCACTAAGTTGATTGTGGCACGTCGTCGAATCTAATCTTGTCATCAGTACAACCATTTCATTTTTCCCGACTTACCTAATCCGTGATAATCAGCAGAAGGCTGAAAAATGTCAAATCCTGGCTATTGGTCAAAAAATAGGGATTCAGTTGTGCTTCCAGAGACATCTATACAGGATTTGTTAACCACTCGCTGTGAGCGACCAAAAACCCATGATTCCAGGATTTAAAAAGTATCAACAAGTTGTTGTACGTTTGTGGCTTCATATAAACTCATTACCTTTTATTCATTTCGCTATGATAACGCTTCGAAATAAGTGTTGTATATCTGTCCTGTGAAGGAAATGCCCAAGAAGACTTATTCGCTAAAGTGTGCTATTATATACACAGCCAAGGCAAACCTGATCTGGCAAATTTTACATTGATGTGTTGCATAACGCACAACATTCAGTTCAGTGCCACTACTCAGCCGGTCCACCATAGTCTGTCTAACTCCTTTATAACAACCAAGAGGTTCATGTTGCTGATGTGCACGAAGTCAGCCAACAAACTATCGGGCAGAAACTGCTAGCAAAGCCCCGGAACCTCCAGATGCTCTCTTCACAATACCATCTATACGGAATAAAAAGCAGCCCTCAATCCCAAAAATATCAAGACTGTTGGGTACAACAATGAGTACAGCTGCTTTAGTCACTGTCGACAGACCAGCCGTAATCGAGTACTCTGAGATGACGTTAGTAATATCTTTATTCGTGTTTCAGAGATGGACATAATAGGAGGTCTTGAGTATCTTGAACATAAAAAGACAAGGTGATTACCTTTGTTGTTTCCACCTAATGTGATGTCACCTTGTTACTAGGATGACAAACATTTACCAAAGTATCATAAACTCATAAAACTTTGTTGACTTCTCAATGAACTGAAACCTTGTGTGAAAGTCAGGCTTTGCCAAGGACAACTCAACTATAACGGCGAGTTCAATTAACTGTTTATTGCGATTGCTGTTTATTGCGATCTGCTTAGGTGAACCTTGGCTGCAAAATTATCTCAACAACGACGTTTCCTGATAATATAAGAATCAGAAAAATTTACAAACTACGATTTCCATCATGCGGGATGCGTGGTCCCTCAATTAGTAATCTTAATCGCGGAGTTATCGATTACAGATAACAGGCAGTAACTGTGTCTCTTGTCGAAATGATCACTAACGTGGTTAGTAATCGCAATGGGAGATAGATGAGCGTTCAGATGTGGTAATACGGTCATGTCTAATATAAGATCAATGATGCAGTGATCAACACAGTAGTCTTATGAAGGGGTGGCCGCAGTCCCAACCCAATCGTGGCAAGTATATGCACTACTGACGAGGTTAACCAATAGCGAAATTCTAGTCTGGTGCTTGTTTTCGAAAGAGGTTAGCTTGACAGTATATCTGAATGTGAAGGCGGCAATCAAATATGAGTCATATTCAACATGTAATATATAAAGGTAAAATGCAGGTTAGGTATATTTTTGAAGAACCAACGTAAGTAAATGCCATCAAGGATGATATCACCGTCTAGTATGTGGGGTTAGAACAGTCCTTAAAGTGCAGAGCGTCAAAACACGATTGATATAAATAAGCGCTATGTATCTAGTGTAGTTTGTAGGATGACAGGATATGTGGAAGTTATGATGCGTTACTGAAACATACAAAAACGGACTGCTGATTGGCATTATCAACAGGCTGAGTTGACTGAACGTTTGCATGCGAAAACTCAATGGTGCATACAATAAAATCAATGTCGCATTGTTAGACACGATTGTTTCATGCGAAACCTGATCTAAGTTAAGCTTCCTGCACTGACAAAAATGTGTACTACAGAAGATTACTTACAAGAGTGGGAGTACAATACGGCATTTGCTTCCAAAGTAAGTCGGTTTAAAATGTTGTTGGAATGTATTGGCTGTACTCAATTGTCAGTGGTGTGTAGTAGATATTGGGTGAAAAATACTCGGGGAGTTTACTTTTGCTGTAACACGTTGGTGTTTGCTTATTACACCAAAAATTACTGTACCTGTGTCGGCTCATCCAAGCCTGTCACGTGACTGACAAATCTGTTATACGTAAGTTTCCTTTCATAACATAAATCCTTACAATTAAGGAATGCCCTGGCAGTTACTTATCGGTATACTTGGCGGGATAAACATTTTTATTTAAAGTGTCGCTGCCAAAAGAGGCTAACAAGTAAGTTGATCGGCATCAATGTTGATACGTGTTTGGGGTTATCAGATACACATGAACAATTCAATTCGTAGCAATGACAGCGTCGTCTCTACTGAGGAACGGAAAGGCAGCAGGTCAAAAAAATGTCATCGAAGAACGACCGTGAACTATTTCATCAACAACATCATTTCATCAGGGTATTCTATTAAGTGATAGGTAAGTACGTTGATCTTTTGAACAAAAAAGCAACTGCAATACGACGCGGAGCTGTGCTTTAATATGTTTTAAGCCTTACACGGATAGCTGTGGCATCTCAAGTAAACACATAATGACAAAGTTACGTCAATTCACCAGTATAGCCGAGAGGTTGTAACATAATCGAATTACGATTCTTTGTTCAGAAGTTAGCGCCCCACAAACAAATGCAGCCAAGCTAGAGTTGGCGCTGATACGCTCTTATCTAGGATGAAAGGCAATGGTGAGGAACTGTAACTACATATTCTGCAACCTACTGTTAATTCTCGGTTTTCGACTCTAATTATGAATACTGTTCCAAATATGCACTATGCTGCCATCAGATGGAAATAGAACAGATAACATTCAGAGTAACAACGTCTACGGTGCATGGTGGACGAAGTATATTTCATTTATCGGGTGAAACACATCAGAAGTGTAATATTGTGTAACCCGAAACTCATTTGACCAATGGTATATAAATATCATCCTCAACAGAAAGCACAGATGCACCGGTCATTATGGGTTAGCTAAAAAAGTGTACCCAAAGGCATCACCGTAGTTTTAACATTCAACACTCAAAGTCAAAAAGCGACCTATGCACACAAGGTCTTCATAATATCGACGAATGAAGTGAAACCAGAAACAAATGCGCCTTTTATTTGTTGTCCTATCGAACACAGGTAGATATAAAATGAGACACAATACAAATAAAATGAGTCACTTGCAAAACACTACAAGAAAATTAGGAATAGCCACCTGCACAGAAATGTTCAAACCATTCGGTGTATTATTAAAATGAATTTTACGTCAGTGATCTAAGTACCTTTTACAACACAGTGTAAGTTTTGCAGGACTGTGTGAAAAGATGATGTTTTCCGGGAGATCAGGAGGGATACGTCGTTACCAGTTGTGTTTTTCCGGGTTGGTTTCATAACCTCATTTGTTCTAAAGGGCTTTATCTCAAGAGCGTTGCTTAGTTGTGTCTCCACAACAAGCAAGCCTCACGGAATATAGACAGTGCACAAATATATATGAAATCCGCGTTCTACATCAGCTTTCACATATATTATTTTACCATTTTAGTGGTTCTTGCTTTTACCTTGACTCAGACATTTCTAACTTACATTATCACTTCAATATATGGTTAGAATAAACCTACTTTGTCATCTAAACTCTCCTCCTTCCGAAGGAATTACAATTCCTCCTGGTTTATTTGTAGCCAACTCAACTATAACCATAGCAAGATTTATCGGAAACTAGCTGATTGTCAGAACCATCGCGTTTGATATACAAGCAATCATTCTAACTCACTGGCTTGTTTGTGTTTACGCCCTGCCCAACATGATCACGCAAATGATCCATCAACATGAACTGTTCCGGGAGGAATGTAACCGTTTGTGAATTGTCTAAAAGTCTTTGTGATGTTTGGTTCTGGCTGTTATGTGAGATTGTAAATGTGCAACCTACAATATGTAGATAAAAATGCGTTGATAGTTTGAAATGGCCGCAAAATCGTTGAATGATCAATTTGGCAGTATAAATTGAATAATATTACCAATAGTTTAACATCTTGTGAAACAGAGTATATTGAGGTTTTGGGTGACCCTTTATCCTATCGTTTGCATCAGCTTATTTTGGTTCGTAAATCAGATTGCGCGTCATTAGAAATAGTAATCTTTAAGTACATGATTATGCTTTTCTAAAGTTAATCTTTTGGCAGTAGTATCTATTGCGGATCTGCGCTTGCTCACAGCAAAACACTTACAGAACTTTACCTACATTTCAAGGGCTAATCGAAATTAAGCGATTCATATTTACTCGCTACGAAGGATTCGCGCATACTCTGTTAATCCTTCGTGTCACAATTGTCTTGACCAGATAGTAGTTTCTAGTAAGTCAACTCTGGCTAAATCCCAAGTGAGCAATAGATAAGTGTTATATTGCCCTGTATAGCTGTTTTAACCCATTTATTCACATTCAACTTTTGTAATAAAATGTGCTATTTTGTTTATAACTCTGATCTGTCTATGTGGTAAAGTCGAAATAATTTTATAATTATCGAGTTAATGATATATTTCACCGTCTTAGAATAACAGGATTACCAAAGTGATATACGAGTTCCTTATACCACAAAAGTTCAAGAGAACTACATATTATAAACAACTAAAAGAAACTAATTGACATATTCCACCGAACATTCAAATGATCAATTCATTGCACCGTTTATGATTTGAGTGAAAAACGTCATTTCAGTAGGTATTGTCCATTCATTTACTGACATATCACATTGAAAAAATTACATCATATTTATGGGTGTCTAATTGTGGCCAGGGTTAAGAACGTTTACGAAAAGTGATTACTAGCTGGCTACTCAGTCAATACACATTTGATCTATATTTGTCATTGATCGATGCGTACTGCCAATAGTTAGGTCTACAAATCCGATTCCAACCTACATTTAAATTGGTCGTTAAAGGATAGGTTCAATCACAATACCTTGTTGTATGGTAATACAATTCACAGACTAAGAACAATATGAGTGAGTTGCATTTTTGAAAATAGCTCCACTAACACATTCTAAACAATACCAGCTACGATCATTTGTGTATGTTGGCATACATAAACAGTCAGAAATATATCGCATAATTGATGAGCAATTTGTTGTGGAAAAAGATTGTTCTGGCGTCTTTGTCAGTCTCTCAATTTAATGCGAAACCTGTGTTGACTACATACGAACACTAAAATAATCAAATTTACTAATAAGAACGAAGATACGCGGAAAACCTATTCCAGTGAGGAGTAGAAATGCACAGCCGCCTAGAAAGTGTGAAAACGCCTGAACGCAAAGACCCTGTTTTAATACATGAGTTGAAATACCAGCTAGTTTTCTGTCGTCAAATCTCTAGAGAGTACAAAGACCATTTTTGTGTTTAACACCTGCCACGTACTAGTACAACATCTCGGTATTTTGTGCTTTTAATTTTACCCTATGTTTTGAAGCCGGTTACAATGGAGAAGACACGAGGCAGCTATCGGAAAGAAGCCTTACTGACCAATAAGCAAAGCCGTACGCAATATTCTACAATGACTAAAAAGTTAGTTTTGCTTAGAGAAGATTGCCATCAGACTATAGAATCCATTTGCTGTTCCTTCACTGACAAGGCATGCAAAACCTACAACTTCCTTGGCGAATTTCATCAAATTTTGAGCCAACTGACACCAACGAGCGCGTCTCCTAACAGACACGTGTGACGCATATCTACCAGTACTTATATCGACACTCCTCTTAGTGACATTCGCTCCATATCCATAAATTATAGTTAATTGTTAAATATTGGTGGTAGGTATGTTTGCAGATCTGATATATTGTGACGGGTCCACATAAAAACTGGGTTTCATTTGCATTCGAACCAGGATCAAAACATCATGCTAATTACACCAATTGCTCTGCCAGCTGAGCAACGAAACGCAGTACTGTGGCGCCATTTCTCACCACTGTCACTGGTGAATTCCAGCATGAAATACTCATGAACTCCTGCCAAGGCAAATGATCCCCTGTAAAACTTGGCAGATTTCATATGATTCACGTGAATATGTGAGTGACTGAGTCCAAGAGTTAAAGTACCGATCCACTGACATGGCCTCATAGTTTAGCTGTCAATGTGCTTGTAGCATTTGTATGCTCTTTCTATCACTGGTTCGAATAAGGCCGAGGCTGAAGCATTTTTATTTGTAACTATTTTAAATCATTCAATGGTTTTGATTCACACATTGTAAAGTTGTAAGCGACAAACCCCAACGATCGATAGCAGGTATCCACCTAAATGGCTTCTTATAATGAATCGAAAGGATGGACACCGAATATTTTGTTATGAGTTCATCCACAAGCAACACTGCAGTATTTTGAACAGTGGTTACAGATAACTTGAAGCTTAGATAGCTTGACCGCTCAGAACATCAAGGTTAAAATAAAGTGGCGACTCACTGCGTTATCCAGGTTTGGAAACGCTTGGGGATTAGCTAATATCAGCGGAAATTCACTATGGGAAATGTTCTCCAGGTGACTCCCTCATCATACTGATTACGTGCGTGGCTTGAACAATTCAATGAGATGAGACCAAATTGACGCGGTCTAGTGATTAGCAACTGCGAAAAACAATGTTCAACGTAAAGGTAGTAACTGAGATACTCAACTACATATTCAGTGACTCTTGTCATTTAAGTAAACAGTGTGCACAATCCGGAACCATCTGCATCCCTGCTTGTTTGAAAAAGTCAGGTTTTCGGTTTACACCTCATTTCTGCCGTCTTATTTTGGCACACCAGGTTCTTTCTGCTGAATGTGTGAACAACACTTCTATCCAAGTTGATTGCATCCTGGTTCAAACAGGACTGATTAGCACTATTGTCAATTCTGACTAAAGCTATAAGCAAACTACAAGTTCATTTCAGTCTTTTCAAGTAGTCCATTGTGTACCAAGTAGCCCAACAATGACGGTTTGAATGAGTTTAAAAAAAATTCCGAAAATTCTGATTAATCACGTAATCTTCAAATTGAGTGCTTACTCAAGCGTACAGTTTTTTCTTACATTATATTAGTTTTGTTATTCTAGTGGTTTGGTTTTGGTGGGAACGTGATTTAGAAAAGCAGTCAAACCACCGCGAACCACGTGACTACTTGTCTCATCTCTTTGAACTCAGTCTGATCAAGACCTTAGTCTAACATAATGGTTTGTATGCTCGTAGTTGCGTGTTTTATCATCAAAGCTACAACGTTAAAGTTGGAATAACTCTCTATTGTCAATGTACTTACTCTGAGCTTAACCTAAAGAATCGTCATCTAATCGACGACGTTTTATTGCAGCTCTCTTTTTATGCCAACAGATAAAGGATAACTTGAATTGAACATTTACTAAAATTCTATACACACGATTATTTCACGAGAAATCAGTTAATGTCGAGTAGCAGTAGACTGATATGAGAAGACTGTAAAAATGCTTTTTTTACTCACGTTTTGATGAAAAACTTAGGAGAATGACGAGCAAAGAATTATAAAGCACCTTGGGGTGACCTGTAAATCTACCATTCAATAAGGGCAAATAAACTCAAAACGACAGGTTATCTTCATTTGAAGCGTTTACTGTTATAAACGATAATGCTGGGTCAGAGAACAATTTCGCAATCAATACAAACCACTCATCAACCACAATTGATAAATGTCACATGTAACTCCATTCTGTTGGCCAGAAATGTGTCAAAACCGCTGAATGTATCCAATAACAAGTCCATTTGTGTGAACATCCCAGAAGAGAACATTGTTCACGTTATTAGTTGCTTACAACTTGCTAATAACACTGATTTCTAAACGTTTCTGGTGAATGGCAGTATGTCCATTATTAATTCACAGATGTGCGTTAGTCAGGCAATGTTGTTTTCCTAATGTACTTCGCGAAACATTTTGAAAATATATAAATGTATAGTATTTAATAAAAAAAGGATTTCTCTGTGGCAGTTTATGTTCAGTCCTAAATTGTATCTATCAGAAATAGCGTCATTCAGAAGCGATTTAAAGAATTAACGGTATGAGATAAAAACAGTTTTTCGGTGACAAGGAGCATTTTAGAAATCCTTAGGAAAGACTGGAAAATTGCTGTGGCAATTTTCATCATTTTATACAATCCATAACAGTACAGTGGTTATATACATCATTGCATCGTTGCTTAACCGAAATTCTACAGTTCTTTAAACAATGGGATTTTGTTCAATTTGAACGTTACCTATCGTATAGATAATAATCCACTATTAACATGCGCCAACACTATACTAACTTGAAACACATTGGCTAGATCACAGTAGGTAATCTATTTTCCCCTGACCTAGCCTGTTCAATCAACTATTCAACGTTAGTGTTTACCAGGTAGAGATTTTCAGCTAGTGTGTGCCTTAAATATCTATGAGTCTGGATTTCACGTCAAGTTGAAATTGATTGGGAATCTATAAACATCTACCTCGTCATCTAGTAGATTTATCTAGACTGTAGGTTAACATTTATTTACTAGACGTACAGTTTAACTGAATGAGACGGATTTAAGTTAATATTCCGTTGAATTATGAAACATCTCAACTAAGGCATTTTTTTCGCAAAAGCGATCATGCGGATGGATGTGTGAAAATAGCTCAACATGGCTTAAGTACGTATTAGTTAATTCATTTCTCGGGATAGCTGTAGTTGTGCAAGTGCTCTTCACTAAAAGCACCTTTTATTTAATGAGTGAACTCAACTTACGATCAGCTGTTGTTAATTCCATCTGAAGTAAGCGTCTCAGTTCCAAATAAATCGAACTACACAAGCTAAGGTGCACTGAACCGAGTGTGGCCAGAGCTGCAAGACAGCTGCGAACAAGAAATGATCAGTGGCACATATCAGGGTTCACCTAAGTTCACATCCACATCTGAAGTTCTGTACTTCCCAGTTCCAAAGTCGCTGTAGGGGAACGAGGTCAGTGAAGTTGTAACGTTCTAACAAGGTTGAACTAAACAAACGGCCAAAAACGACTGGTCGTGAAATGTTTGCACTTTCAGAATGCCGTTAGATATATGCTACCTACTTAAACATAACAAGATATACTGTCGGATTATGCGTGCGTTTTTACTCAACAAGAAGCATTACTGTCGACTGTCGGTGACTGCCTCTTTCTATCGACGGGCGTTTACCTCCAGCTTATCCTCAATCCCATTTTTAGAGGTGTCGAGACGTACGTTAATCACGGGCGTTAGACACCGCATAGCAAATAAGCGCTTACCAAACCAAACGTAAAAGATTGTTTATGCACCAAGTGGCATGACATTGATTTTTTGGGGACATCTGGTTTACAGATAACGAAGGAGCATGTAATGGTACGACACGTGCTCAACCCGACAAGAACTGCTTGCACTGTCTTTCTGACTGAATTAAAAGCATTCGGAAACTGTGATCCCGTCCCAAGTCTCAACAGGAGAAGAATATTGATGTGATGTTGCACCGGCAGCTACCAAGCAGGTCGCTGAATTCTGGTTCATTTGTAGTTCGATTTTCAATAAGAACTGAGCAATTCATAAAGTCACTCTAAGGCGTCTCAACAACACCAATTTCCAGCCAGCCTCATTTAAAACAAAATGCGAGGTTTGAGGTTTGCATCGTTGTGGCTCCTCAGTAATGCGCGTATGTGACGGGGAGAGGACCACTGGCCAAATTATTCTCAAGTGCCATGTTGGCCATTGCGTCATCGAGCGCAGTGGGAAAGG
Organism: Paragonimus skrjabini miyazakii; assembly: GCA_014338405.1. Lineage (NCBI taxonomy): Eukaryota > Metazoa > Platyhelminthes > Trematoda > Plagiorchiida > Troglotrematidae > Paragonimus > Paragonimus skrjabini miyazakii. The sequence continues at coordinate 156,322 of JTDE01000315.1, forward strand.
TAGTAACTGAAAAGTCGTTGATCACACAGAAATTACGATATATTGTCTGCAAGTTTTGAACAAAAATTTCGAAAATTCCTTTAATACTTGGCAAAAATCTGGTTACCAGTTTTGAATTTTTGTGAGGGTGGGTAGCGTACCGTGCAAATAGGCAGTGAAGTGAGAAAATATACCTTGAGGTTAATTATAACCTGTTCACCTAGTCTGTAGAAGTTTTAGTTCATCAGTGTTGGTTCAACTGACGGAATAGCCAGAAAGAATACTATAACTTTTTTGGCCGTTGCGTTTCACTGGTTGTACTTGACATGCAACTGGTCGCAACAAACGTAACTAGCCTAAGAAGTTGGAGTAATATCTTTGTCAGTTTACTTTCGCATAATCGATCCTCACTCTACTTGGATTTACCGTGCACTGGGAATGAATGGCATTTTAGTTTAGCAGTCTTGACCATCTACCCACCAACCGCATTAGACACTTATCATTTGTAACAATCAGTTACGCACCGCTTTGTAGACAACCTGATTGATTTTCCTAATAGTCCGTCATTCAGTGATAGCAAACATCCGGTGATTTTCAAGGCTGCGTCAGTTTTGTTTGTTTACACTGATATCTCTCTACTTAAACGGGACAGTGACCAAAATTGGTTACGCCGTGTTTATCTGAAAGGTTTTCAGTCCCTGCAGATGAAAAGCACAATTGACTGAAGCAGTGTTACTGAACTTTGTATAGTCAACTAATAACTGAAGGAGTCCGTCATTAGTTTTTATCAGCACAAGCGGGAAACTCAACGCAGACTCGAGATATAAGGGGAACTGTTGTGCAGCCTGTGGTGGATAGCCAATTTTAATGAAATTCCGTAAATCTGCAGGTCTATAACAATCATCGATGTTTTGCTGAACGTGCAACTTCCGTAGATTAGAACGAAACTGCAGCATCCATAGGCTTGATAAAAGAACAAGGTTGACTGTACTCACTGACTCGTTCACATGACACTGACGTTGTTTTATTAATGGAAGCATGACTTAGAAGGCAACTTGTGAACAATTTTTCGTTTTATTTTACTGCATTGTTTATCCAATAACCAGTAACGAATTTTAGGTTGTCGTTTTGCTGGCCAACTTTCATCAGCGTATTATCGACTCTGCATGCTTCCAGGTTTTCAAATAACGAAGGCGCAGTTAACTCACTGTGATCATATACGTTTTTTTCACATAAACAAAATATCGGCATTTGGTTTTCTACATCGCGTAATGAATTCGTATGTTTCCGACGAATATATTGCTTTTCCGGAGCTTCTGTAGACGTTCTGACAGATAAGGAGTAGAAGCTATTCATAGCTAAGACAGTCATTTCTACATTGGGCTTTAGGTAACAGTCCAGAAATAATTCCCATTCATTCCGCGAAGGCGGTAGATTAGGTAAGACCCCTCCGGACTACTTGTGTGACAAATATGCGCAGCCCTCTGAAAACCATTACCGATAGACAAAGTTTGTTGATTTTTTACGAATGCATACTACAGACCATTCATATACTAGTATTGGAAAACGAGCAAGATATCAGAGAGTCAATTTTCAGAATGCACACTCATTTTCACTACCATGGTAGCGACAACTTCCAAAACAGTTGTTTCTGGATACAACACGGGTTTGAACTTCTGAACTGCAACTGCTACAGCATAGCGCATCTGTGTGACATTGAGTAGATAACGCAAATCGCCGTTGCAGGATCACATTGGTGTATTGGAAATGAAAGACGTATATGCCATCTATTATATTTAATAATTAACAAACCCGATTCACTACTAACAGAGGCAAACGGACCCTTCGATTTTTCTCCTAAACAAGAAGTTTTCATTTCCATATACAGATTATCAGTATAACATTAATTTACAACAGATCTTTAGGAGACACAAGCATAAACGATCAGCTGTTCAGCTAATATCGTTGTCAGTTCACTATAGGTGGGTCAGCTGAGTAGGTTGCACGGTTCTCAATCGGTGGGTAAAACTGTATGTTTGGAGTGTACGGACTGGTAAGAGTCAACATGTTGCGTTAAGTAAGATCGATCGGTGATTTTACGTTTGAATAGAAGCTATATGTGCACCCAAGCCAATAGTTGAAGACAATGGCCTAACTATGTTGCGAATTTGTTAATAACCTCAAGGATGTGAGATCTAATCATTCACCCTATCTTATCTAGATGTTTAGAAAATGTGAATTCAGACATTAAGCTCCAAAACAGTAACATTAACATCAATGCCACCAACGAGCTTTCGAAAGGGTTATCCACTTCCAAATGTATTAACATGTCTACCTGTTTTTCTTACTAAACAGTGTGAGAGCGTGTACGATACACAAAAGTAGCAGATCAAATCTGGTATAGGCCTCATAAAACTGCAGTTAGCTGAGTAAACAGTTTTAAATCAATGTATATCGTTAATGGTTTTCCTGATAGCCCATATATTGGAATGAAATCTTCTTGTTTAGGAGAGAAATCGAAGGATCCGTTTGCCTCTGTTAGTAGTGAATCAGGGATGTTAATTATTGAATATAATAGATAACATATACGCCTTTCATTTTTAGTATACTAATGTGATCCCTCAACGGCGCTTGGCGTTATCCACTCAACGTCACACAGATGCGCTATGCTGTAGCAGTTGCAGTCCAGAAGTTCAAACTGTTTTGAGGGTTGTCGCTACCGTTGTAGTTACAACCATTGTGCCTTCTGACAATTGACTCTCTGATATCTTGTTCGTTTTCTCACACTAATATATAAATTGTCTGTAGTATGCACTCGTAAAACATCAACGAAATTTGTCCGGACATAGATTATGCAATCTCAGCCCATTTTCTTCTTTATTCAACTTCTTTACGGGAAAATAAAATCATAAACCTAATGGTTTTTGATATATTGTAGATGCTGAGGGTTTCTCTTCACATTGACCATTCCAAACACACCATCTGAAAAACACAACATACCCTCGATTGTAGACAGCAACCTAATAAGGATTTATTCAGCAGACGCAACTACTATCAAAATGTCAACAGAATCCACAGCTTATAAGAAAAATTTTGGGAATTCGCATTGTTTATAAAGCTGTTCACAGCTTCCAGAATTTGTAACCTGAGTGAAAAATTACAAATGTTTGCTATATTTGCTATAATTAAAAATAGGTTCCAGTTTAACAACTTTTCTGGTATAAATACGTTAATCCTGTGCTCCATATAAATTAAATTCAAAGGTATGAACTAAAAGGTAAAACTTATTCACAAACTACCCAAGAACAAAATGCAGTAAGATAACGCGAAGTTCGTCCATTAGAATTCTGGTAGCATTTATATTCAGTAAAATACAGTGAAATAATGAGGTAACGTTCGATAGTGTTTGTAAAATCAAGCCACACATTTTTTTCATCGGATTTTGCGGTACATCAGAAAACGTCATGAAAATTATATTACTAAAACTGACTGAAAAAAACGCACGCCAAAAGCTGTCACATGCAGTATCCGAAAGGAGAACATTGTAGCCAAAAGTGGACCTGTATCATAGTTCACTTTTCAATGACTGTGCACGGCAAGTCGAACAAAAGATAAAACCGTGTTGCTTCGCGAACTTATATTTGCTATATATATATTTGACAGTAAATAAATACCCAGAAACTGTGCATTATGTTTGTTATGGAGTGTAAATAGTAAATTTTCACCGAATTACTCGCGGAAATTTCTCCACTGATAAACAACAGTATTCATGTGTAATCATTGTCAGCTTCAGTTCAAGCAATTCTTCATTCACAATATAAAAGAAACATTTAGCGTTTGATGAGGGATGTGTTAGTAGTGTGACCGATTAATTAATCAAAAAATGACCCATATAAAAACGTCTTGGGCGTTTGCTAAATTAAAACTATAATACACAACAGCCGGTAACTGAAAAAATTTGGTAGGTGAGAAGTCTTTATGTGCCTCAAATACACATGCAACATCCAGACACTTTGTGGCACTAGTAAAATGAACGTTTCAAATCGCATAATCAAAAACGCGGAAACATTTGTTGGCATTACTCCGAAACAAAAAACGAATACAAATACACATTACAGTGTACATACTTGTATAGGTAGTTGGCAATTCAGTTGTTAACAGACGACAGTGCCTTCAGTTGATGCTTAACAGTCACAGCCGTATTCGGCTTACTGAAATGTTCGCGGGCCGGTTATGCACGCTGGGCTTGAAACTAAGCTTGATATTTTATCACTGAGAGAGGCCATTTACTCATATATAACCTCACTATCAGAATCGGAAGGCTGTTGATATTGATGGGCTTGATATTATCACTTGGGTGGAAATAGGTATAATGCCTAGTGACAAAATAACTGACAAGTAAGGAATCAACTGTCATTGGAGTGCGTGGAGCACAACAAGCTGATTTCCAGAGAAACTGATACCAATTTATCATACGGAGGAAAACATGAGGCTTGATGGATTTTTATTTTGAAAAATATGTATATTCACCAGTAAAGTGTTTCACAAGAGTACGTTTCTGCGATGGTACAACTGTACGAACTACTCAGCCCATATTGTATCAGTATACCACGTGTCTTTACTGATAAAGCTTAATTAGAGAGGGGCAGTTTTCAATTGTCGCATTTCATCAAATTTATTAGTGCTTAAGGATAATTCCGCTTTTCATTAATTGTGAAAGCATTATACCGGAAAAGTTTACTGACAGAAGATGCTTATAAAACTAAATGAACAAACTGATCTCTCACAGTCCTGACTCTTAAGGTCAGTGTGTACTAGCTAAACCGCCATCCCATACGTTGTGTACAAACTTGTATAAACAATATACATCTTCAGTTTATACCACTATTCTACAGGCAAACTGATTGAGAAAAATGGTGTTTGTTCACATCATGTTTTTACGTTAACACGATTTGCTTAACTACGAAATCAAACAGGAAAATTAATACACCGAAATGAGTTTCCGCAGATTCCATCAAAAGTTTATCACAAATGAAATTGTCCACCAATGATTCTACATAAGCTAGGAAGTTGAGATTACCAGTGTATATATGTCCCCGTATATTGTAAACCAGCCTGTTAAGCTTGAACGCAACAAATTCTAAAGCAGTACTCACTGTTCATCAAACGTAATTCAGTCTGAACGATCAAAGCATGACACAAATTTATCTGCATAATTTTGATTGCTTATTCGATAAAACCAAAATTCACTATCACATCAAGCGGCACGGCACACTCAATGTGAACAAACAACCGTGATCTCAGGGACATCAGCCTTTATACATAATGCAAACAACAATGCACCATTCACAGCGTTTGCTATTATCAAAACTTGTAACGGTTTTCACGTGTTAACTGTTTACAAATCTTAATGAAATCTCTCAATACTACAGAAAGGTAAGGTATTCAGCTCAAAATCAAGACAGGAGCATCTTCATAGTTCCCATAATATATAGGGGAATTTAGAAATTATATGACCAGAAGGTAACCAAGAGAGTCTCCAACGAAAATAATCAATGTAGCAACCCAATTTGGAACTTTCAGTTAGTAGTTTTACGGTTTACACATCACCTTCACGTCATAAATACAAAAGTGAGTTCAGCAGGTATTTTCATCCTGAAACAAATGTAACCCTTTTGTTCTTTTGTGAAAATCAACACGTGCTAACAATACCACGCAAAATAATTGCTGAAAACTCATTAGCCCTGACATAACCATTGTGTTTTGCTCAACGCATCATTATTTGACAAAATTTTGCACGAGAAAAGTGAATATGAAACGCTGTGTTTTGTAATCATGGCAAAAAAAGATTAGTATGACCTAATTCAACTCTCAGCAGTTGTTAAACATAAAAAATCACCAGCAACTCGGTTGTATAGTTTGAGGATGAATAGCGAGTTGTTAACTGGCAAAACTCTTTGCTATCACAATAAGTCAAATTTCACGTTCACCGTGCAGTCTAACAGAAATGAAATAGTAAAGATTTGCTAGGTGGGAAAATATAAATCTGCTATTCTGAGTTGAAACTCTCAGAAGTAAAATGCCATCCAATCAGAACGAAAATCTCAAAAAGAAATTGTTGGTGTTTCATGGCGAACAATTCAACTGATTGTTTTGAAAATCAAGTTTTCCTATTCCCCATATTCAAGTTGTCATGCATAACTGACAGCTCCACATTCTCACTTAATATCGAAGTATCAGCTTACACATTAAAAGATCTACTTAACTTTGACAGAAAAACTTCGTTAAAATGTTTAAAAATAGGTTTGGACCAAGTGCCTTCGAAACAGGGCCCAAGAATTTCGGACGGCTACTACGTTAACGTCGTATATCACATTTCATGAAGCATTGAATAATTACACAAACCAACGTGACATAACCTCAGACTCTGTCACCAACACTGACATGCGCATATATATCTAACTTTCAGGTCGACAAGCATCATTTTATTTCGTGACCTTTTAAAAGTATGCTGTAAAACATGCCGGTTCTAAATTGGACTGTGATTTATTTGAAGTGACAGAACTCAAGGCAAACTACAGCCAAACACAAATGTAAAGCTCATTATTTTGTCAAAACACGGTGTATAATTAACCCTACTACTCAATATAAACGGATTACGGTAATACATAAACAAGATTTTTAGCCGATAACTTCAGCGTAAAATATAGCTCTAATCTAGATTGTTCAGTTCTCTCGTATAAACCATTCTTCAAAGTAGTATATTTCAGTACTGGTGAGTAGTAGGGGAGATCAGTTTTCCATTGAATTAAACATTACCCACAACTGATTGCAGCTGTTATATCCTCATAGACTTTCCAGTAAGCCCCTTTCAAAAAGAAATACCAGACTAAAGTTTCGTTCTCGTTCATCAGTAGTGCATATTTCTTCAATTAATTTGTCCGATGTTCAAGATGCGTTGTCATGTGTTATGCCTTCTTGCATTCAATAAAATTGTGTGCTGGGTTTTAACTGGTTGGCATGCTTCTTGGACGAAGTGATTCGATTATTAATCAGTTGGAAGATATCCTCACCAAATTTAGTACGAATGTAGTAAACAACTCGGGTGTCTTATTTAGCATATTTGACAAATCAATTGAGAACAGCACAACGTTACGAGCAAGTTTTAATACGCCTAACAGAGGCCACCCATGGTGGTCAAACCGTAGAGTAACATGACTCGCTCGTAACGTTTTGCTGTTTTAAATCGATATACCAATAGTTTGCTGATTTTCTCATTACTCTCAGGTGATTACTAGAATTGTGGTATATCTCACTGTATGAAAAGGTTCAATTTTATGCTTTACGGCTTTACAGCTTGTGACATTATTCACATAACATCCCTTCGGCTGACAAGGTTTAACAAAATACGGTGCTTGTAAAATCGATTAGCGGTGTTTCATACAAGCCGACTCATAAACCCTTCAAGTCATTACTACTGCACGAACGATTACATAAAGAGTAAGTTGCCTCAATGAAAACGTTAATTATAATCGAGTAAAAAAGAAACAAGTTGCATTGTGTTACTAACAATGTGACTGTTAGTCATTGCAGAAGCATTCTATTTCCTACTTGATTTACAGTTTACAAGATATGGTTACGTACACGGCTAAACTGTACCGGGCAAGCATTGTAAATCATCATTAGAGGCAACGTTAATCAACTTTTGCCGCATCAGTCGCACAAAGAAGTATCTAGAGATACGGCTGCTTTAGCGAGGCATCAAAAATAAACGAAATGAGTTAGTCAAAAACGGGACGGAAAAAAACTGACATTATCAGCCCAAATGTACAGTTGTTTACGCTGTCTTGCTGCCAGTAGCGTTAAGTGAAACTTCACAAGGAAAGAAAATTGTTTAGAAAAAGTGGCTTGTTTCCATAGTATTATTCAGCGATCCAAGTCATAGTTGACTTTTAACGCATCTGATAACTAAAGCAGCTTGGGAAATTTTACTTTGACCCTGAAGAACACGTGTGAGAGACTCGAGTGTGAAAAGCCTAGTTTTCCGTAGCATTTAAATTAGCAACGGAAACAACACTTTCAAAGCACTCCATGGCTTGAACTAGGGGGTTATAACTGTTGCCCCGATGTTTCATTTTGGGAATCAGTCACGTGCTGAACTCATCGTCTCACATGAGTTCATCTGGGAAATCGACTCTTCCGGTTGGATTTTTGATGCAATTCATAATGGAATCCACCAAAGCACCTGTTGTCCATCGAATTTTATTAGTAATACACTGTTTGGCGGTTAAGAAAATACCATGGTGACAGCTTTTAGAGAATCCGAGCTGCAGCCACGTTCTAAACGGCAAAGGCAACAGCACGCTCAAACGCAGCATGTGTATAACCAGCTGAGCTAACGAACCACGTACGCATTAATACATTCTTTGGCGCAAATTATTGTTTGATACAGATGAATCACATTAATCGACGAGTTTACTGGGTGATACATTTGAAAAAAGTGAGGGGCAGTTCCTCGTGAAGTTTTCAAATCACGTGACCCGAACTATGTACGTTTTTCGGAATCATGAGAGCTTAAACCTTTATCTCGACTATGATTTGAAAATGTCGATGTCTTCGAATAATAAATATGTAAGTATTTGCTTAACTTAGGAGTACCACGCTCATTAGAAAACGTTCACCGTAAAACTCGATGTGTTTGAATCAGGTAATAATCAATTCAAAGATGGCTAATCATTAATGCAATGGTAATCATATTTGTAGGACAATAATCACTTCAGAAGATTAGCACCTCATAAAAATTGTATCCATCCATGATTTTCAGTCATTTAATAGTCCACAGAACAGCAAGTAAAGATACGGTGAAAGCCTCACGAATTTATAAGATTGGCATTTACCGTTCATACACCGTCACAAGTAGTATCTAGATTGTCTTTATTTGATTTTCATCTGTTAAGCGTAGGTGATGGTTGATAACATTTGTGAGATCTGTGAAATGATTCCTCCAAATTTCGACCAACGTTATGTTTTTGTGTTAAGCACTTTACTTTCATACGATACAAAGTTCCTATACAGTATCCCACTTGGACATTGTTTTCTTTCAAACTTAACTTCATAATGCTTTCATCTATAAGTTACGGGTGAATTTTCAGCCATTATAACGGAGAGGTTGTCCACCCAGAAATTTTGATGTGATGTACAGTGATCAAACGTGTTCATCAAAACCATCTTCGTTACAACCGAAATCTCACTACATTGATCAGTTTGGCTATAAACGAATAAGTCCGCCCGCTGTATCGGATTAGAAACATCTTTTTTGGAACTAGATGTCAAATCATACTATAGAAGTGTTGTTTTAAAGACTTCCATTTTTTCAAGCCAGAATTTACTCTTTAAAGCAAACTGTAAACGCCTTTTTCAGATGAGGGAAAATCCATCAAGAGTATAAACGAAAATTGTTTGATCCGAATGATTAGGTTTTGTAAAGATCAATTCGTGCACTGTATTCTACATGATCTTGAAATGAACACACGTAGAGATTATTCATAAAAAGACATGCAAGCAAATCAACTTATTAATCAGAAATACTTGTAACTATTCTAAACTTTGTCAGCTTTTCACATTTCTAGTAAACACAACTTTTTCAAGTTAAACAAGTTAATCAGAACATGTCTGGTAGATGCATTGAGTAAAAATTGACTGGTAACTGCCAAATACATAACAGCACGAATCGGTTTTTATATCGGACAGTTATGGCAGGATTAAGCTCAAGAACATTTACTGCGAGCATGTAAAATTTGGCATGGGTCGCATGTCCGCGATTAGTTCCACAGACAAAAAAGTCTAGAATTACAATAAAATAATGGAATTCTGAATGCATGTATGAAATCGATTACCTATCAAGGTCGTTTCTTAACGGTCTTCTATGAATATATACGAAAACGTTTCCTAAAACAGCCAATTTCTGTTGCTTTTTTAGTTTTACAAACCGACAGTTTAGGTATTTCTGGTAACTGGATCTTTCCCAAATCCATATTTTAGGGGGTCTGAGCGTTTGACCCAGATTTTCTTTAATCCACTTCAACATTTCAAACCGTTTTACTTACTCTTTCTAACACAATCTCCCTTAAATTTAACCGCGCTGTTCTCATCTTCGCTTCCAAACTAACATGAAAATATCTGTTAAATGTCACAGATTTCCCCTGACAGTGAGATTGCCCGATTAGTAACATTTGCATTCCGAAGTGACTTCACGAAATTAGTATAACAGCTATATCGATAAGGCTGATTGTCAAACGGACAAAAGCTGTGGCTCGCATAGCAAACGGTTGCTGGAATGATCATCTATCGAGACTGTCCACCGAATGAGTTCAAACAAAGACGAAAACGGTAATGCGTATCCGTCTTAGGATAAGCGTCGGAAAGAATTATAAATTATTCGGCACACTTCACATCCAATCATCTGAACGATGTTCACATTTTCCCGTATAATATGCCAGTTTTGAATTTTAGCCCAAACCAAATGATTTTCCAGAAAATCTTTGTAAAACAATTCGTTTGTCGAACCTTCTACAAATAAATCTCCCTAAAATTGTCCACGTGATTTGCATTATAAATCACGCAATCGTGAAAGTGGATAATGCGATTCAAAATTCTATTATGTTCAATCATCTATCACGTTGTAACAACAAAAAAAGAATATTAAAATAAATGTTTATTTTTCGTTAGTTTTTCCTAAATGTTGACAAGAAATTACTCACGAAAATATTTTTGTAATATTTCTTTGTCAGATGCGCAGATAAATGTTAACATCAACGTAAAAGCTTAATTTTAAAGAATGATTGTAATATATTCAGATCTGAACATAATAAGTAAAAGCATTTATTAAAAAATATCCGTTAGTAATCACCGAAGACCTAGAATATTAGCCTAATACGCAGTCAAGTTTGAGACCATCAAATGAATACGGGCAAAATCAACATTTTTCTTGCCAACCTTGACCGTACACCATGGGCAACGGTTCAACTAACAAAAGTGCTAGTGGACACCGTTATATAAAGCATACTTACATCAGTTACTTCTATCAGGCATACCGAGCTGTATTTACATTGATATTATAACAAAACGTTTATTAAAGTGCGCAAGGCTATAGAAACTCTCATCGTGTCGACCATATTTCAAATACGAGCACACATTTTGTTTGTCGTGGTAAGCCAGAGAAGATGAGCAACGGTTGCAAAGAGATAAAGATAACTAATCAATACACAACTGCAAGATGTATGGCATTCTCATCATCCAGAACATTTACTGGATGAACAACCTGCAGTCACTTTTGGTTGAGAGAGCATACCTCATCGATTAGGTGCTGTTGTCAGATGAGTGAATAAAACGTTGTTCGTGACACTATCTCATAAAAATTAAAAGTAGGTAAGCCGTACGACCTCTCGCTGGCAAATGCTTTACGACATTGTAAGCAGGGTATCCAATAAAAGGCGAGTATACACAGTGAGCTGACGGTTCAAAGAAACAACCGCAAATATTCTGTGTGCGCGGGACTCCTGTCGGATTTCAGTTTTCTTTATCCCACAAGGCAAATTGTATAACTAGAAAGGCGTCAGCAACATTCAAAGTGAAATATAGGGCACGCTTGTAGTTTCTGATTTGAACGTGATTTTGTCCTCCGTTTGGAAAGCTGATTTGTGTAATCGCACGGGCCACGGCAGACAGAGTGGTCAAAAAGAGTTGTTCTAAATAGTTGACTGCTCTTGAACATAAACTGAATTCGGAATAACTACCGTGTTGACATGTCTTCCGGTGCGGGCAACACAGAAAGAAAGGTTGTAACATGTAAATCAAGGTGCGATTTTAATTCGAACGTAAAACCTCCAATAATTCAACAAGATAGTTAAATGTATAAATTGCCTGTTACAGCGGCCTATCTACCGGTCCCTATTACGTAACTGTGTTCATCAGCATCTCGTAAACTTTAACATATTGTTGATTATTGGGACAAATAAATCAGTTACGGAAAGAAGTGTTTTGCAGAGCAACAAAACCTTCTCGGTTTTTATAATTCTGTAAAAAGTAGTGGTATGTTTTACCAGGGTTAAAGGAGAGTTAAACTCCTGATAAGCTTTAGCAAATGTGCTCCGTAGAAATTAGGATACGTTATGATAGTGATAACAACCATACAACTTTGAGAGATTCGTCATAATCGTTATATCTCTCATAGTAAGTGAGTTCGCCTAGGGTATATAGACAGATTCAATTGAAATAACGGACAGGCATGGTTGATGGTTTATAGGTTTAACTTTGTCGAAAGGGGCCGACTGGAAAGTGTATGGGAATGCGACAGCTGCGATCAATTGTGGGTGATGTTCAACTTGAAATTAACCAAATCCCCGACTACTCATCAGTAAGGACAAAGTAACCATCAAACAAGATTGGAGGAGGCAAGATATCGCACGTATTATGCGTTTCCCGGTCCAAATTTACCCAACAGGGCACGACGATTTCCTCGGTTTGTCAAACGTGGAAGGCGTCACTCTTATTTGATGAAAATATGACGCCCTTAAGGAGGTTGAGGCAGACTGCTTCGCTATACATCTTTCAGCTGGCCCTGTTGATACCTGCACTGAGGTAAGGGGACCAACTTATTCTGAAATAAATTGTAAAAGCGAGTTTTTACCTGTAATTTTTATTAACACTGAATACGAGCAGCATATATGGTGGTTAACTGTGGAATACAAAGGCATGAGTGCGGTGGACCAACTCAGCCGAAAGAATATATAATATTTTGGCTTCACGCGAGAAGCTTCGATGCGTGAACGGCTAAGCTTTAAGTACAATGAAAGTAAACTGTTTTCCGCAACCCGAGAAAAGGAACGATTCTTCATTTAGGGGAACCCTGCAGAAAGCTGTCAGAACGAGATTAGCAAAACAGAGCACTTATGGTAACACAGCATCACTGTTGCTTTCTGCAACTCAAAACAACCTTATCAATTTAAGCAAAACTTACTATCTTTTGTTTTATTTGTGAGGGGGGTGACAGACAATCTCGGCCGAAGAACGAACATTGCTGATAAGGTGGTGATTGTGTGCTCATCATGGGGTCGAAAGTCCTGAACAGTTAGTATATGCATGTGACAGAAAATTTATCCGGATGGAGTTGTTTGCATTTTATTTTCAAGCTTGTAAAAGGGAACTTGCTTTCTGCTCCACATGATGTTTTATTACTAGACTCTGCAATCCCTTCGAGTGTGGAAAAAGTCGCATGTTCTGTTGGGCTAAAGAGTTTGTTGAAACAAGTATGTCTACTGGAAGTACGTCATCTTGGCGAATTCTACTGGCAACGAAATTTTATGCTACATGTGACACGTCGCAGACCTGCAACTTATCAGGACAGAGTTAAATACACAGGCGAGTGTATAATACTCGAAGATGTTATTTGTTTGATTCGCATATCGTGCGATGTGGGAAACCATCTGACCATGAGTGAATGCGTACAACAATCACACAGTGGCTGATCCCACAAATGCACTTGATTGCGCCGTAATTCACCGTTCTAAATGAAGCATTAGGACGGGATGGTGGATGGTTTACCTGGACGAAATACACCCGATAAGTAACAGCAATCACTTGGAAAGTGACGAACAGTCTCTCATCAGAATTCATTAAAATGGCAGTGATATGGAGAAAACAACAATATCCTAATGGCTATATTATTTCCTTCAAACACCTAAAAGGAGTCGTGAATGGCATCACTAATGAACAGTCATTTTTGCCTAATATATAGTTATGGTTTAGGATAATAGTATAACACAGCGGTATAGTTGTATTAGCAGAAATGTGTAGTGAAGTACCATGAAGAGCCAGGAAAATGATCAATGATTTGTACCAAATATTACCCAATTCAATATAAACCAAACGGCCCCATCTATAGGGGTAGATAGCCTAGGAAGGCAAGCTCACTGCTGTGTTTCGGAGTGCAGGCCAAAACTTTAGTTTTGCTTATTATCCTGTGCTACAGAACAGTCTCTTGACAAGAAACCAGACACAATACATTTATATTAAAAACTACGGTCTATTAAGATAATGATGTTTTCATAGTACGTCTGGCAAATGGTTAATGGCTGCCTAGGTAACTATGCAAAATTTTTAAACCTCAAAATCTTGTATGAATTATCGCCAAAAAGTAAGTCATGCTGCTTGTTTTAACGGTTATTTAAACAAAAGTGTATCATCGACGGTAAATCACTCACGACTTTTTCATTTGCAGTGAACAGCAGATATATGCGCGGCTGTTGCATATTAGTGTGAAACCACAAGCGAAACTTTTTGCAAGATACTAGCTGTTTTCGAAATGTTCAAAAAAGTTCAATGTAAATTTTCCTCAATGCACGTCTAAATAATCAAAGCATTGTAGTGTGACTGCGTGTTCACTACTGTAGAGTGAATAAGTTAACAAGTAGAATGCTTCAATTTAAAAAAAGTAAGATGAATCAATAAAGAGAGTATTCATATATTTGTTGCGGTTTATGAAAGCATACATGTACGATCATGTCAATTATGGTTTCTCGATTTCGCATGCACACAGTAGGACTACTTGCATTTAACGTGTTCCGCAAAATTTCATAAATGTGGTAGCAAACAGCGTCATCCAGACAAAAATGTAAACAAACCTTGAAATCTATTTAGCTCTATCGCACAATCACTGACGCGATTTGAATTGATTTTTGGATAACTGAACTATGTAAAACTGAGAATTAATCTCTGCGCTTTCGGGTGCGTACAAGGTAGCATTTTTGTCTCCACCGGAAATAATTTGTAATTGATCCGGAGATTAAAGCGTTTTTTCTCACACAAAACAAATCGTTTGCTCAATCAAAAATGGATGGACGTGTGTTGAATTTTGTTTAACCACACTTTAACAAGTGCGTGCAGTCCAGGTTGATAGAATTTTCAACATGTTACTATTATAATTGTAACGCTAACGCGCTGACTTTGAACGATCAAGCAACACTAATGCAGGTACGCACAGTTGGGTTTCAGTGAAATCGGATTAGATAATCGGCCATGATAACTGCTGTCCCGCTTGTCTTGGGTTAGTCAATTTCGTCAGTAGCATGGTGAACGTGGATTAGGAGAGGTAAATTTCAGTACCTGTGCACAAGAGTTGCAAATAACGTAACGCACTGGTTAGTGACCAGTCTAACTCCATTAAAACAAGGATCTCAGACATACTGTATTAAAGGTTACATCGGATTGATGTAACTAAGCTGATTCTAACTCTGATAATAAAAAGACGTGCTTTGCATGTGTTAAGTAATTGATCACGTATGTTCCACTACACCAGGAATTTGAGGGTGTTTGTGAACTCTTTGAAACCGATCACGTTGGTTTGGTCCTGACTACTGATTTTCTGATGAAATCTCCATTTTTGTTCACTGAACATGTCAGCTTTCGTCATCCTGATCGGTGCTATCGCTATCGTGAGGTTTGGTTAATGAAAAATGTTAGGGAAATGGAAATCTCTTTTGCCTCAGAGAACACTGGCAAACTCTTTAAGCTGATCCGTTCCATTGGTTCCAGTCGACCGTCTGTCAATGAAACTATCTGCAAACCAGATAACACGCTAATCTATAATAAGTCCAGAAGTTTAGAGCGGTGTGCGGAACATTTTGATGGTCAATTGAGCTGGTCTCCTGCTTCTATCACGTTGACGCCACGAACTTGTTATTTAGCACCCTGGTCAGTAGAGTTGCCACCTTCCACTGAAACTGAGGTTTGAAATTGCATCTCGGCTCTCAATCGTAGTAAGGCTGCTGGCCCAGCTGATCTCGAACCACCATATCTCAAAGAAGTTAAAGAGGTATTACTAGAGGCCTTGGCTCAGTTGTTTCAATCTGTGTTGACGATGGAGACCATCCTCACGTACTAGGGTCACTCGATAATAATTCTGATATTCAAGAAAGAAGCCCGGGATCTTGTATAAACCATAGAGGAGTTAGTGTGACCACACGCATTTCAAGGATTCTTCTTTTTATTGTACTTCGTCGATTCACTGCAGTCCGAGAGTTAAACATTAAAGAAGAATAGGCAAGGTTTCGCCCCCGGCGATGATGTACAGATCACATTTTTCTCATTCGTCAAACCCTGGAGCAGCGTTATGTGTACCACCGGCCATGAATCGCCGTACTTCCCGATTATAATGATGCGTTCGATTCGGTGGATCGGTCTGCAACTTTACAGTCGCTCGAAAGCAAGGGTGAATCAATTAAGTATGTAAACATCCTGTCGGCGCTACATCCCTGGGAAGCTGCATTAGTTGCTGTCGTGGAGATGTAGAAAATGAAGTAGAAGCGCATATTTCTAAGGCTATGGTAGCGTTTGCTAATCTGAGACACCTATGGCGACAGAGAAGTATTTCTGTGAATCTTAAGGGTCTTGTATTTCAGAAAAATTGAGGACTGTATCACTTTACGGCAGCAGAACCTGGCCATTCAGGGAAGAGGATGTGTACCGTCTCCAGGTTTTCGATCACCGATGCCTACGTTTAGTCGTTGCTATCGAGTGTCACCAGCGGATAAGCAACGAAGAGGTGAGGAACTCGGTATTTGGTAATAATTATCAGACAAGTTCTTTTGTTCACTCACTACACAGACCTAGATTCTGTATCAAGTAATAAGAATGCCAGTTAGTCGTTTGCCACACTGAGCACTGTTTACCGAAGCTGCGGCCGACTGGTGCAAGATGCGAGGTGGACAGATGATAACCCGTTGTAGAGAAATGAACTCGTTCACGAATGAGATGGTCACTGTAGATCTAGTTCGTCTGCAGAGCTGGGACCCTCGCGACTCCCAGAGTCGGTGGCTGGAGACGTTAGGTAAGATGGTGACTAACTGAGCTCAGTCGCATGGATGTTGTCGTTGTTTGGCCGAGTTGTCTGTTAAGTGAGTGCACTTAATGATGCGAGGCAGTGAAAGCCGTAATGCTGATGACGCCCTACTTTCACGTACAGCTCGGTTGTTTGTTTGCAAAGTGTAGGCAACACTATGTTGTATATATGAATATAGACGTGGTTATTTTTAACAGTTAGGTCCATTCCCCTTCTATATAGAGTTTTTTCCATCGTGTCTGTGTGGGATGTAAGTATCCATGTGGGCCACTGATGTATTGCTGTCAGCGATGATGATGCTACCACCAAATGGGTGCGGTAGCCGTGGAAATTCCACTAGAGTTTAACTTTGTAAAGTTTATGTGTTGACGATTGAGCACGGGCTAGCCACTGACAAGTAAGAGATTCATCCTACAAGCGCTACACCAATATTCAGTCGTTTCATATAGACAATCGGTAACTTGGTGAGGCGCTTCTCACAATCTTTATCCAAACCCGAAGTTAACATGACTTCAGTGGTTTCTCACCGCCTCAACTTAACCGCGTAGCATTGAAATCACTATTAACACGAACAAGACGAATCTGTGCACAGAACAGTCTTATGGACGAATTATACCTCGTAACGTCTGTACTACAAACCAATTATTATCCACAAAGGTTCACAAAAACGCACATAAAACTGGACACACTATCCAAACAGTTAATCACTGTGAGAAAAGAAGCTTCCCACAAAATTGTGCTTTAAAGGGGACGACAATATGTGTTAAACAACCCAAAGACTAAAAAATTTGACTTAACGAACAATTGACACAACCGAAGTTCTGGTATTAGCTCAGACAAAGCTTATCGAAACCACCTTATATGGTATCCACCAAGTTATATGTAACTGTAAAGAAAGTCACATAAGCAGAACCAAGAGCTGCTTCATCTCCAGAATGAAGAAATATTTGCCGCAATGAAAGCAGAGGTCCGCGCTGCCAGTGAACGCATTCTCATCAGAACAGGTAAACAGTCAACCCAATTGTACGTTCGGAACCCTATTATGTCATTCCAATCCATGGCTATTGCGGTTTGATGAGGCGGCCACAAGCAGTCGACAGCAGTCAGCCTCGTGTTTTCAAAAAAATTGTTCGTGAACTCGACAGTTCCTTGGACTCAGTGACCTTTCTTAACCCACTGACTGACTATCCATCCCATACATTCTATTTGTTTGATATAGAAGCAGATTCTGGTTACTGTACATCTGGTACTGACAAATCAATATAAAATATTTCCATGTATCACTCTCAACGTCCCGACTATTTGTTGAAATAATTTTGTACTCAACCTAATCAGCTCACCTTACATTAATTTGAGAGTATCGCCCTTTAGCATCCTTCCATGTTTTGCGAAGAGACTGCCACTGTTAGACTACTTGATACATCGGTGGTTTTGTGGGTAAGCATTAGGGTTCTAGTGCATGTTATTTCTAGTTAAACGTTGTCGTGATATTAGTGACTCATCCGTCTGCTTCGAACGAAGCACGGTCGAGATGGAGTATTCTTAGTTTTCAGGTACAAGCGAAGATGAAGCAGATCATAGAGGAGGTTTCATGGCAGAAAATCTAACACACTATCTCCGGGAAGAACACTTCTAGATAAGCCTAAGTTTTCTACTACTAGACCTTCCAAGTCACGTTTGATTACGGATATGGTTGGGCAGACGTTCCGAAGATAGTACCCCTTAACAAATATGTACATCTCAAATTTCTCTCTTTGTTGCGATGCATTACTTTTTAGGTCACTTGTGTAGTTTCTACATTTTGCAAACGCCGTGCACTTCCAAAGATTTTAGGTTTATCCACAGTGTTGGAGATTTGAGAAAGTCATTTAATTCTATAACACGCAGAATTAGTAACAGGCCACCCACAACCAATTCTTAATAGAAACCAGTCTTCTACCAATTCTTTCATCTTGTCACCAAACATAAGTTCGACTGGACAATGTTCTGGCTACCCAATAAAACGGTTTGTGAAGGTCCTGGTTAAAAACCCTCACCAAGACGGTAATATCTAGTCGTTCGAAAGTATCCAACAAACAGGAGAAGAATACATGAATAGGTTATACTGCACCGGCAGCATCGATCTATCAACCAATGCACAACAAAACGTTTGTAATGTATGAATGTAACACTTCAAAAACAAATCCGTCCCGCAATTTAGTTCGAGAAATATTATTTTAACTCCGAAAACAATTACGTGATACTCATCCAAAACAACTGTTTGGAAGATGATTAAAACAAACCTATTCGCCAGAAACTGCCTGGGTGGTGTGTAAACACAAGTTGGAAGTTGATTTGAATGTGTATGATACACGGGTCTTCACAGAAGGCAAACTGACAAGGAACGGGTTGAATGTAAAGTTTGCCATATTGCCCTACTCTTTTTGTCTACAACAACCTGACTGAAGCAAGGCTCATGAGTCACGAACAACCTTTAGACGAGTTCCCTTATGACGACGAAACACATCGCGTCTTGCACCAACCAAAGAGCAACTACAACAACTGACGAACATTGCAAGTGCATAGACAATTGTCCTAGTTGTTGTCATTTCCATTCAGAGGGTTTCGAGGTATAAATACACTTGGTAGCACTTGTTGGACGGCGAAACAACATACCTATATACATACGGCATATATATTCTCAGCCCCCTCTTCAAAGTTCCACTGCATATGTCTGACTAACTGTGACTCAAGATGAACGATGTGATGGAGCACAAATGTGTCATCTCTTTTTGGTATGTCTTGGATAATCCAAATGTATCACACATAAAGCATTCAGAGACAGGTGAACATTGTCTTGCCTAGCTCTGAATTTGTAGTTCACTTCGTACATCCCGCTATTAACGGGACCTATTATACCTGTCGTTATTAAATGTCCATGATTAGAACAAAAAACGTCGCCATCCAGCGTGATTCTAAATATTTCGAAGTATGACAACTTCGCTTACTTCATCGAACTAGGAATTCGAGTCATGATATGAACGCACGGAATAAAGGTTTGTAAAGCGTAACATCTGATTATTAACTTTTACTTATTATATTGTGAGTAGAGTTTACATATTTTTTTATCACCGAGAAATACACACACCTGTATAGGTGGCTTTAACCACAGAGTTTTCAGCAACTCATAACAACTCACGTTATGAAAATTTTGGGTAGAATTAATTGTATGTGCAACCGACTAAAAGTGTTTTAGAAGATGGAATATCAACATGTGATGTACATATGTTCAATGTCTGGCATAGTGCTCCAGGTATTCTTATGTTGGTTTTTAGCAATAATGAGCAAATTTCCATCTGTGATGAATGCTTTTTTGTGTTCTTAACGAGCACAGAGCTTGAAGCATCCACCATTTTGAGGAAAGAATCAAAACCATTTGGTGTAAACAAAGTAACAGAAAACGTTAATTTCTGATGAACACAAATCGGGTGAAGATAACAAGAAACTGTTTGTTTGAAATTAACGAAGTTAAACAGTTGACCTGTGATGTAAGCTATGCTACGCATACGGAGTAGTATCCGACTAGTATTCTGTAACCAATATCGAATCTTTACAATAAAACAAGAATATGAGGAGACCTTTTGTTTTTGATAATTACACGTATCACTGTGGTTCGAAGGCAACGACTGATTACTTCACAACATCGAACGGTCGAGGAATGAAATGTGGAATAAACAACTGCGGAGATGTGATTTGGGTGGTTGATATAAGTGATGTAGTTTGAGAATTAACACGCAGCATTATTTTCCGGGAAGAACATATTCTCTGCATGCTTCCAGAAAATCAGTTGGCAGACAGTGCGGTATTTTACCCTTCAAATAATAGTTGTGATAATTTCCGTTTTTACAACTGTTTGCTATGTGTTTCATATAAGTGAGAGTACGTGAAAGATTTAATGCTTGATATACACTGCTGAAGTCAATTCTGTTGTTCATACGAGTGGACAAGTCGAAAAACATAAAACATATATTTCAGGTAAAACAACGAAGTGGAAGTCATTAAGTGAAATCCTGAACCCACCAAATGAAGTACCATTCAAAATTGTGGAACTCCTCCAACACTTTCACGTATCATGTTATATATCTCTAATTGTCTTGTGCACCAAGTTTGAATGAATGATTGAAACGGGTTGTGAAATAGAACTATTAAGTTCTTTCTAAAATACTCTAAGTTGTCTTATAAGCGTACGTCACTGAGGAGCACATCCACTTAAATTTATTAGGTTATTTCCGACGATCAACACTCGACAGGCTGTCAGGACGTTTTGTGTATGGCGTTCCAGATTGGACACTAAAATACTGCAGGTCTCATCGAAAGTAATTCGGCTGCTCTCGCAGCACCAACCGGCGACCTTGAATACGGTAAGTCAGCTAAAGCGTAGAGCTGTTTTTCAGGGAATGCAACAATAGCTAGATTGAACTAATAGTGCTTCTGACTTGTCGGTAACCTATGGAGAAGTTACTTGAGTTAGATGAACCCCATTTGTCAAAAATCAGAGCTTCAGATTGTTTCAAATCAGCGAGAGAAAGAACGTGCCCAAACGCTGCAAGCGTCTTACCAGCTGAGCTAGGAAGGCATGCTGGACTCTGTTCACAATTCGGTTTCATCTAATGCATCAAGTCTGCCAAGTTGCTCTCAACTATTACTTGAGTTAGGCAACCTTTTACTCGGAGAACGTGAGCGGGTAACTAAGATAAGTCTTGCAGCCCTAATCTCAACTCAAGCTGGAAGGGTTCAATCAGGTTCACGTGTTCGTAAGTAGATCTTCTGACTACTACTTCAACGAAGCTACAAAAAGCAAAACGAAGCTTCTGGATAATAATATCCAGCCATAGTCTGTGGCGTTCCATTGATATTAATAACTGCCGTATAAGTTACGAGTTTGTTGACATTTGTTATCATTGAGCGAATTCACAAAGAAATACGGTCGTTTTAAGTCAAACCTGGGTTGAAATTAACACAAACGGCTTTCAACAATCGTAACAAATTATAATTTATCAAAATGCTAGGAAAGCATACAAATTTTAGAAAGATTCGTGAAGTCATTCGTCTACACTGAAATAAGTAATCAGTGTCCAATGAAAAGCATTGGGTGGATTCTCAAAAAGTGGTCCCAAATTCCAGTAACGTAAGAGCGTATGTAATAATATACCATTGAACACACCAAAATGAAATATGCTATTTACATATTGCTTGAAGAGAGAAAGAAACACTATAGGTAGTTGACTCATCAACGCACAGGACGAATATCACGGACAAAGAAAGATAATTACAAAGTGCAAAATAGGGATGAATCACCAGGACGGTGATCAATAACAAGACATGGATACACACTGACATTGTGAACAAAAACGAGTATTCGACAGCCGATGAGTGAATGACCACAACGGAAAGTGCAACATGAGACCAGCCTGGATGTGAAGTGGTCGCGACGACAAGAGCATCAGTGCTAGAAAGACGAGTGTGAACAACGATGACAGAAAAAATTAATCACACGTTCCCAAGTGAATGTGTACAATTTTTGATTCACATATATAATATAAGGTAACACAAATACAGCTGAGTTAATAGAAACCTTAGTGCATGTGCTTCCCTTATGTACCCAATTCACCTAGTAAAAACTGACCACTGGATATAGTGAATAGGCGGAAAAGTTGTCAAGTCTATACTGGAAGTGAATCCACGTTCAATAAACAGTAGAAATATCATAGCGTGAGCCTTCTGCGAAATATAATCACTGATACTAAACATGCACATTAGTCAGACTATATATCACCACTCAGATGCCAATTTTCAGGATTACGCGGGGTTTTTGCGACTAACGCTGCGAAACCGAACACGCACTAAACCCGGACTGCCACAGACTTTGTGATCCCGGAGGAATAGTCATCAGCCAACATTTTCCACGACAGAAGTCAGCCGTTAAATACTACCAGTTTAAACTCAGTTGGCCTGAATTCATTTTAAAGACTAGCAGCGTCATTCTTGAAATTTTTGGGAGATAACACTGCACACAAGTGACCTGGTATTCAAGAATGAACAGAAGAATTATCCTAACAGTGACTACAATATACGAATATAAAATTAAGATGTTTTGCCTCCTGGCAGCAGAAACACCGAAAGCACGAAGAAATGACACAACACATCTTGAAAATAATTATCGCACAGAAACTGAGTCATGGGTAAACCAATTCGTACCGCCCAAATCATTCCGTTGCGTCACATTCATATATAACATAATAGTCATTATGCTACTGGCGCAATATTACCTGATGTGATCAATATGCTTATCGATTTGCCAGGCGACTAATTAGTGTAAGTCTGTTAACTAGTTCAAAAAACGAGTTTGTTCACTGTAATCAAAACACTAACGAATTCATAAAATAGTTCTAGTTGGACGCATTGCTTAAATTTACCAATGTTCTTTAATTAAAAGCATGATATGATTATCGATTTCGTATCAGGGAAGAACTCAATAAGGATCAATCACTGTTAAAATTTGAAAGGCTTGTGCTGATAAAATCATTGACCTACTGCTGTTACCAAAATGAGGTACTATAAAAAGAAAAGATAACGTTACGATCGAGAAGTTCAATTAGAATTCTCGTTAGCAAGCATAGTTACGAGCATCGTGATTTAGACCAATATTAAACAATGCTGTCCTCAATGCCGGCAATCGGACTGTACATGTCATCATTTTTTCGGGTACGAATCGGTGCACAGTTCTCGACCATTTCAGTTGTGCCCACCAAACTACTTCACTGACATGAGACGAAGTGGTCGAGAACCAAATCTACTGAACCAACACATAATGACACTGACGGGTAAGAAACATCAGTCAGGGTAATACAGTTTGAAAAAATAAGTAGACAGGCTGACAAGAAAGTTGTCGCAATGTCGTGCAACAAATATTATACGTTGCATGACTGATAAGTTTGTGAACTTAAATTTTTGGAACACCGGCAACCCAGAATACTTTTTTTTACCGGGGATAAAGGTTAAAATCACACGTGAAACACCACAGTTGTTGCATTCTCCTAGATACTCCAGACAGCTTTTTTGAGAAATTGTACTCGAGATTTGCTCATGGTTGGGCTTGTTAGTAGGGCACACCCTTCTATGAGCCCAGAATAGAACCCCAGCCAAGTTTTTACCAAGCGATCCTGTTCACCAATGCGCCGCTGTCTTAGAATCATGCCTAAAACCGAATTTACTAGTGAGTGATGACCACACTATCACATAACCTCGAGAAAAAACGCAGAAACTATTCTGTTGAACAGATGGACCCAATACTGTGAATTCTCTGCAACTTGTGACCTCGAAAGCCGTTAAGCCTAGCATGTCGTCTAGTACAAGACACCCATTACATATAGGTAAAAGTATAGGATAAAAGCAAACAGCAATTTGCACGACTGCCTTGTATTCATATCCCCAACAGCAGTGCAGCCACATTCGCTTTGGCGACAACCCCGACATGGTGCATATGTACGTTCCTGATAGTCGCTTCTAGCCTTCGTTTTTTTTAACGTTAAGACGTACCCCTCAGTTTCCGCGTGTACGAGTCATGCAGTATAACCCTTCAACAAATCCGCATGTTGTACAGCACTCCTCCTCCTTCTGAAGTTACTTCACTCCTTTGCATCTGCTGGTGAATTCCCTCTGACCGACGCTCTGGCATCCCGCGGTTCACTGACATTCTCTCGGTTAGATGCGAGGGCACATAGTGATACTTTTCTAGCCCACTAGTTTATTGTGCCTGTGGACAAACTGACTGCTGTGTTGATTGAAATGAACTTCCCTATTAGCACAGAATGTCCGAGGTTGAACTCGACTCACTATGGAATCCATGGCAACAGTTCAAATAATGTGTCCCAAAGGATGGATTTCCGGAAGGCAAACTCAAGATCGGTAATAACTCCAACATCCATATTCGTACATTTGGAAGACAGAAATCATGTGTTCGAATGAAGTTTACCATGAATAACTTGCATACAAGTTTGTGGAACAAGTAATCGAGGTTTGAACAAATGAAAATCTATTTTTTTTTAATGTTGTGTAAGCACGCTCTATAAACCGCAACATCCTTTCAAATTCACATGATTGGTATTCAAATTTGTAATCCTTTTGCATGTTACTCAGCAGTGATTTTCGGTTACATTAAAGAAACGCATCTCGTAGTTGCCTTATCTTCGGGCTAGTTTTGAAGCAAATTAAATCTGTCGAGACTGTTGCAAAGCTGCTACGAAATACCAACCAAATGTCAAACATTTCCGAAACTGTTAAGTAACGTAGTAATGTAATGTAATGCAATACTGAGTAAATTAAATACATTTTCACCAATCTATTTCAGCCCATTGACAACCATCAAAAAAGTATAGACATGACTATTTTTTTTTGTAACACGTTTGAATTATTGTTGAATATTTACATGTCAATGTTCCTTGCATGCATGCTTTGCTGTCGCAGGCAGCTACTAAACTGTATGGGACAAGAGATACCACATCGACCCAATATCACCTCAAATTCTGTCCGAACTGTCTATTATGACCACGCATCTTGCTCAATAAATGCATCAGTTCAACTTTAAGATGAGTAAAACTAATACCCGCAATACAATCGTAGATGGATCTGAAATTGTTTAAACATTTCAGGGTGAACGTCAACCGTAACTACGACGGTAACTTACAGCAAACATCACTATTAAGCAATCACACACAAATCTATCAAAATAGTAAGAGAACGAAAAAAACGGCATCGGAAGAAGACATTTTTCTTGGTCTGTTGTGTGAAAGAGGAAATTTTTTTCACCATCTAACGCAGTAAATTGAATCACTGATTACGATGACAAACCACACAAACGAATTGACCATATTTGCCAGGCTCATTAAGTCAGTGTTACCATTAAGAAAACAATATATCAACAAGTTTCCGTTTCTGTAATGTGTAGTTTGAAACTCGGCTACGGGTGAACAAATGCAAGCAATACCATTTGGATTATCCGACCAGGAAAAAATCAATGCTGCCCAAATATCCGACCACACAAGTCGATCGTTGTTACAAAAACCGTTCTTTCTTGGTTATTAAGCAAACACTGAACGGGAATATAAAATACGCTACGATCAAGCACTATGGTTGTATAAAATTCACATTCATAACTGAATATCACATCAGTATTCTCTGGTATCCGGTTAACTCATCTGATTTTAAAAAACGATCGGGGAAAAAAGATACAATGTTCTGGTTTCTATTTGGACTTTATGTATAAACGTCAATATGACTATATTGTGTGAGATACGATCCATACGGTTGTGAGATGTAGACGTGTGTGATTCTCTAAAACTTACTGATTCATATCCACATAGTAACCGCGTAGTGGTCCATGCACGGGACACACGCAAATGCACGATGGTGCGACATTCGGTGACGGTGGTGGTGGCGGCGGCGGTGGCTGTGCTGAAAAACATTCATGAAAAGCCGCAGTCTCGATTCTTCTCGCACGGCTGGAGGAAGAGATACGCTTTGCTGCTAAGGCCGCTGCTTCTGTGGCTATTTTTACAGTTTTTACGCGGTTAAAAAGGGAGTGAGTTGAAGGTGCAGTAGCTTCTTGTTGCCATTCAGTTACTGATAGAGTCGGTGATGGCTGGAGCATAGAATAAGTCCTTCTGGGCATTGTTTGTTTGTGATGCGAATTAGAAGATGAATTTGTGTGCGTGCAAGTGTAAGTTTGAGAACGGCTATTAAATTGGCAACTTAGTTCCGATGTTAGTCCAAGGGTTCAGATGCGGAGAGACGTTTGATCAGAGTTGAGGAAATCGGTTGTGGAATGTATTGTACTCTAGTGAATGAAAAATTCAAGAAATATATGGATATTTATTGTTATTATAACAGGTGAATAACAAGCAATCTGGAATTCAATATAAATATTTCTTGAACGCAATTTTTACATGAAACGATATCACTATATGTGGGTCTATTGGTTGTGGGCATTTGATCACTGAAACGCCATAAGGATGGAAAAGAGTCTCACAAGAACAATGTTGCCTGCGACCAAATGAAACGCGTCAGCAGAGTACCTTCACAACTAGCATCAAACACTTTTTGAAAAATCGGCATTTCGTGAGACAAGTGATCGTCAAATGCAATAAAAAAGCACATCTTTCTGAAGGATGATTGGCGAGTGTAAAAATGAATGGATAGAGGTTAGTTTGCACAAATTTGCCGAAAATTTTTAATAAGCCAACAAAAACGTGCCTACAATTTACAGCCGACAAACCTGTGTATCCGATCGAGAAGAAGTCAAAATCTGTGACAAAAGTTTGCCAATAGTTTACTCGGTAGGTACGCAAAATAATCACATCAATCATTATATCCCTTAATGCTCCCAGCCAAAATTTAAATGTGCCACAAGTCTGTTAGTCAGAAGAATGATTTTTAAAAGCAATGGTCTTGAAACGTTTTCCGTTGAGTCTGCCCTCCGCACTACGTTGAGATCTGAAGTTAACGGCATGGGATAGTTAAGGTCACGTTTCGAAGACCTCCAAAGTGTGATCTACTGTGATTCGTTTCTTTCAGTCCTACCCCGGTTCAGAGAGCAACTGTCATTTTGATCAACGTTTCACTCAAATTTCTAATAGATTGTTTCTACGGACCACTGGATAGATCAATTGACAGCGTCAGTTTGGGAAATATTTCAACTGAAGCAAAATAATCCCAAACAACCCTACATTAAACTCATTGTGGATAGTGCATTGCCAGCTTTGTACGGGGTACAAAGCTATATCATACCGAGGTGCAAACGTTGTTCCAGAAACGTTTCACATACGGTTGTAAATTTCACCTCTGATGAAAATCTATAGCATTCTGTTACGATGTAAGTACACTCATTAGACTGTTTGCAGAAGCTTCTGTTTTTAAGTGACTCTCACTTTACAAATTTGGATCAGAAAGCATAAGTATTTTCGAAACTCACAATGAATAACATACAGCTAAACTCGGTAATGCTTGAAAAGTCGTTTTCAGGTTAAAAAAAAACACTGCCAAGCAATGCTTTTTCTTACAGAGAAGTCTAGAGAACAAATGATATGCACACTTTCACACTAACATAACGACCTCACTGCAATGGCCTAGCGACTGTAACTGTCTTTACTAATGAGTTATCCAACATAACTATCATAGCGTTAACAGGGTACCCGGCAACAGCTCGATTTAAAAGTGAGCGGCGAAATACGATGACCCATACAGATAAAGCATATACACAGCTGATGAGTTATAACACAGACAAAACTGTGGGAACCCATTTGTTGTAAGTCAGCTAGAAGGGACATACGGCAGGAGGCATAACCAGGAAACAATTGTGACAAACACTCAACGTGTAACATTCACAGAGTTTGACGACTCACCAGCACTCAAGCACACCTCAGCAACTTCAGCGAATGTCGAATTAGGTTAAACTGCACAGACCTCGTTCCCCACATCATATACATACTTATAAATAGATGTGTATACCTAGAATACCATAAAAGAAGCGCACGGTCTGCGAAGCCCTCGCGACTCAGAGAGTCGGTGGCTTGAAACTTTAGGTGAGATGGCGGCTAACCGAGCTCAGTGGCGTGAATGTTGTCGTTGTTTGGCCGAGTTGTCTGTGAAGTGAGTGCATTTAATGACGCGGGGCAGTGAAAGCCGTAAGGAAGCTGTCTTGCTGATGACGCCTTACTTTCACTTACAGCTCGGTTGTTTGTTTGCTAGATGTAGGCGCCTTGATGTTGTATGTTTGAATGTGGACGTAGCTCTTTTTTAGTGGTTAGGTCCACTCCTCTCCCTCTTTTTTCTTCTCTCTTCCTAAACAGGGTTTGTTTCTTCTTCTTCTTCATGGTTTTGTGGCAGTTAAGCATCAGTGTGAACCACTGATGTATTGCTGTCTATGATGATGATGATGATGATGATAATATCAATCAAGGTTGAAGTAAAACTCGAGGAGTTGTGTGAAACAGCGGTCGCCTAAAAAACCTAATCCGGGATCTTGCAAACATTATTCTATTCGAAATGATGAATGACAAATTTCCGGTAACAATTCTGATACCCCTCAGAGCTTATCCTGGTCTACAATCTAAACCCATGATTACCTTTTATGATAGTATTGTATACCTTTTTACTGTCAATCCCCTTACGCATCAGCGTCCAAACAACAAAGTGCTTACTCACATTAACAATACGTTTATAAACCTATTTACTAAAATTGGCAAAGACAAGCGTATAAAAGGATGGGACTGATTAATAACCGGAATCAGAAAATTGAAAACAAGTGCGTTTATTGCTAATCCAAGAGAAACAAATTACAGTTCAACCGGTCAACCTATTCAAAATCATTTACAAGGTCATAAATAACCAACCGAATAAAGTCGGACAATACTGGCTAACGACTATCAAAGTGGTCATTCCGCCTGAAATCGTGTGAACAAATGAAGTTTGTTTGCTCTAACAAACCTTTACGGGCAAGAATCACTTTTTGTGGGTCTCATGGTGATCACTGAAAGAAGGGTTTAAATTTAAAGTTGACTGCTAGACTGAATATGCACTGACTTAGCAATAAGATGACAAAAACACATCCGTTAATTTATATCATCAGTATTTCGCTTGTTTTATAATAAAACACAGTTCTTTATCATTGTGTTCAATCAAATCCGAACCATATTTTAAGTGAGTCATAAATCTCAGATATTTATCTGTTATTCACAAAAATGCGATTCACTAGAGAACTAAATGGCAAACAAGCCGTTTGATTGCTATTCCTTTATACCATTAAGGATAGACTTGAACGTGTATTCAAAATATATAGAATATATAGAATTCGTCATGAAAACCAGTGATTGAGTTAAGCTGTCGCTGCGGTTTAACGTATCAACACATGGTCGGCTGTTCTACATTAAGTGTACGCTGTACTCCGACAGGATGCACAAACAGATAAGTCATATTCCGTTCTGCCTATTTAGGTGTATGTGTCAACCTGGTTTTGTGTACAGTGAATTTCACGTGCAGATGGGTCATGCAAAAAATTAACCCAATATATGAAAGGCCATGGAGTACCTGTTTTAATATAATTCCTGGGTTATTTGGTCTTCTTCATAAGATACAACCAAACGAGTATCCGGCCGAATTCTTGGGACGGATGTATAGATCAAATGGTATAACCCATGCCGTGTAAAGACGTGTTTCTAATAGCTGGTTCGTGGTCGTCCGAAACCTAGTTGTTTTACAACTTGATTCCCGAACTTCTAAATTACTCCTTTTAAAGTTCTTCAGTGTACGGTGAGTAATTAATCACAAATGACAGTTCAAAAAATGGCACACGGGAACAGTTCAATAATTTAGGTTGATGCAGTCGTTGGGCTCAATTGCGCCTTCTTTCTCAGTTCCGGTCACTGGTTCCTATATTTGGAGGCGAAATTAAATGCCAAATGTTTAGTCCCCAATATCTCGACGACTACTGATAGACTACAAATCAACAAACTCATATAATGTCAAATGGAGATGCGCGAAGGTCGCTGGCAGTTCGAAAGGTCTAAACCATTAAAGGCAGTGTGTACTGGTTAAGACTGAACAAAGCGTCGTTGCATATGGCACAAACGCATACTGTGCTGTTGGCAGTTCTCTCCAATGTACCAAAAATACATGAAGTCGCTCCAGCTATTACCATCTCTATTTTCATAGGCTGAAGTCAACTGATCATCTGTTACCATCTGTTACCCGAAGGCAAGCTCTACAATTACTTGCTGGCAGATCATCGGTCGGATGCCCTAGCATGAGTGATGCATTAGAGATTATAGTCAAACACATTGCATCGAACTCTCGATGCCTTTTCGCCAACTTTTGTAAGTATGATGTAAATTTTTGTGATGGTACACTTAAATGAGTCAAAATATAGTCACAATAAGCCAAACATAGGAAAATATGTGCAACAACGTTCGAACGTGGAAATCGTCGCACTCGACAAGATGCTAATTACACCTCATTCAAAGTGGTGTCACTCCACGACTGGTTGTCTATGTTTGAAACAATCAAAGCATTGTTCATCTGCATACGAAACCACTATAGGAAGTAGTGGATGCAACGATGTAAACCTACACAACACACACAATCCAAAGTATCTTGCAATTCAAATTCACGTACGTTGTCCACACTTCAGATGCAGTTCCATACTTTATGACAAAAACTGACTACAATTCTGACATCCGAAGAGTTGTGTACTGACAAAACAATGTTAGACCAAAATGTTCGTTGCATCCAGAAATACTGTTGACGACTTGCAAAAACGTGCCAATGAAGTTATTTACAACTAGTCAAATCAACTTGCGAGATATGTCAGAAAGAACAGCTGAAAATCTATTAATTAGTACAAGCAATCTAATATGCCGGTATGATTAAGTTACCAGTAACGCGTTCGCAGTTAAATATGTCACATATTTTTAACCAAACGTGAAATTCTTCCAAAAAAAACGGATAGGAGAAACGTACCATTAATAAGATCACATTGTTCACTCCGACACGAACGAAATTGTGTAAAACCGTCATGCGGACAAAAAGAAGATGCAGTGAATATGAAGCGCTGACGGTGAGTGAGTACGCCTTCTTTTACACTACACTTTATAGACTTGAAATAAGATACATGTATTGAATGGATTACCGAAAATGTTCACTTGGGTCACGAACACTAGGGACATGGTGACGGATTACCTGTGATACACTCAAATTTCTAATAATCTAATCCGGCTCAATTGGGCGTGTTTTGTGAGATTGTATCGTTGATTAGACTGGGTTTTTAGCTTATTGTTTAAGATAATGACTAGATATCTCTGTACGTAAACAAGTGGTGGAAAGAAAACACAAAACCTACCACCCACATACTATTAAACAATAAACAAAAATCTCAAAATCTAGTGAGGGCGTTGAAAGATAGCAGATAACTAGATATTCGTTTTTATCGTAGCCAACAAGTTCAGCATAACGAGCTCTGACTCTACGCAAGTGGTAACGAGAAACATATGTTAAGCAAAACTGAATATCGCGAGGAAACGGTCAGCTAACATAAAATAATGCACTGGTTAGCATGGCTCACTCACAAAAATATGGCTGCAGGCCAAATTCTGTGTATACTAAGGGTATGGATTATCGCCGGGCTTAAAAGGAAGCCAAACTTGAGTCTCACGATTACACTCTAAAAGAGATGGATGATAATTCCATCCGAATAAGAAAATATACTAAGCTGTTAGTGGCTAATGATTAATACAAACAACAGTTTTCTGTTTCCTTGAGCTAAGTGTGCACTTTTAAGACGTTCCAGATTTAATCACAACACATTTGGTGTCAAGTCTAGCCCTATTAGATAATTATCTCCATGAGCAATTAAGTAGTAGTAACGTCTTCGTGAAAGTCTGTTCTGGTCTGATATGGGCATATGAATGAGTCTAAGTGCCTTGTCCAGGAGCCAATTCGGTTCACTGATGTTGTGGACGAATCGAGACGTTGTCATACTGTGTAGTGCGACCTGACAGTATTGTCCAATCAGGAAGTGAATCACGTTAGTTGTCAACAAGAAGTGCGCCGGTCAATCTCCTTTATACGCACAGCTTCGATTTGTTTTTTTCTTCAGTGTGTTTGTCTTACCGTCATTAATGTGTTCTTTCTTCTGATTAATCAAGTTGAGTTAATCTTCTTAAACATTGGCCTCTCAGTCCTTTCGCCTTCAGTATATATCGTTATCGAGTGTGCGAATTATAGTCCATCGCCTCATTCCGTACACAGACTCTCACAACACCCGCAGTCAAAAGGGACTAGACCAGATACCATGAGACACCAAAATGTCTTCAAAGAACATGTACTTCATTTGACCTTCACTAAGAAGGTCCAGCCCACTTTTTTCTCGCGGTGACGACAGTTTGACAAATATGAGGGATAATTAAAAATCCCCGTAGCATTCATGAAAAATAAGGTTTCAGCGAACAAACTGTTTTCGATAAATTCTCCTCCCGTGAAACAATTGGTTCCCGTTAAACTGTCTCAGCCTGATCAACACTGACTAATTAGGACCAAGTTCGTTTGTGGTCCTAACCACAGCGAAGTAATGTTACTCTTTTATCCAATTGCATTGTTCCTCCATTAATCTTTGATCAATAACACTGTAACTCGTCACTTAAGTGTACGCAATTGTACCAGCCAAAGAGGAGAATTTACCGAAAACAATCTGTTGGTTCACATATACGTGAATGAGAATATACACTGTAAACTATCAGAAAAAAACATCCGCATTTTGAAAGTGGAAAACTTTGTTTTAAGATTTTTGAAGAGTTAGTATGCAAGGTATCGTAAGGACTGTTTAAAGCAAATGTACAAGGTATAACGGAAATTTTAAATGACTGAACACCACTCACAAGACGTACCAACACTATTTATCAACCATGGGACCTCCCACCAAACATCATTAGCAGGGATTCCGAAACATACCGGCTACACCTTTGTTCAATTCATTAGTCAGATCTGTCTTCTATAGTGAAGTCAGTTTAAACCGTGTACACTTCGTGCAAGACCTAGAGATACACTGAATTACTGGACCCAACACCAAGGACACAGTAACCTGCTTTAGTAACCTGATCCCACATAAATGGTTTGGTCCATTATGTTCCGATTCAGCCTTTCCAATTAGAAACAACGGGTAGGCAACTCACTATAAGTGTCAGAGAAGTACCATGTCTGTACAGTCTTCAATGATCTTCGGTAGATTCCGCTGAGGAAAGAGTCTGTTTCAGTGACAATCAGAGAAGTGATGAACAGTTGGTGTGACCAGCATCAGACAGTCAGGAGAATCAGACTCACGATCAATGAGTGAACGTCAGATTGTAGTAAAGATACCTTTCCATTAGGTCAAGGGGACACAGTCACCAAGGTTGCAAGAAGGTATGTGAACAAATTTCCTGAGGTGTTGCACTTCTCACTGATGAGTTTTAGGCAAAAACAATGTAAACAAGTCTGCTTTCTAATAGTGGATGACAGTTAACAATGGAATGAAAACAACTATTCACCCGTGAAAAGGAACTTGGAGACTTGGAACTGAATGATTTAAAACGTGGGAAAACAGACAAGAATAGTTGTTTCTGTACAATGTTTACATACTGACTTCTGCGTTTGTTGTTTACGGTGGACCAGCGCACACATGGCGTTCATTAAAAGATGACGGTGAATTAAGTAGTGACTATCGGTTACGACACTGACAAAACACGACTGAAAATCTCCATTAATCCTGAGAGCCCATCGTGTCTATTAATGGAGATAATTTGAGAAAGCTGACAGATAGATTGGAAAGTTAATAGAATCTGAAAGAAATCAACCTATACAGAAATGCAGCCCATGCTGCTCTCAGGTAAAAGGTAAGTACACGTGTTTATTTAGTGTATGCAAACGAAGATTGTAATGCAGTCGACAGTGCCTATCCTGCAGCACGGGTCATCGTATCGTTCATTACCTACCCTGCACTGGTGCCAAACCTCAAAGATAGCTTGCCTAGGTTTTCTTCGTCTTTTTGTGTTCATTCTCTCACCTGTGTTTATCAAGACGGTTACGTTGGACGATCCACAAACCGGCTGTGAGAAAGAATCCATGAACTACTCCCAAAATCGCTTAACAACGGTTCGATAAAGCCCATTTCCAGTGCAATCGGTTTTCATCTGATTGACAACGGTCATCAAATTGAGTCGGATGAAGTCTTTCGAGCCATCTAAAAGGTTGGTCAAGCCCAATCCAGAGCTGTCACATAGCAATTGTTATCAACGGCTGAGGCAATCACCATCAGACTGTACAACCCCTGTCTGTGTGCCCAAAAACAGTTCCTGTAAGACCTACATCTCCCTTGACCAACTGTTCCACAGCCACCTGAGACTCAAGCAGGCTTGAACCACTTGACACTGCTGAATGCATGTCTCACGGTAGACACAAGTGATAATGCCACCAATTCACCTACACTCTCACCCTCCTCCAGTTGACTGTCATCTGCCCCATGTCTATGATTCTAAGGTCCTATTTGACTTGCTCTAATTTTTCATACATAAAACGCATGTACCCTATATAATTGTAAAAGACCGATGAGAATTACCGAAAACAGCTGTTCGCATAACTGTTTTCTTATGAATTCTATGGGAATCTGGAAACGACTGGAGAGAAGAATACCTTGGAAATATGGTGCTGATAAAAGTTTTCAAAGTTTACAAGTAATTCAATACGTTGGTTCACTACAAAGGATTTTTGTATGAGTAAATTGGCATGTGCGAGTTTTGACGGTACAACAAAATTAAAGAATGATGATAGATAAATTATAGTATTTAAAAACAGCCATAAACTCAAGAATGCAAACCGGGAACATCAAAATTAATCTAAGTGGATCATGATCCCACTTTGAGATGTGCAATTACGTTTGGTTGGGCGGTATCACGCAACTAAGCAACATGGAACTCCGCTGGCGATATCACACACCCTCAAAATTACGCACAAGTATGATGACAATAATACTGAATCCGGTGAGAATTAAGAAAAAACAACATGAGCTTTGACTAGATTAGAACCAGCGGTATGACCTCTACCGGGACAGTTTGTCCTTTGGAAAAATTAGTTAATTTTATAGGACAGGGAGTGATGAATAAGTTGCCCGACTAAAGTGCAAGCATACTCCGGTCACTAACTGTAATTAACTGAGCTTCGAAACTATTCATAAGTAATTCTAAGGTATTTTCAATCGAATGTTCAAATATGGAAAACTATTTATTAGTAAATCCGGAACGGTAGCTAACACCTTTATTTTTGTACTTCGTTTCAAATATGCCCATTACGATAATGAGAATAAAGACATATAGGCGAACATATGTTTTCGATAATTCATCTTCAGGCCGGTACAATTATATAAGGAGTTAAAAGAGCTAGATCAAGATATCGACCAGACTTATTACAGAGAAACCAGGTCACTGGTCAGTCGAATTGGCGATGATTTGATTGGTCGGTTACGTCACGCTTGTCCATTGGTTTGACCGCGCAGGTTGGCCATAGATCCGGTGGATTTGTAGCCATGGTAAGTGCAGCGCTTGAACAAACCGTTTTTGATGACATAATACCGGACGATTAACAGGACCTATGCTACAGCAGAACTCCGTATTCAATTCTTCACATCCCCAATTCTCAGATTTTATAACAAAGATAGACTGACAGTTCAGACCTCATCTATGTGTATCTACTCATTCACTTGTTCTGTGGAGCAGGCTATATTGGTCGAACGTCAAGACAACTTTCGAAACGAATCCGAGAACACCATCCACGGTGGCTGGGGCACGGGGAATCACGATCTGTCAACAGTGCTATCCTCGCTCATCTGGTTGAAAGCGGACACCAAGTGAACACTGATCAAGCCTTCAAAGTGGTATATCGCGTGCCAGGCAACCCATCAAAAGCAGTCCGAATAAGAACACTTTGTACTGCCGAGGCCATTGGAATCAGGCTGCTTGACCCGGTATTATGTCACCAAAAACGGTTCGTTCAAGCGCTGCACCTACCATGGCCACAAATCCACCGGATCGATGGTCAACCTGCGCGGTCAAATCAATGGACAAGCGTGACGTAACCGACCAATCAAGCCATCGCCAATTGACTGACCAGGGACCTAGTTTCTTTGTAATAAGTCTGATCGATATCTTGATCTAACTCTATTAACTCCTTATATAATTGTACCGGCCTGAAGATGAATTATCGAAAACATATGTTCGCCTATATGTCTTTATTTTTGTACTTGTCGTTATCAGTTTAACATTTGCTAACGTTTGAATAGAATGCCTCGCGTTTTGTTCTGGTCAACGGTCAAGTGATTTATTGATATAAACCTAGAGAATCTAACAATCTTCTCAGGAGTAAAGTAACGTTAACATTTGGTATACAGTAGTTATTGTGAATTCAATATTACACTATGATAAGCCTTCGAGTTAAAACATTGTTAGATGACCCTTTCAAAAGGGTGTACCAATTCATATAGATTGAACATCACCCATAAGTGATCGTAATTGTCAATAGTGCATATGCTCTATTGACAGGCTCTGACAAGAGCGAAACTTGAGTCTAGTGCTACGTTTCGAAAGGAATCGACTGAAAAATCAACGGGAATCCAACACCTGCGATTAGTTGTACCTGATATTCAATCTGTATGAAAACCAAAATCCCCTACTAATTATCATTGGCCTACCAGTTGTCGGAGCGCCATTGTTTTCGCTAACACAGACAATCGGAATGAAACCCAATGACGCTAATCAACACACTCGGAAACTCTCTAACCAGAACTTACATTCTGTTTAGGCATATATTCGCAAGGTACTTAAACTTTACACAGAAGTGAACGTAATGAACTTATTTGAAACATTGAGTTCCCTTAATCCATTTAGTCAAAACAGAGAGAAGACATATATCGCGAGATGTTAACATTTCGATTTACTCTCATCAGTCGCCAACGTAAAACAAGCAAATTTTATACGAACTGCGTATAGCAACAACAATTGAACGAACCAACCACATAGTTCTGACCTTTCACGTTCTAATAGTTCAATCAATTCCACGGCAATGAGATTGATTGCGTCAGCGCCTTCTGCGCACACAAAACTGGCCGATGTTGTTTGATGAGCATTGCCTCGCTAATCGCTAACAGTTTCGGGTTGCGATTATGTAACAATATCTTGAACGATTTAACAGGGTCAACTAGGTGACCGGTTGCTAAAATGTGTTTGGCGATCGATGAAGCTGGGGCCTTCGAGCTTGTTCCCGTCACTAGGTCGTTTTTTGAGATTGCCGTTGATAACCACTTAGGAAAGTGCTCAGCCATACGTTGATGCAAACGCCGATCTGTCCTGCCTATGTAGACGTCATTGCAACTGCAATTGAACTGGTAGATTACGTGGGAGACAGAATGATCGGTTGAGTGTGTATCGCCGCTATGAAGAGACAAGCCCCTAGTGCTTAGCAAGATGCGTAGTTGGGCCGCTGGGTAGGTGCGTTGCAACGCCGATATCAATTTGTGACTCATGTTGTTAATCAAGTGGTCACCTTTGAATTGAATTTGCAGAAATATGTTCTTTTTTTTTCTGCGCACTGCAGCTTACCACTTTTGGCTCTTTCTTCTTACTGTGGATATCCACAAACTTTTCAGGATAGCCATTATCCACCAGCGTTTTCCTAATAAACTCTTCTTCTTTCTCTAATCGATCTGCAGTGCAAATCATTCTGGCTCTGTGAAATAACGTTTTCACTAGCCCTCGTTTATAAGCAATTGGTGCGAAGCTGGAGAACTGCAAATATTGTCCACTCCAAGTTGGCTTGCGATAAACAGATCGTTGTAATGTACCATCTTGACGTCTGGTTATAAGAATGTCTAAGAACGGCAAGCAATTATTAACTTCCACCTCATAAGATACAGAGAGGTTTGGGTGGAGGGAGTTCAAATAGTTGTAAAATGAAGTAAAAGTACATTCATCAGTAAAAACTAAAATGTCGTCCACGTAACGTTTGTAAAGCAGGACCCCCGAACTATCGTTGGTCACGTAGCTCATCTTTGTGATCCTACTTGCACACACACACTGGCACTTGCATTTACACTCACAAAATCGTTACAGCAGGTTTTTATCCAACATTTTCCAAACACACATTCCTATTTGTTCTTAGCCCTATCACAATTTTACGCAAAAATCAATCAACCACTTTATACATACATGTGCTCAGTGAGATATATCGATGAGACCTGTTTACAACCACAAATTTTATCAAACCACTGGAAATAATTATTCAAAATTTTACCGAAATATCGGTTATCTCTTCTCTTGGTTGAAGTAGATTTCGCAATTCATAGAAAAATAAGTATGATTTAGTGCCCAGCAAAATGTTACATAGCCCAATCTGAATTTGCTATTAAACACTAGAATATCTGCACCCAAAAAGCACGTCGTCTAGGTCAGCTACATAATTCCTGCGAGAAAAAAAACATGATTTTGGCAGCTCAATCACACGAAACCTAAGGAAATATGCTCATCATTCGTCAACAGAATAATGTTGCCCACCAAGTTACGGAAATAACCTGTGAAACTACACTTTGACTGGTTCTCAACAAATGAGGTGTGCCAGTTACAAAAATTGAAAACAAATGCTATAGACTGGGATAATTATAAGTATTAGCTGTCTCAAACATTTGACTGAAGTGGAAACCAAGAAAAATGGTCTCACACAACGTGACAAACACGACACGCCTTCTCTTGAACTTTTGTCTCAAACTGAAACAAATCAATTAATTTACGAATGCCAGTTTTGGGGGTGGTAAAAGAAAGTGTTCTTATCACGCTTCAATTCAAAGGCACCATTTTAATTAATAAACTCATCAGGCTAGTGAGCTTTATGCTAGAACACTTTTAGGATAAAGAAGAGTATTGTTTTGGTCGGAAATGCCACTTGGAAGTCTTAAGTGGGCAACTATAAGGTAAACTCACACCTATTTTACAAGTCACTGCATTCAACAGTTTTTTGTATCCGAGAAAACAGTGGTGGGACATTGACAGAATACAAAAAACGCGGTTAAGCGATGAAGCATTGTAGCGTGAATAAAACTGTCACCCAACTCACAGCATTTAATAACTACGTGTCATAAAGCTAGTATCTTACTGCTGTTTAGCATCCTAATGCATGTTCGCATCCCATATACGCCACAATATTGTGATGCACAAGTAATCAATAAACTGCGGAGGAATAGTTAGTGATAACCATCGACCACAATGAGTTTAGCCATGAATGTCACTCATGATCAGCGTCGATTTTCATATTTAACAACTGATTAAAGAACCGTTGTGTTGTCTCCATCCAACCCACACGTTCATGACAGATGAGCTTGTAACCCGAATTTGCCGTACATGTTTTGCTTCCGAACTATACTACATAGAAATGTTTCAGAAGAATAAATTGTTTCCACATGTCTCAAAATTTGGATACATTTCCAATAGTATCTTTTTGACAGCCAAATAAAAGATGGAGGTCAGTTACGGAGCAAAGATTTCCATCAACTTCAGATTACAATTATCACGTACTTAATAAATCTTACGAATAAAACTACGCACGTGTAATTTCGTAATTCTGATTGATTTTGCACCGCCGCTACATTTGAATGAAAACCGAAATCAGGGAATCAAAAAATGCACTTTACTGCTAACAGAATTAACCCCACTTCCTACGCAAATCAACCAAAATAACTTCACATGATATGGACTTAATGCAGAAAAACCTCGGATTGTGCCTTCCTGTCTTTCTGTTAATGGGTGATAAATTTTGTCATACGGTTGATAAATGTACAATGAACGGATCGTGAAAAGCTACAAGCACGCAATCATATTAAAGTCAAACATCAAGTGACACTGCGGTGACATTACAAAAAATATCTATACTTGTTGGTTAACAGGAATGAATGACCAGAATGGGCAGAAACGATGTAGTACTATGTAGTACTTTTGCCAATAATATAAAATTTTGGAAATTTTACTTTATCCGGTCATAGTCACAAAATTCAGATCTGAGTTCCCATATTAGTAGGACATGACCGTCAACAATTGCTGTTTATTAAATAATGTGCTTGATTGACACTGTATTTTATTGAATGGCCTTGCTAAGATTTATCCGTTAAAGTGATAGAAAATCTGAATTTGGCGGTAAAAGTTGTGTATGCAATGACTAATTTATCTGCAAGGCATCTAAGATGTGATAGGGAATGACTAAATACATATGATTTTTACCAGTGCGTTAGGAAATCTCTGCTGACTTGCTTCATACGACACGGAATAATTTGCGTAACAGGGCAATCCTAGAAAAAGAACGATAGGTCAACATGTTTTTTTCCAAAGAGGGCAGAGAGGGGAGTACAACAGAGTGGAACACGCTCTTAGTAAAAAGCTTTAAAAATCGTGTACAGAATTTAAGCAGTAAACTTGGTTGCACAAATCATTTACAAGCTGAAATATTTGTCAACTGACCAACAGGACCAACAAACCACCAGGAAAATTAGTTCATTGTCGTAAAAATATAAGTTAGTCAGTGAATGTGTATTTCGGGAAAAATGATCTTTGTTTGATTATTCTTTCTCAAATTAACTTTATGGTAACTCATTCAAGTAATGCGGAGTCTGCTAGAGAAATGTCCATTCTTTTAGCACGTAACTTGTTCGTATAAGCCTTTACGGTATGTCCCTAATCTGCACACTTGATGTATCATTATATACTTACGAAGTGTTTCATGAAAAGCACTCACGTATTCGTTATAAGCTATGGACCGAGGTAACATGCTGAATATCTTTACAGCGAGCAACGTAAAGACAACCTCCCGATGAAAAAGATAACCTGCCCAGATACGTGATTGTGATATAGGTGTTCGCCGGACATTTTCATCCTGATTCGTTAAAAACTCACGTCAACCAGCAGTAACAGCAGTGTTTATCACTTACTAACGCCTATGGGCTCTGTTTTTATAACCAAGTTATCATTAGCTTACATTTTAACATTCCTGTGTGATTCCTTCAAAATATGTCAACCACACTTGGTTGATACGTGTTCACTACGATAGTCCGATCGCTTTATACAAATCATGCGACAATGCAAAAGAAAACAAGGTAGTAGATACTGGAAAACCGTTGGGTCATTAGTTTTTCCGAAATCAAACAGAACTTGATTAATAAAATGAAACAGAGAACGAGCTGAGCTGAAAAATGCGCCAGTCTATGCATGTCAGTATACGTTAATTAATACATTAAACTTTCAGTTACTCGAAGCGAAATCTGTGTCTCTTAAATCAGCTACATGGATGTGATCGATTTTCTTAAAAACAAGGAGACAGAGAGAACATCAACGAACTTCAAGATAAACTGCATGTAGTCCTGACAGGAAACACGCAGTTTTCCCTCCCCAAAAGTAGAAAACAGGAAAAATATAGTTTCAGAATAGATGGGAATAGCAGAAACACTCTCACACAGTTGAAAGTAACTATCCATATACCCAAAAAGACTGACACACGGAGTGACAAATGAACTGATTAATTGACTGCTGGAATAAGATAAATAATCAACTCTAGCTGAAAATTCGCTAACTGAAATTAATACTGACATTTGTATTAAAACGAATTAACCAGTTAAGTAAGTATGTCAACATGTTCACACAGGTGCATAGTAAATCCACATACAGAATCATACATCTGTTCGAGGCTCATGAGTGATACACTGACTCTCTAAGAATATAACGGTACTGAGGGACAATCCATAATCTGAAACGCAAGCTCTATCGGCTAGTCCTACATTCATGTTGTTACAAATAAGTAACATTTCTGTAGATGAGGACGCTCCAATAAACTGTTACTTCCTTGCATATTATGCAACAGTTACATACAATCAAAGTATGTTTCAGAACAACTCTGTTGCGACTGTCCCAGAATTTTCCACATCCCCTTCCTCATAAACATAAACGAAGTTTGGAGCATCTAAGCCAGACCATTCTAATGTAGATATGAATCATTTCAGTTAACCTAATTCAGACCGACGATAGTAAGCTGGTTCAGAGCAGAGTGTTGATTATTTGGGAGACGAATCAGGCACAAGCCAAAGCAGTTATATTTTTTTATACAAGGAAAGCACAGGAAGCAAGAGGATACTATTCGACATGGGAAAACTCTCCAATATGAATCATCGCCAGTCGTTTTTAGTATTTGTTGTCCACTCGTTGGTATCGAATTCAGAAAACAAACCTTTTGTGTTAAAGACTAGGTAGAAAATGTTCAACGGAACATTGGGTTACCGAGCGGTGACATCATCATAACAGCCATGAGCCTAACTAGAGGGTACTGTGGCTCGGGCCGTCGATCAACTTAGAAGAAAACGTTACTAAGAAGCTTGAAAATTATTAAAAGACTAATCAACAAGAAGTCTGCAAAGAACATCTGCCAGAAACTTTCGAGATTTACGTATTTTTTTGTATTTTTTAGTTACCAAAAAAAGATCGTAGACAAAAATTTGCATGTGAACACCCACCCAATAAAATTGGCGACCACTATAAAGTCCGTTAATATTTGATGCTGGTTACACAAAAGACACGCTCGGTCTTCCAAATCTTTCGAAGATTAACATGATAAGAATAAGTGCTGATCAATTCATTGAAAATACGCGCGCTTAATTTGAATATTGAAGTGAAAAACTTAGTTTGACTAAAATCCGGTCTTCTGAATAACGGTGAACATGATGGATTGCAGAAATTATGAACTACACACCAGACATTTAAGTAAATTAGAGCATACTGTAAACTATTCCGTCTTTGAAACAAAATTGAAAGATGTATTAAAATATATTTCGAGGAATCAAGGATGAACTGAAGCATAGCAAAATTAGTATCGTTTGTGGCATTCGCTTCTGGATTAGCCCGTCCCGAAGTTCAGACATGAAAGCCACTGCACTTAGCTTGCGTTTTTGTTCACATTCGAAGGACTAAGACTGAAATGTGTGAGAGCGGAGGCTTTTGTGGTACAGCCTGTCAATGGTGGCTGACTAGATGATAAGTCAGAATGAAGATAAAACTTATCTATTGAACACAAAAAGCAGAGAAGTTCTAATAGTAAGAACTGAATGTAGATGATAAATATCAAAAATATAAGGCGAAAAGCATTTCATTGTAGAGTACACTCTAGAGAGGAGTAGACAGAACGTATTCAAATTTTGACTGAGGATCAAATTAGGCTTCAATACCTAATAGAGTAACGAAGATGTTGAGAAAATATAAAAGGTCATTATGAGCTTCGTTTCGTAAAAGTAACGAAGGTGAGTTGCCAAACGACAAGGGCTGTTGTTTGATGCGAACGAAAACTGTACATATAATAGACGAATTACTTGAACTTCACGCACTGATCCCATCTTTGATGGTGTCTTGTGGATACGGTGATAACCAATCAATCCAAGAAGGCCAGCATGTTTGCGTACGCACTCGTCACAACAGCATACAGTCAAGTCATCACGATGTATAGTACCATCCTTAAACAGCTATTCTGATCACATTCTCCAAGACGATCCGGTATCAAGTTACGTCCTTCTGTGATTTAATATCGATGTTATAAAGCAGAAAAATTACTCGAGTGACATCACAAAATCACATGTTCCGGTTTATCTTCGGCAGCCCGTAGGGGGTTTATATCTGGTTTCCAGCCATCACACGCACGTACCTCAGCCAATGAAGCCGGGTGAGCAACAACACGGATCTAACTTCGTCCATGTCTACTCGGCGAAGTCTTTTAGTGTTCAGAAGCATCTTTGACAACCGAATAATCGAGGTGTGTCTTAGGTATTAATAATGGAAGCGGTTCGGATGCGGCAACTTCCGCTGGTACAGTGTTCGAGTTCCACTACCGTACGACAGCGTGGATGACCTCATTTCGCAGTAAACAAACAGCTCAGTTTTCATTTACATGTTACACACTCTTCAGGTACGTCCAAAGGTAGCGTTAGCCATTCTCACACCAGCTGTCCTCTCGCGACCACAAAGCGGTCGAACGACAGATTGTCACCCAAGCAGTAGACATCTTATAACCTATAAACACTGTCCCCATTGTATGTACTGTAGTGTAGGCACAGCATCTCTACCCGGAGAAAACTTAAGATACAAAATGCTATTTTGCGTTAAAATTCTGAATGTTGCGGTCGTGACTTATCTGGTCAGTCGCTGCGCTTTCTCTGCTTTGTGTACAAATAGCATACAATCATCTTTAGGTGGTAGCTGATATGTAGCATCAGAACGT
Organism: Paragonimus skrjabini miyazakii; assembly: GCA_014338405.1. NCBI lineage: Eukaryota > Metazoa > Platyhelminthes > Trematoda > Plagiorchiida > Troglotrematidae > Paragonimus > Paragonimus skrjabini miyazakii. The sequence goes on from JTDE01000315.1 coordinate 201,098, forward strand.
CAAAGATTTATCAGGTCAAAAGTGGACAGACCTCGTTGCAAAGGGTCAAATGCCGCATTCTGTTGATAGGCGACATAGTCACAATCCGACTAAGTCATCCGAATTTGTGCGTGCGGAAACAATTCGTTCAAACCTTGGAGCTTCTTTGAATAAACACGATCGCTCAACCCATGAAACAGTTTGATCCCACTCCACTGTGTCTGCCCAATTAAGGATGAGTATCAAAGACCTATTTCGATTTTGGTCCTAACGGGATCGAAATAAGGTTAACCATTTATCCAACCACAACCAAGTTTGTTGATCAGCAAATTTCTGAATCATGATGTAATTGTATACGGTTGCATTAGCCACAAGGGAGAATTCATCGAAAAACAGTCTGTTCATTAAAATTTGATTTTTCATTATTTCTAAGGGAATTTTCAATCAACTGAAGCCTACCTGAACACCTAGACGTTCCAAGCAATGCCCCTTAAGTCTCATAATTCATAAAATCAGGTGTCTTGGTGGAACCCATAAAGAAAGATACACAGCAGCTGGTTGCGTTCATGCCACTTTTCCTAAATCTGTTGAGCAGCGCATACTATGTTGGTCGTACTGCGACTCACTCGAACCATACAGTGCATCTCGGAAACACTGGTTTCCAAAATTAATGCACTAAGACGGTTGAGTAGAATTCCAGCTAAAACCTTTATAACTCAGCCCAGAATTCGGATATCTAAGAGATGGCGGTGCTTCGTTTGCTATCGTTATCGTCAGATAAAGATCCAACGAGGGCGTTCTTGAACTCTTCAAGATCCGTTTGCCGTTATTAAATGAGGGTGAATCATATCGGGCTGAGCATGTTTCAAAACAAGGCCCTCATGCTTAGAATTCACCATAACAGCTCACTTTTATCAGCCGTTTTTCCTGTACGCAAGTGCTCAGTAGGCACCCGTAACTCCGCAAAGTCCCATGCGATGGATATGGAGTCTTCGAAGTCCTTTTCTGCAAGTCAGTCACCGTTACATAGTTAATAGTAACTGGCTTTTTCATTAGGCCATCAAAGTGCTTTGCGGTAGGCCATCATGGTATCCTCCAGTTGTGTGTGTACAAAACGCCACTGTTTTCGTCATTCACTAGATTAAACCACCGGATGCAGGAATTCATAGTATTCTCTGTATCGTCGGCAATCGGCTTGGGTCCGTAGTGCCTCACCAGACTTTTCCACCAGTCATCCATGATTGTACACACTCCTTAAGCAAGCCGATGGCAGGCACTCTAGAATGCGGTTCATTTGTCTCCATTGATTAGGACTATTGTAAGAACAACAAACTTGTCTCTATCGCCAAACATATTCGAGAATTTATGGCGCCAAATACTGATCGTCCGTCGCGATCTGGTCCTTTAGAGTTCACTACATATTGTCACGGGTGGTGAAAATTAAGCGTCTTTGGGAAGAATGTTAAACGCATGTCAAAACATCGTCTTCGTTCCTGTATTCATCTGTAGTTTGACTTTCAGTTTTCGCCTCTATCCGAATATCCCACAATAAACGAAATTACAAACACGAATAAACGACCCGGTGTTTACTAGTTTATGTTGGCGCATCACTCGCATAATACACACTTCACAAATGTCGCGCTGTCGCTAGATCATCTGATCGAGCAAGTAGTGATGACCCCATCGTTGGTGAGTCCACGTAGAGATAGTGTTCACACTGAGCTAGAATAGTATATTTGTGATAGCCAAACTAAGAGTAGACGGAGCAAACGATCACCGTTCTCATTGACTTCATCAATATCAGGCTCACTCAGAATAAAACAGTAAAAATTCACCCGTGTCCAGCCGATTTCGGAGGACAGTTGGTCATGGAACAGGATCTTTATATCATCGGTGTAACATACCGTTGCACCGCAAGCAGATGTAGCATACACACATCTTCTGAATCATAGTCACATACAAATGATTCAAGTGCTGATTTCGTGTGGTTTGCCTTCCGTCAAACAAAAGATGCAGTCAGCAACTGTGAAACAGATATTGTGCACCCCAGAATCAACAAACCAAAAGGTAGATCCAGGGTCTGCTTTCCAAGTACAGTTTTGGCCTATAAATCACGTCTCACTCAAGGCTACGATCTCGATGCAACAGCGCCTCAGTTCCATCAACGTCAGTGTGGTGTGACCTTTCGGTACTGTATTGATTCAGTGGCGTAAGTGTATTTGATATCCCGACGGAAAGCGTCCGCGTTCATAAGCATGTCTATTGTTGATTTGAAGGGCTTCAACTTGAGTCTCTGACTCAAGAGCTTGATCAGTGGGATAAAACTAAACAGAATTTTTCCGGAAACCAAACCCAGAAACGACTAACCAAAAGTCTGACTTGTTCGGTAGTGAAGAGCTAAACCAGCTCGAGTGTAGTGATTGAAACAGCAACGTTTTGTTCCGATTACTGCTACGCATATTGTGATTATGGTAAGCTACAGTAGGCTTCTGAGGAGTTGCGCGAGTTTTTCCATCACACTAACGTCAGCCATCATGGCCGACCGTTGTGTGATCGATGTGCTCTTTGTAGGATGGCACCTTTTCTTACTATCTTCTTCTATGTGTGGAAGATAGCAGTGCCGCAACTACAAACGCAGTAGTGATTCTACTGCATATTAAAAAGATTTGGCCTCACCTTTAACCGATCCTACACAGTCAGTAGCATATGGCGTTATGGCCATTCGGAACTAGCCTATGTGGCATAGTTCTACCGGGAATGACCGCGGTTCTCGTCAACGTAGTCCTCTGGATCAAAACAGCATATCAGCCTGACCACTAAAAACGAGAATTGAGTTGTTGATGTAGTTAATGCGATATAGTGAATATACCGACCTTTCTCGTTGAGGCAATGTTTCACTTACAGGCCCACATCCAATCAACGCTTATTAATATACTCAAACTCTCAGCGTTCGTGACACCTATGGCATTAGTAGTTGAGAACACTGACCCAAATGAGGAAGCAAAGCTGGTCATCGATCACATAATAACAAAAATGTGTGCATGCAACTTTTAGGACTTTATGAACAATAATAGGTCACGTGATTAAGAACATTCCTGCTCAAGAAAACACTAGCATAAAAGAATGTTTCATGAATAACGGTTGAGAAGTTTCATTACCTCACAAGGCCCTGTTTATATTATACAGACAACAGTGAGTTCTGAAAAAGAAATCAACAAAGCTAAAGCCGGACCACTCTCACAATCAAAAAGGTAGAAAAACCAAAGTTTGACGAAGTTACGGATCTGTTTATAGAGTACTCGGTTCAGGACATCAGCAGTTGCAATCAATCGCACCTTTTGCTCTCAACTAAGCCGTTTAACTAGCACACTTTGAAATGGAAAACTAGAGTCGGGGTACACTCTTGCTGAAGCCTGTCAGTGATGTCCCAACCGGTAGCTGAAAACCGACAACGTTCTAATAATGTGGCGAAAAGTTGACGAAAAAAGCAAGATCATTACTGTCCATGTCGCACGTTTTCATGCCTTTTATCCATTCATTTTCAGGAACCGAAATTCTTGTCCACAACTCAACGTGTGCAATTCTGCTTGGCTCTGGATGTTTGCCTGACATCATCCATCATGCATTTTCATCTACTGTTTCTCGCCTGTTAATATGATTTCATTCAGTGATGGCTCATTTCGATCTCACATGTCGGCCGCGATCAATCTGATATGGGCTTTGACCGTATCCCACCGTCACATTAAGCTATACCATTGAACACTTGAATAATCAAGACAGAAAATTGGTTATCAACCAGGATATAACTTCCTTGGCTACTGAATCAATAACTTCACATTCTAAACGACCGTGCTGTCATGGGAAAACGTCCAAATATATACATATGTGAGCAATATTCAAATTGCCTGATAGCCCCGAATGGAGACCATAATTGTTGAGGTGAGCCAAATGGATTAAAGCACCTCGTGAAGTCAAGATTACAAGATAGCAAATTCGATGTTACACAGAGTCCAACGCCTTAAGATTAGTAGACAAGGACGCACCAGTCACGGTACTGAACAGATGTAGAAAAATGCTTCTTAATGGATATTTTACACTAACGGTGGACGTTTTTATGTAGAAGGTGACGAGAGAACGAAAACCCACTACTGCTATTCCGGTCAAATAAAAAACGCGGAAAGCAAGCTAAACGGTACAAAAGGAAGTGGATATTTGAAAAAAAAGAAACAGCATCGTGTGTACGCTCGGTATCCGGCTCGTTTTGCTGTCTTCAAATAAGCGGTAGCACACGTCGTGTTACTACCGTTGTTGCTTGGTTGTCGACTGAGATATCTGGTTGATTTGCAAACACTTCGTCGTTATGCTAAATACTATACTTGATGAAACTTTTTGTGAAGTTGCCGACACTGGATTAAAAATCTACTCAATCAATATAAGACATGTTCTAGGCAATAATCCGGTAACTGAGGTAGTTCAGTATGGTTGTAATCACTCGTTTAAAAAATGTGATCCATCAATAAATCACTGATGGAACATACGCAGACAGAATCACCGTACGGTTAGGCAACGGGAAACAATAGTTTGCATCAGCAAAATGAAGACGGTGAGTTTTAAAAAACCTCCAATAGTTTGAGGAATCGTTGAAAATCTGGATAGTAAAAGCATTAAACGCTGGCAAAAATTTAACACTCTTTTAAAATACTCCCTTCATCGCAGTAAACTTAGTTGCTCAAATTTAAGTCGCCTGTGTGCTGTTCAGTTAATTAAAGTAAGCTACTCTAATGGTTTCCTTCGGATAAAAAAGCTGTCACTGTTTATCGGCTTACAGTTGTGTCCCGAAAGGCAACTTACTCAATAGGACCATGAAGACACACCATACGACGTAGTGTTTGACGCGCAGCGAACTCCGGAACGTTGCGAAACGAACAACCGTTCACGCCGACAATCCAATCACCTGGTTTTGGTGGACGTAGATCTAGTTCGGTCAGTTTTGAAAGATTAGGGAGTGAAGGATTGTTGTAACGAGTAGCGAAGTGGTTCGATTGGCACACATCTAATGGGCTCCCAAGCAGAATTTTTGTTAATTTTATCCCGTTTGAACCACCATCTTCATTTTCCAATTCCATACCTGACAAAGTAAATTAGTAGTAGAAAAAACTTTGAAATTGTGTTGATAATAACTTTCGACTTTTCATAATTAAAGTAACAAGCATTGTAAATTTTAGCATCAGCGACAAGGATATGCACTACTGACGAGCTGCTCTAATGAGAGCGAAACTCGAGTCGAGTGCTTCTTTTCGAAAGGGGCCGACGTAAAAGTCTATGGGAATGCGACAGCTGCGACCAATTGTGGTTGATGTTCAATCTGTATGAAAACCAAAATCCCCTACTACTCACCAATACTGAACAAATTTCAGAAGTGAGCTGCCGACATTCATGGGTAAAATTACATTAAAGCAATAAGAAAGTAGAAGATGGTTGCCAGGCCGATAAGTCATAACGGTCTTGCGCTAAGTTCAGGTTTGACAACTGAGTAGACAACAAAACCACGTGCACTCGTGTGCCGATCAAATCGCTTATTAAACGCGTAGATAATCTCACGGAGGGCGATTTGATTAGTAATTAACGGAAGCTATGTTTAACTAAATAGGTGAGGAAAAAAGCAACCAAGCTGGTCATACTATACTGGGAGCTATTCCTAGCACGCGAATGTTAATATTGTGTGAACGTTTAGTGTCACGTACTCACACTTTCCGAGAAAATTCAGTGGGCTGGTAAGATGAACCTAACCGGGAAAAAAACAGACCAACGCGATCGTTGACTCTGTCAAGAATGATTAATACGGAAGTTGCATCACCATGAGTTTGCGCTATTTGCTGGATGTGGTTAGACGAGCCATTGGAAGCTAGTTGATTTCAGTCTATCACCCTCAACCTCAGTGTGGATAAAGTGAACAGGAAAAAAGTGACTTACAAGCAGACAGGAAGAATATTTTAGTGACAGTGAACATCTAAAGAACGTATTCTCATCGGAAGATAGTTACAGAACGTGTCAAACAAGATAATCAACAAATTACTGTCCAAAGCTCTGATAAATGTCAACAACTTGCAAGTTTCG
>JTDE01000315.1:207293-217761 GCA_014338405.1 Paragonimus skrjabini miyazakii
TGAGTGGTATTTTATTTCGTATTACGATTTCAATTCGTATTGCTGCAGTCTGGATTGGTATGTACTAGACACGTAAAATAAACTGGTTCAATGCATTCCAGCTAAATTTGACACACAACAACCAACTAAAACTGAAAAGTACAAATCATTTTTCAAGACTGAACACAAACGGTGTACAAATGGCAGATGCAGTATTTGGGATTTCAACACATTACATAAAGATAGACATGACCCAAATAGCATATCCTTTTGATACCAGAAAACAAAAACAACAAACTGCACAATTTGATGTCTGATCAATTTCATATAATCCCTACATGTACATACTACAGTTTTGGATAATATTCTAACTTTACGAAACACAAATCAGTACGTTCAGTTTGCTACACATGCATGCTGTCGTTGTGACTGGTGATGAGATATTTATAATCTAAGTGTCAGTCTTGATGAAAAATCCAGCATCTAAACCATACACACAATCTGTCAAATCTACCAATATTTCCCAAATTATTGGCTGTAATACAATCACATTAACCGAGGCTAGTTCAAGGATCATAAGAGATTACACAGACAAACAATGAGCCTAATCCACTATGAACAGAGAAGTGAGAAACAGTTTCTGTACAGTGTATCTCTCGAGCACATTTTGCTGCATCTCATCAGGTACATACTGCAGTCCGTGAGTTTATATAGCACAGTTCAATGAGCATTGTGTAGCTAAACAACAAAATCAACAACCATACAAACACACACACCCATCCATGCACATTAGTTACCAGGGCAATCTCGTACTGACGAACAAGTCTTTCTGTGCACAGAGAGGTGGCTTTCATTTGCTACTTGCTACGGCCTCCGCAAACCGGAGAAGCCTTCGATTTTTTTGTTGCGTAACATATCCGAAACGCCTTCTCCAGGTTCAGTTGGGGTCGACAAGTCAACAGGTGACGGGCGATCAATGACGCTGGTTCCTTAGGATTTGTCACATTCTGACTTGAGCCCAGTATTGCGGTATCTATGACCGTTTTGCGAACCCAAACTGGGATGTGTTCATCGACCCGATTACATAACTGCCCCTCCGTTCTGCCTACGTAAGCGGCCCGGCACTCACATGGGAATTCATAGATGATGTGAGATTTGACGTTGAGCGGTAGCGGTGTTTTCAAAGGTGGTGTTGGGATTTGGGTGGTGGTGAACAGCATGGCTAGTTGGGCTGCATAGAACGTGCGTCCCATAGCCGCCGCGAGACGGGTTTTCAAGGCAGTGGCAAGGTCACCTTTGTATGGCAAACGAAGATAGACATTTGGTTTGAAAGCTGTTGAACATATCGTGGTGGCCGGCTTTTGTTTGCTGAATTTCTCAACAAATGCTGATGGATAACCATTTTCTTTGAGTGTGGTTCTCAACAATGACATTTCTTTGGCCAGTGTTTCTCTTGAACAGATTCTTCTTGCGCGATAGAACAGAGTCCTCACTAGACTCCGTTTCCACTGAATCGGCTCAAAACTGTGAAAGTTTAGGTACTGTTCAGTCCAAGTGTATTTCCGGTAGACGGACCGCAGTAAACAACCGTTGTTCTGGCGCTTTATGAGAATATCCAAAAACGCCAGGGTTTCATCCTGTTCGTGCTCAATGGTGAGGCTTATTTTGTGATTCAGCTTATTCAGTGAATCGAGCATACTCGTTGCCATCTCCTTGGTATCGGTAATTATCAGCACATCATCAACATAACGTCGGTAGAAATGAGCCTGACTGTTTACAGCGTCTACGTTCTGCTCCAGGTAGGCAACGAAAATATCAGCTAGTAGCGGACCGAGTGGACTGTCCATAGCAACACCACCGATTTGTGTGTGGCTAGTTTTCTGGAAGTAGAACTTTACGTTCGCTGTACGTAGTAGGAGAAGGCGTTCTAGCTCAGACGTAGACAATCCTATGTTCAATTGGTGTGAGTCAATATACTGACAAACTATATTGGCCGTCTCCATCAGAGGCGATGTCCAAACTGGCCATATGTTTGTTGTTACAGTCCAAACCATCGGGCAAATCGATTAGTTCAAAACTGTCTCTCACAGTTTGCCGAACCACCGATAGTCAAATGGGCTGAAGAAGTTGGGCTAGCCCTCGCGCCAAATTGTGTTGTGGTGAACTGGACATGCATAGTATTGGCCTCAGTGGTATATCAACCTTGTGAAGTTTGGGAAAGACATACAGTTGAGGAGTATGTGATCCTCTAGGTGTAATTGACTTTGCCGGTGACTAATCGCTGAGGTGTCCTTTCAGCAATACTTGCATGTTTTTGTTAATCCGTCGTTCAATTTCAGCAGCATTGTCTGCTGAGTTGTCCTGACGGAGTTTAGTCGTGTCATTTAATAGTGTCTGCATCCGTTATATAACTAATGTTTAGCATCACAATACCCATTGATCTTTTCTATATAAACTCACGGACTGCAGCACACACCAGATGAGATGTAACGAAATGTGCTGGGGAGGTACACTGTCCAAAAATCTGTTTCTAACTTCTCTGTTCAAATTTGTGACGGGAAAAGGTTGCTTGGCTAATCAATTGTGTCGGTTGTTTCAATTTTGAAACCACGTCATTCTGATCACACGAGGATAGCCACCATTCGCAGGTACTCAGCACCGTCAACAAAATGAAGATACTGTCAAGCTTTTGGTATGTAGATCACGGTGAAATAAGTGACTACGATGACCAGATTTTTAGAAGTCAACTAGTAATCAAAGATGCTGACTGTCTGCGTTTTATTGTTTGCGCAGTATCAGGTTTCAGGGCCCTTTACATCACACGTTAGAACCAAAAGGGAACTGACATGCCTTTTTCGACAACGTTGTATGTACACCATGACTACAGCATGTACTCGATGAGATTCAGTGAAATTTGTCAGATATTAAGTCGTGCAGTCTGCTTTTGGTCGCCTCCGTTTTCAATTTAATTTCTTGAATCATTTGCTTTCAGTGATGAATTACCGCTTGCCGGACACTCATCATAAGTAAACATGTAAGGGATAACATCCAAAAATCATGAGACGGCGGGTCAAAAACGTACCTAAACGTATCCTGATACTTTCAAAATTTAGTATCGTTTCAGTAGACGGAGATGCATGCCAATCTGAGAATGCGCAAATTACGCGCGTAGTTTCTCTAAAAGCAGGCTCGCATACGGACTTCAAAGGACGACCTCGGTAAAGTCTAGTCGCAAGACAAACTTGAAACTGATGTCAAGATATTAGTATCTATTGAGAACCAGACTCACAGAGTTGGAGTACATCCGTGTTAGTTCAGGCGCAACTCATTTTGTCCTCAGAACTAGTGATTTTGTAGTAGTTTTTCTATCAATGCAAAGGCAATTATGGACTTTGGGTTCACGTCCCGATATGTTTTGACCTTTCAATCAAAAAGGTCACTTGCACTATTAATAGAATTACATGCCTCAACAGCTGTTGAGGAAAAGGTACAAACAGAGTTGGCTAATTCCCAACGCTCAACAATCCAAAACCGTTAGCGAGAAATGGCGCGATAAGATCCGATGTATCAACCCACATCGATATAATTTAGCTATGATTGTTCTGCTGTAATGCTGATTGTTGACCCGTAGAACAAAACAGTTTAAGATTAATTGAAAACGATGCTACGAAACTGAAACGCCATGTACTCCGGAAAGTCTATAGAACACAACTAATAACAAGGTTGAATTATGATTTGTAAGAAAGCTCGCATTAGAACAAACTCCAGCGTCAATCAGCAAACCTTGTAAGCCATGTTCTAGGCTGGTGAACAACGTGTTTGATCGCATCTGCGATCTGTCACCTGAATTTTCCGATCGCTTACTCACCGTTTCGAGTTCACTGACAAAGATGCGTAATTCTAAGAGACCGGAGATACCTCTTGTAATTCAAACTGAGGCCAAAACAGGACTGAACCAATATCTAAGAAGCGCACATTCAAAACAAAACCCGTCAATAGAAGGAAATGAAAAACAATTTAAAAAAATCCGCTAAGCATGGTACAATAGAGATGCTGTTTCCGCCGATTATATGTCCATGTCCTGGATAAAAAGGCTTACAAGAAAAAAATGCATGAAAAACCAGATCAAGATTGTCAACCGATTCGAACAAGTTAGAAAGCTTGACAGGTGTCTAAATGATAACAAACAATAAACGTTGAGGTAAGCATTTATGAGTTTAATTATAATAATTAGGATGAAAGTGAGAGCTAAAAATAGAGTTCAATCAATGTGTTTTAAAATCAGAAAAGATTGGAATAGCTATTAAAAATTGTCACACTCACCGACTTGCAGGACTGTCCTTTTCTACGCCCGCAACAAACAATTTGGTGACTTCCCCATCTAATAAATGCTGTCTTAAAATCAGACCGCAGCGTTTCAGTGGTCGCTCTGGATTCACGTCTGGCATTTCAATGAAATACATTTCCTTAGCATCCTTTGGAGCGATTCGTTCAACACGAAACCTAATTGATTCGTTCGAAAGAGGTGGTAGTCCCTTGAGATTTGGCTGAACGGACGCTTTGAGCAAGATAGCATTCAATTCATCCTGAAAAACCATAGGAAAGCAAGTAAACTGTGGCAAAAAATTGACAGCTAATAAAAATATAATCACTTAACACCATTGTTGGATTCCCTCTGTCCAAATCTGGGAAAACAAAAGCTGCTGGTTTATACATAACATGGCAACATGTGCTCGGCTATATCATCATCCCGCGGTAGATACCGTGCTGCTATTAACGTTAATCATTTGTGTCCTCATCTGATAGCAATAGCTCGAGACATCTTCGACCGTTCACAGATCTGTAATTTCTAAAATCTCTCTCACTCAATCTTTCGGCTGATAAAAAGTAAACACAATGTTAATCGGATTATTCGATCGACCGAAAACCACCGTATTGACTCATCATCCGACAGAAATCATATAAATTTATGGTTAACAATTATGAAGATAGGTCAACTTCATGTTATGCAAGACAGCTGGCTGCATTCACCAAAACGTAAAACCGGTATCATCACCGTTCAGTCATTAGTGTTTCAGTGTTTTATATATCGTTGTCTGACAATCATTAAAACTATGGACAGAAGAACCAAATCGCAACCAGCAAGCAAACAAAAGGAAGAAGCTGAGAACTGCTTAAAAAGCAAGTAGTTTAACTCTGTTCATCCTTAAGGCGTTTACATTTTGCGAACAAACAGTCAAGCTGTAAATGAAAGTAAGGCATCATCCACGAGACAAATTTCTCGTGGATTTTAATGCTCCATACCAGCAATTGTGTCTACGTCACATACAAGTCACCCAAGCAACAGCAACAATCACGCCACTCAGATCGACCAATCGCCGTCAGTCCGAGAGATTCTACCCGTAAACTCCATAAATCACAAAATATCCGGCTCATAGACGAAATCGGTTTATAGTGGACAATCCTTTGGTGATTGTCTTAAGTCCCCAACTCTAAGTCACCACCTGTTTACTTCGTTCATCAACAAAAGGTATCTGATGTAGCAGAGAACCAACTGGCTTTCTTGTCGCATGACCTAACTATCGTAACGTGCGAGTACATGTAAACCAAGAAACACGGTTTAACGCACTGAACTACGGACATGATAATAAGACAAACAAAATAAAAATGCTTTTACTGTTGGCCTTCAATTTGTGATAAAATAATGCGGATTTCGTCTTTAAATTGATTAAAAAAATAATGAGTTCAACGGAATAAACTACAACAGAACCTCAGCAATGAAATAATTTCTCCTTGGGTTCCCACCGACTAAGGCCATCAGGTTATATGACACCAATAGAGAGGTAAGAAAATCATTCCAAGTTGTATCCTCAAGTTGGGCACCTGCCAAAATCACGCGGTAGGACGCAAATTACAGTGGAGTACGCAATTATGCATATAATATTGGTATGTCATACAACGTTGCATACAACCATATGTAAACAAAATAAGACGGCACATCGCTGTTTGTTAACATGTCAAACAAGAAACGGACTTCCGGTTTTCACATGCTTAACGATGAAGGAATAAATGTCCCAATAAAAAGAGTAACTGTTAGCCTCAAGCTCTTTTCCTGAGGCCCTAGAATAAACCGTATCGTTATAACTAGTGAGATATTCACCGCTTCTCGTTGACGTATTAGTGGTATTGGTAATCGTTTTTTGACTCCTTCCGATCGATTAGTTGATTACGATCAACCGCATTTCCATGCTGCTGGATGTCGCATTGGGTACTGGGCTCTATAGTCACTTCATCTTGAACATATACGTGACCAATTGTGTGTACCCGCTACCTATTGTTGTGGGTGAATTTATAGGCTTGAACTATGTGGACTATTCATTTAGTCACTAGAGGACAACACATTCGATGAAGATGTAATCTGAGGGTCTGAAGGTGATTTTACAACATTGCCTCAAGATGGTGGAGCAACTGACGGAGAAACTTTCGACCTCTTCAGCAAAATCAGTTTAATCTACCTACAACAGTAACAAACCGGGAACAGCGACAAACGTTGTCACGGAAGTGTCACCGTCGAGAAGTGGCTTAAACTTTGGAGCTTCTTTGTACCGATTTTTCTACCCAAGACAATTGATGGAAGATACGTTTATTGCTGCAGAAGCTGGGGACTAACAATCATGGATAGTATAGTAGCTTCATTCTTTTCAAAAACCCACGAAATTTCAATTCCATTGAAGCGGTCTAAACTCTTACTCAAAGATCTGGTGCATAAGAATCACTTTTCTACATCCGCCATCAATGCCTCAGTCTGAAAAAAAGATAAGTTCGTCACGTTTTCGGAGCACTGTCAACAGTAAATATGAACGGTTTATTCTGCGTTCCACTACGGTTGATCAATTCAAGTGTTTGGGCTTTGTCAGCGGCCTATAACCACTGACTAATGCAGATGTGTAAACTTGTACTCTAATCAAAACCGAGCAAGGACCAAACATTACTGCAATTGACTACAGCTGAATGTCAACAGTTTATCAATATTAAACTCGTGCGTCATTCAGTCGACCATTGCCTGAAGATACCACTAGACAATGAGCAAAATTGTGTCACGGGTATTTCATAAAATCAGGTCGCTGCTAACTTCCGATCATCCCTTAATTCATTTTGGTCCGAAGCCGAAAATCGTTGTCACAGCAGGTGCATCAAATTGTGGTTTCGGTGTCACCGTTACTGATGTATTTCCTGACGACTCTTACAAAACAACTATGCATACAGTAAGAATTAAAAACAGATAGAAAAATAGCAACTACTATATATATTCGCTTTGAAAATGTTCACTGAATTGCTTTACGATTGACGCTTCATGCTACTCATATACAGCAGGCCACTACTTTTCAGTTTCTGTTCTAAAGAAGGTCCATGATACCCGGACAGCCGACCACAATGATGGGTCACACTCCTGTTGGACTACGATTTTCAATCCCAATAGTGACATATCTCAGACTATCGCCAAGTGCGTACACTTTCGCAAATGACTGACTCACACGCTGTTTCAAAATAAAATGTGATTATGGTCGCCAACACGATCCAGGTTAATGTAAACTAGTTCGTTACTGACGCTAATTGTGCATAATCACTTACATTCAAATAGGTTATTTCTGCCACTCAAGAAAACAAAACCTGCCAGTAGGTCTTCAAGTATGTTCTAGAATGTGACCAACATAGTTGAGTGAACAGTTGCAACAGCTCTTCGTGCGCCACAATTAATTATCGGTGATCAACCCATAAGTGTTATTTGCAGATCGAATAGTCATTTCCGTAGCAGTTCTTCAATAGTCACACAAAGTCTCAGCATGAGGTTTTAGTTATTGACCTGGAATCGACGGAGCAATGGAAGTAATGGTTAAAAGTGGCTCCTGTTGTGCTTAGGACACTAACAATCCGATAAACGTTCCAGTACAGTCTTAGATTTAATCGAGGCACTCACAGTCTCTCCTGCATGTTGTTGTTGCTGCTCCACTTGACAGAACTAATAATATCATCGTAGTTAACGCTTATTTCAAGTGGCCGTAAATAATTTCGACGAAACATGCAACGGCGACAATCGCCACTGCAGTTTTTCCACGGTTGTAGCTTCACTTCGGATTTACTGGTAAGTTTACGTCAAACAGCGGTAAGCAGTTCACACCTGTGCTCTTTAATCAGTCTTGTGCTTCCTACAACATTCAACCTGTCCATTCTCTGCCATGTGATTCTCACGTTAACCATAAGGAAGGACATCTTGTTGATACGAGTAAACGCTCATATACCACAGCAAACGGGGTGAGATTGATTGACGATGTGATTAAAGCAGTACTATTCACTTACAGCATACACGTGATCCAAACATTAAGGATAGTCTGAGACCATACTTGAAATGTTCAAAAAGCGACTGCACAGTATCTTTGACGCACTGAACCTGGCAGACCGGATGGTTCAGTAAGAAACGCTCGAATAGAAGAAACATTCTACCGTCTACACGGTAATAAAGAATGATTTTTCGACGTCGGAAATCCAGTATATATCCCAGACTAAAGAAGATGACATCTAAACTGACTAACTGGAATAATTAGTAACCGCAGGTCCCAAAGTCTAGTCGACGTCAGAGTAGGCGCCAAACAATGAATTCGACTTGCTAACTAAATAGGGACTGGGAGATAGTTGCTAACGCAACGGATACTATCGAATCTCGGCCAACTCCTTTTGACATGCCGAAGGACACTTACAACATCCCAACAGTTAAAACCTCCAGCTCAACTCTTCAAAACTACCCGAAGAAGAACTTACACAACTCAGAAGGCTACCGAATGTGGCAGCGAGTATTCTGCTCCATAATTATTTCGCCTTGAACATATACGTGACCAGTTGTGTGTATCTGCTATCCACCGTTTTGAGTGAATTCATAGGCTTGAACTAGGTGCATGTGATCAGTGGCTGAACAACTCACGTACTCCATACAGGATACAAAAATAAAAGAATAACAAAAAATGAGCTTAGGTGTTCTATCAGACGTTCATAATTGACTGTGGCCGAATGCAACCGATACTTCGATTTTATGAGTGCTACAGTAATACGACTCGACTTTATGAGGATCGAACTCATTGTGAAATTAAAAAGAGAACAAAAAGGAGCAAGTTCAATTGAATGAGGTTACAGATTAACAAATTACTTTATGTTAGATAGAATTTTAGAACACAAATTTTCTGATCATTAAAACAGATGAGAGACGGTGAACGCGACGAGGTCCTGAAGTAAATTTATTTACAGTGGTTTGAGGAAATAACGAAAAGTACAGACAAGCTTCACCAATAACTACGTCCAGAGTATACGTGCACGTGCACTGACAAATCCTGGGATTAAGTGGTGTGGACAAAAAAGAACAAATAAACGCTGAAATAAGAAGGACAGTTCGAAAGTTGATGTAAACAGCGCTGGTATTGGACGCTTAATCAAGTTAACCAACTAACGCTCACCAGCAAGTAATGCTCCAATAGTAACATAAACCAATGAATAATCATTATAAAATCTCATATATTCATTAACTTCACAAGTGATAAGAAAATATCGGTATAGTTGGGAACGTTAACAAACGGATTAAAAGAATGTGGCCAACTTGAAAATTTCAGCAGGTCCCCAATGTGGCAAGCAAACCATGTTTGTTGTGCAACATCGTAGTATCTGCGTACTTCGTCAGAGCCGCGTACGGCAGTAGTTATACAAAGTAATGATAAGAACGATAAACTGTGAAACCCGTGATTTAAGTGAGGAAACTGGACCAATAAATTGGCAAAATTTGGTGCGTTTGATGAAGCAATCTGGTAAAAGGTCAGCGGGTGAAAGCCAAACGCAAAACCGTTTAGGAATTTGACGTATCGCTACTTCAACAACATTGCCAGGTGCACCGCTATGACTTGTAAAACACGTGAAAACATGCCCGGAGTTCTTACTGAGCTGACAGATTAAACTTAACCGGAGATAAAACAGTAAGCACGGTGCATGAGCGACGTTAGACTGCGTGATACCATTCGTACGTCCTGTTTACCGTATTATGTTTGTCTCTTTCTAGCTGTAAAGCTCACGTTGTTACACAGCATATCTGCATGTACCTGTGTACGAAAGCACCCTCAAAATATTATTTGCCTCCATGTTTCAGTTATAACGGGAAATTCATTTCATCCCAGTTAATGATGGGCTGAAGTTTCGTTATTTCTTCAAAAATGAATCAACACGAAGTCTTTGGGAATCCAGTGCGATGTGTTGATTTTGTTCACCTTATTACACCGCTGGTGCCTTTATTTAAATTGAATTACTTCAGAGTTATGGAGAAAAACCAGACAAACCTTGTGGGTCACCTTACATCGGCAGTTAAGCACGGAAAACTGACTTCCAGAAACATAAAAAAGTGACTTCGAGATATTTTGAAGTAAAAAATGGCGCGCTTGCAAGGGGTAGCAGCGTA
>JTDE01000316.1:11814-32969 GCA_014338405.1 Paragonimus skrjabini miyazakii
GGCCATGACGTACCTTGTACTTGTCGCCCTAGCGGCATCCCGTCTTGTAGCGGAAGAAAGCTTCTTATTTTGAACGCGTCTTTTGGCCTGTTTTGCAGCGAATACGGGAACAGTCGCGGTCCTATTCGGGACCGAGACTTTCGTGTGAATCATTATCGGGACGAGAATCCGATTTGATCGAGCGCACCACTATACCGAGATCGAACCAGCGTATCGTTTAGGAGGGTATACAACAGTAACTAAGAAACCGATCAATCTTTGGCAGTAAAAGTGGTGTTGTATCTGACTGAAGGATAATTTGCTGAGCGACCACAGAGCTGAGTGACCATAGAACTTCCTCGCTAAGATATGGTCTGTGTATAGTGGAATACTATAAAATAGTTATTGTGATCATGAACTTTTTAACTAAATTGAATCTAGACAGTAAGACACACTCTCTGTAATCATAAAGTAGTCGTAAATCAAGAAGATATAGTTAGATCCAAAAAACAGTATCCGGTAATATCTGTACACTGCCTATAGTTCATCGTGTGAAACAGTCCCACTTTCTTTTGTCGTTTATACTGAAATGATATATTCTTCCCTTAATCGAAGACCATTGTTGCGATCTGGTTTCAGTGTAATATTTCGTACGACATTTTTCAGAACAAAACAAGTTTGTGGGAAACGAGGCACCTCAATCGGGACAAATGTTTTTAGACCAGCCTTCATATCAATCTCCATAATGCAATAAGTTACCTCCAACTGTCACGTCATTATATTGTTGAGAGAGTAGAAAAAGACACATTGACAAGAATTAACCGGCTTAATAAGAGGACAGCAAAACTGAAAAAATATGCATTGCAAGATGTTTTGGCAATACGGGTTTAAAACGTCAGGTAAGAGTCCATAAATTGTGTGGTCTTCTTAGACCACAACAGGACTTGCCTAGGTTTTTATGGAGGAAAAGTTAGGTTTTAATCAACGTTTTTCTAACCAGTAAATCTTGTGCGTTCAGTACCTATCGTTTGACGAAAACATTATCGTAACTGCACATTCCGTTAGAGAATATAGTATTTTTACTTTGGCCGTTTGTACGCAATGGTACATGCTGGCTGTCAGACCTTCGTTTTCTTTTGAACACTGAGACGTTTACTAAGACGATTTTTAACAGATAAGTTGTCATCGGTCGTGAACTGAGATGGCCAAAATACCGCGACGACTGGACTGTACGGTCTGATCTGAAATGTCCATACATTCCGTGTAGGCGAGCCCAGCTCTGATGGGTCGGACCTGTTGGCTAACCCGATGCTGTTAGGAGGTCTGTTTTTGGTGAATCTTTCGTATAAAACTTTCACCTGATTTTCATGTGGCACTGCTTCAACATCAGATTTTAGTTCTGGGCCTACAGTTGAGGGAAAATCGGTAGGACTACTACTCCGTTGCAGTTGTAGTCATGATAATTGTTACCAATACACTCAACATCATGGTTGAATTAAACTGAGGCCAACCAAACTGATTTAATGCTAAATGATATTCCGGCATTTTATCTCCCAGAGAAAAAAAGTGGTCGACACAGGGCTTGTCTCCGTTTTCGTCTCGATGCCACTTTTGTTCACAAGGTGCAAAACGCACGTGCTCTCTCGTTGTTAATATACTATCGAGTACACGATATGCAATGGTATGGCTGACTTGGTGTGAGCAGTTTCATTCCAGAGACAATGAGACAAGCTGTTCACGTGTAGGCGAATAACCCTGCGGAAGTAGACCTTGCAAGCTGCAGGTAAGAACAAATAAACCGTGCTTCAAACGATAGGTTCACTGACATATTGACGATTACATGAACTGTGTATATGTGGTCCAGCGCAAGGTTATGCTTCTTGTTTGAACGACCATGTTAACTATTTTAGTATGACTCATTTGATAGTCACAGAAGACAGGAACTACGAATGTCATATATGAACCACGGCGATAATCCACTTTGTATATGTATTTATATTGGGTCACACAAAAGACTGTACCTGCCAATTTCTTTGCAGCTAACATTTGTCCATACATATCCAATGATCATATCATAGGTGATTGCATATTCGCCGACAGAAACAAGTTTATGTGAAGGATACCAATAATTGTAGCACAGTGATTTGTTGGCTGTTTCTGGTAGATGTGCATGAAAGGTCAGTTTATTCGCCTGTTATTGTGTATCGTTGGTGAGTGTGGTTGGACATGTTATGAGCAAGGACAGTTAAAATCGTTTACACCCAAACGCCTTAGATATAACAGGGCACGGATCTCCTTCAACCGCACCATTAACGAGCTCACAACACTTTCCATTGTGTACTACAGACAAGGCAAGAACAGTTTTTCAACGGTATGTATGAACATGTATTGATGTAATCTTTACCACATGTGCACGGTCTCCTTAATCATCAGAGGGCGAATATTGTCATTTTCAGAGTAAATTTGCACTGACTAATTTGCTACGTTTTGCTTAACTGTCAACAGACTATTGTGTGAAGTTAATCGAAACCGTTACGGATTTGTGTATCGGCATTACAACCTATCAACCGAAGAATAACGGGTATGCGTTGAGGGTCACTATCCGCAACGATCGATACACAAAGACGTGTACACATGAATAAACTTCGGAAAGCTGGCAACATGTGCTTGTCATGACGGTTCCGCAAGGGCTAAGTGTCTGAAATTCCCGTTTTTTCGTCAAACAATTTAGTTACTGCCGTTCATTTCATAGTGTTCCCTACCGATTTTGACGCTGTTTCAACTGTGTGGCTCTTATTAACTGAGAATATAACGTGTTGTGTATTTCATTTCGTTCGAAATAATGGATTATTTTTGTGCGTTTCTTTTTTGAAAATGCATTAGTGTTACCCATTCTTGGGCAAGAAATAACGTTTTACTTAGACTTTCTGAGAGAAAACACTGAAGGTCCCCATAATGATACTTGTTTTAAACCAATGTTGGTTACATATGTTGGGGATAAGGAGAATGAACAAAACGGGTCAACTCGACTTTTCTGGGAGCTCACGTTTCGTTTGAATGTTCATACAGTCACTTCATCAAATCGGACAGTGAATGATATGTCCCGCTAAATGTGAACACAGTCAGCACGTCTGTGTTGTGCAGCTTGTGCGTTTGCGTGATTTACCACTCTTGACACATCACATCGCCCCTGGTCTTGAGCTTATCTACTGTTGGTTTGATTGGGTTATCTGGCCTCCCTGATTATATAATTGGTTTTTAACATGGTTATGCTCGTGTGTGGCCATCGTACATTCTACTGTCTTACAGAACAATCCTGTCAACATGGTACAGATAACAGTTTCTTCCGTACATCTGTTTTCCCAGTTACAACACAGAACTATTGTCCAAATGTACCTGACTTCCCTATTACCGATGTAGCAAATAACACAGATATTCAATAACTTGTCGCCATCACACCGACTCATACGTCTGCTCCATTACGCATTCGTGCACATAGATTCATTGAATACATCAACCATGGAAGGGTTAGTATTTCATCGGTCTTTCTGAGGGCGTCCTGTATTCTGTCATGTAACTCTAAGCCATTATCTTTCGACCATTACCAAAACACCCGTATGCAACTCTAGTATAGACAGAAATTGTGCGGCCTATGAGCACGAGTGAAAGAAATAATTTTGCCTTTTTTAATAGCAATCCCGTTGCTCCGTTAAACACCTTTCTTGGATGATCACTTTCAGAAGGACACCTACAACTGTAGAAAAGTCCATAACTTTAAATCTGGCTTCTCATGTTTTCAACCAAATTCTCATCTTTTGCTAAAGCAACGTTCTGATTACCCACCAATCCAAGTTCAGGCAGCCTTTCAATCATCTAAACTGGTCGACTACCGACAACATATACGTTGGCGAAAGTCATTTTCGGTTTAGGGATAGTGTTTAGTTTGGTTGTCAACGCACCTAGCCGAATGAGTTGGCGATTGAATTGTTGAGGTGAGACAGAATGAATCGTGATGGCATGACCATGACGTAGCGATACTATAAACCTGACTTGATAGGTAGTAGCCATTCAGCTCCTAGGGCGGTATGCAACGAATTCAGGAGAATACTGCAAAGACGGCACCAGTACATTACACTAGTGGTTTCATAAACGGGAACACGACCTGTCCATAGGTAAGTGTCAGGGATGACTGGTTAGCCTATAAAGACTCAGTCAGGAGTACAGCACACAGAGCAGGGTCATGCATCCAGTTTTCCACTTGGTCTCAACAAAGTTGTGAGTTCAGCTATATTGGGAAGTTTTGACACTGGAATTATCGTTTTGAATTCACAAGACAGTTAGAATATCTTCACTGGAAGCGATCCAGCAACCTAAACAAGCTCACAGGTGCGCATTACTGTTTATAACTACGGTAACTCACTCATACCTAACAGAAAGTGATCGAGGCTGTGGTCAACACGATCGCCTCATGAGGAGGCGGACGGAGAATCAAATTCTTGTCATGGCCTCGGCATGCACTAATGAGTAGCTCGATCTCGAGTTTAGTGGCTGGATTGGAAACAAGCCTGTTGAAAATTCTGTGTAGAATGCAAAAATTGCGATCAGATATTTGTGACATTCAACTTGTTTCACTCAACTCACCTACTACTTATAAGCAACTTCCCATCGACATATACAGACATGGATAGAAGTATTTTATGAAACCTTTTGACAGACAAAGAATACTCACGAAAAACTAACAGATCGAAATTAGAGTGTATTCTAACAGTGCCTTGCCAACAGAAATTTTAAACAACCAAATTAGCTTTACGTGGCACACCATGGAGGTGATTGCATTTAAATTATAAAGTTTATCGGAAACTTGCTTATTGAATTGAGCTAAGAATGCTTATGTACATCTGAATCTGTGTTAAACGGTTTGTAAAAGATAACGTTGGTGGACTCACTTTTTCAGTCGCCAGAAATAAGAAGACTACGGACAAAAGTACCTGGTGAAAAATGTATGATAGATAAACACATCCACAACGTGTCAAACGCACACAAAGGTCGCTTGAGCATAAGGCGAGCAGCAACTGACTTTAAGAACAGTGACGACATCCAGGACAACATCCATCAATTGTATTGATTCTGGTGGCTTGGCTGTCTAAAGACTGAACTTGAGTTGCTGAACGTGTGCGTCAGTTCTGCATCTGAGTGTTCACCACAAGTTAAACGGCACGTCTGATGCCTTAGAAATAAGTTATCTTCTCAATAAAAGCAATATTCTACATGATATCTTAAGATTGAGACCTAAAGCCCGAATATGATCAAAAGGCTGTAAGTTCGAAACAATCTGAACAGTTAGTTGATGATTAATGTGATGACCCGATTCGTCGTTTTACCTACTAGCGTTGTGAGCCGAGAACGCGGATGGCGCAAGGGTCATTTATTCGAGATAGCAACACATGGGTTAAGCGCTTAAACAGGACAACAAACGAACACACTCAATTGCCTACGATACTCGGCCCAGACCGTCTTGGTTGCCACGGACGCCAGACTTAGCAAGAACCATTTTGGGTGATGCTCCACTCCGATGTTTCTTCCTGTATTTTTTCCTGCGGCTGGTTCAATGTCAAAATATATGCTCTGGTCCTATTACTGAATAGTAATCGTGTGAGTAGTATATAACGATCGCTCATCCTCAGTACACTAGTTCATGGTTGGAATGTGAAGCAGGGTCGCTGTCAGGTCCCGTCAACGTATTCCTCACCAAAAACATTTGAGAAACATTCAACAGTATTGCATGTTTATTCTACTTCCAGTGTCCGAAAAACTGGCGACCTACTGAACGGGGATGTACACAGTGCGAGTACCAAAATGAAAATCGCGCTCCAAAGACTTCGACTGCATGCGCACCCTCAGTGTACTGCAAACGTATTGAAGTAATGTCATATAGACAATTGTGAACGAAAGAATTTTCAGACAGACCAGACTTACAGTCGTACTCATCAGAGAGAAAACTGAGTGGGGAGAAGAAATTAAGCACATAATCTCTCTTCCATCTGTGCTTGCATTTGATCCAGTTGCGTTTCAGGTTCATTTTTGCACATAGAATGACTGATCTCACATAATCATTGTTCGTGGCATAAAATCCGATACCATCTGATCGAATGAAAACTCACCAGTCTACGTGCGGTGGTAGACAATAGTCGAACCATACTGGCTCCAAAATTGGTAAATTATTATTGGTCACGTGGAGTACTTTTATCTGAATTGTCACCATAGTGATGATCTTTTACTTTAGACAAATGCTTTACGTTACATCAATGCTGCTTGTTGTATTCACCTCACATAAAGATTCTGTACTCCTAGTGACAGTTAGGTTTGTTAATTCCGTTTTACACCGCATCTTAATTAAAGAGTACGACTACATTATCTTCTAATATCCGGGGCCTCTAGCTGAACAGTCAACGAGCAACACACTCTTTAGGGTGCGCTTCATTGATACTAAACTATGCCCCCCAGACAGAGTGATTCGAGAAACCAGACGCACAAAACTACCTCGGGAAGACAAATATCCACCAGGCTTCAACAAGCAAAACTTTATCTTAAGGATGTCGCCCATATGCAGTAAGCTTGAAACTATTAATTATTAGAAAAATGTTGTATGACTGAACGGTTTCTAGGGTGACAAGACCATTCCAGAACCTATTTTAAAAAAAAACGTATAAGGCCAAGAAAATTATATTAGAGTCACTTGCTTCTTCTGAACTTCCTTCAGTAAAACTGAAAATTGTGGGTGATCATTCAGCTCTCCCTTTTTTACCCAAAGGCTTTGTAGACAATCGCGGTGATGTTGGTTGTTTCGGAGGGGGTCGTTTGAAGTTCATGTCTGGAATGTGGGCTCCTCCAATCCATGGTTGTTTGTCCATGCTTTTTTGTGGATTCGGCCTTGATCCCATGTGTGGATTGAGGAGTGGAATAGGCTTGAGGGAACCGAAAGCAGGCTGCAGTGGACCACGTCTACCGGGTACACGTTTTGGAGGATGACTTTCAAAAATTTTCGCTTGAGGTAGTACCGGTTTGGGTGGTCCTGTAAATGGTAGTGTTGGTCTCTCATTGTTTGCAGGCCCTGTAGAACCGATGGACGATCGAATGGGGATGATCGACGGTCTAAGTAGTCCCAACGGTGGAACGGGATTGTAAGCCGAATATCCAGGCCAAAGCATGTTAGGCCACGCTACTTGAGGATATCCTCCTAGACCTGGTGAGAACATCGGCGGTTGTGGGGGTGGCAGTGGAGGTAAGTGTTGGGCGAATAGTGGGTTACCGTATACTGGCCCGAGGGAAGGACCAAATAGCCGTTGAAATCCAGGTCTTCTCCAGCCTCGGTTGAAACGCTCCTCCATACGAGCACGGGATTTAGTTCTCGTTTGAGCATCCAGACGATCAAACAATCTAAGAATTTCTTTCACTGTTGCTTGTTGACTTTTGGTTCGCTTGCTACTCTGTGGTGCAATGTACACGTTTGGACCGCTTTTTGCACGCAAACCCTGCATTGGTGTGAATCGACCGACTGTCTGGGATGGCAAGCCAACCGATGAAAAAGGTTGCGTACTGTCAACAGGTGATTCGTCTCCGTCGTCCACGACTTCAATCCATCCACTGTCGATAAATTCTGGAATACTTGAGCTGTGATCTCCTGTAGTAAAGGCTGATTGCATAAGTTTCCATGGATTCGGAGCGAACGCATCACTGACCGCAAGAACCAGGTTAAGCAGTAACAGTATCACTGGCACAATTTTGGCACTCTCCATGAGATCAAGCGTCCCCTGGTAGCCTTAGAGGAAATATGTTGAACTTAGTGAGGTTTTGATTAGTGTTCAGAACCAAACCAATCTCGTAAAATATTATTGGCTATTCTAGAAATGATCCATGATAACATCTCATTGATATTCACTTACTCCAGCATGCCGATAAACAATTTAATAATCTATCGCGTGTTGAACAAACTTAATTTGATATCTTAGTATTGATCAACGGAATCAATGAAAAATAAAATCGTCAGTTTGCTCGCAACGGAGGCAATGCACACATAAGCTTAACAATATTTCTGTGTAGGTTTAATTCCTGACTTGATTTAACGTATATCAGTAAAGAATACTCTCCTAGAAAAATGAACACAGTCCATATCTCCCAATGTACAACTTCACAAAACAACTAGTCTAGCAGTACTGAACCAGTTACTAACAGAATGCTCGTACTGTTTTCTACTGCATAATGGTAAAAATATATTAGTGAAGTTGTTAGTTTTGTTCAGCAATGTATGGCAAATCATACCACATCTGACTAAAAACCCATAACGTTGACTTGATTTTAGCTGAGCTAAAATTTTAAAAAATATCACGCGACATCTTGTCAGGTGGCTAGATAGAAGGACCACACGATAGTTAGGGTCTTAGTAAAATCAAAACATGATGCTAGACATGTGTGATTACTTACACAGGTGGATGAAGAATGGCCTGATCCAATCTCCGCCAGTACTGGTCGGAGACAAGTTCGGGTGACTCTGGCTATCTGGCTTTTTTCAACAGTGCTGGTATTCAACCGGACATCCCAGCCTCGAGATCAATTTTTGATGCACATAGCTCTTACTACGGGCTCCTTCAAGGTTGTTTATTTCAGAGGTTTACACTGATTGGTCAGAATGAATGAACTCAGTGTGCTTTTTAACTGTGTACCCATTCTTGTGCTTATTTGGACAACAGAATAATTTTCCAATTATGCCATTCATACCAGTCAACAGAAAACGTTGAGGCTACTTTAACAACAGTCGTTTAAAGGTTTTTGACTAATCTTGGTGAAACCAGAAAATAGTTCAAATTAACCGGATCGGTTCTTCTAAGTGTATCATTGATCCCTGAACCGATCTAGTTGATTTTCAGCAAGCTTGAAGAGCCTTTTGAGTTTTGACACTTCGGGAGAATTTGAGAAAATATAGGACTAAAGATGTGAAGAACATTTTGTTATTATCTAAACAACAGAAGCAGTTAAACCTGACGATTCTATGCTTTCAGCGTCGAAAGAACTTACTGACCAGTTAGACTGGGTTTGAAACATTGAGTTCATTTTGACCAGTTCATCAGGACGGCGAGAAGACATACAGTGGGAGATGCAAGCATTGTGGATATTCTCATCAGCTGATTACATAAAGCATTTTATTATATGAAGTCAGCGCATAACACCCGGTGAGAATAAACGAAATGCTTGCATCTCGTATTGCACACCCTCTTACCGTCTTGACGAGTTGGATTAAGTTGTATAAAATGATGAAGTAAGTGATTAGAAAATTCAACTTTTCACGACGAACTCTTGATCACAATTCATTTCTAGTATTCTTCTGCAATCTATCACTTTGTTTTGTCATATTGTTTTGGTGACGCTGAACACTTTATTGTCTGTTAGAGATTACTGTCTTGATAAATGTCCATAACTCATAACTCGTGAGGTATTTGGATGAATTATTAAACGGGTTTTTTAATGATTGATTGTGATTTCAATTCTTTGTCAGTCTTCATTTGCAGTTAGCTCAGTTTAGAGTATTGTTCATTATCCTGCACGTTTTGTAGGTTTAATTTGATTAATATTGCCTTGATTCCATGCTAGCCAAAAGTCGCAAGATAGTAGCAATGTTTGTGACTTCTTGCGTTAAAGTTTCTAGGGCGAATGCTAACCACGAAACGATTGATGGATTTTACCCTACGAGGAAAGAAGGTGACGTAATTAAGGAATGCAATTCAGTAAAACTTCCTACAACCCTGACAAACGCGACCCAGTCTTCTGGTGTACTACCATTCTTTGATGGCCTGATCACCAGACGTTGACTCATGTAGTTTGGGTTTGGTTTCTCGGCAGTGGTGAGATCTAGCTAGATTAGTACAACTGCCCATAACTTTTTTGTTGATCATCGAGACCAAATGCTTGCAAAATCCCTTCTCAGCGCCATCAGGGGCTTTGGTGAACGTTTGGCCGTTTGTAGATCAAAAACACACACCTGGTCGTTCTCCGTCCCTGATGTGAGGAAGCTCAGTCGCTTTGGTAAGTAAAAGAGCGCTTGTGTGAAGATACCGGTCTATGTCGATGGTACCCACGCCAGGTTAACGCCCATTGAATGATCAGTTGTATATGTCAGCAATGCTTCTTAGTGATGATAAATATAGGAGAAACGTTTACCGTAGATCCGCGAAAACATATTGTTCATTCTCTTGTTAAGACAATGATTGTTAATCAAACGAACGAGAACAGTGTGACATGGCATCATACGACCTCACTGACGCGTTTCAAGATTGGTCCGTAATGCACATTAAAAAGAAAATTAGGCATTCAAAAACTCAAATGCTGATTAGCTGTCCAGGTCGGGCGAAGGAGTTTACCAGTAGCAAGACAACTGTTACAAGAGAAAGCAGGCAAAATATCGGCATATTGTTCATAACGAGTAACATAGGCAAACCATGGTGAATATTCGGAAGTTACTGATGGAGTGGGTGACTAACGGTTTCATAAAATTCCCGGTTTATATGAAAACTGTAAACATTATATGAATAGCTGCGATCAGGTTGGATTATCACACGGTTACACATGTGTAAATGCGTCGCTGTAAAGGATTACAAAAGTAATAGTGTAGGTCGAATGTCAAATCTGCATGCCAGAAAAATTACTGCCGTCTTGGAGTAAGATGTAGGGTTGACTGAAAGACCTGTATGACAGGCGCCAATATGATTTTATGCCCAAAGAAGTAGAATAATGGTTCGACGTTGACTGACAAAAATATCGTTTTGCTCTCAGAACACAGAACTGTTCACTGTGGGCTTAATCTCAACAACATAAACCTATCACTTTTTAACGTTACGCAAAAAGTTTTAGCTATTGGACACTGGTGTCCTTCTGACGGTAGAACTAAATTACAAGAAATCGCTGCTCAGCAATTTGCTGAGAATTGCTGGGGACAAGTTAATGACAGTCATTCGTGCAAAAAAGGTAAGTCATCTATTATTTAAGATTATTCACACAGATCATGTGTTGTGCTTGACACAGACTGATTGTAGCTACCGTTATAACGTACTTTTCGCCCCCTTCCACTGAGAAGGTGAATTCAATAGGAAACAGAATTACACATATTTGTTGCTCTCAGACTTTAAACTAAAGAATTTTGCGAAGTCTGTCAGTTAAAGTATGCACAATCAATCGAGGTTTGTACGTTAAATTTTGGAACTATCTTCTCATCTTACCAGGGATTTCACTTAAGAAAATGGGACAAATTCCTTCAGTGGACAAGTTTCATCAGCTATAATCAATACGGGAGAAGTTCTAAAGTATCTTTCGGAAACCACAGATTCCGGTATGTAATCTAACTGCTTGGATCTACTTACTCAAAAGTTGCAGGTGAAATATAAGTTGAATGCCCGTAAGGTGAAAACGAAGATGGGCAAGGCGCAATTGACTAGTTCTTGAGATTCTTAAGACAGCAACTAGCTGAACGAGGATCCTTGAAACAGTTTTTCTCTACGCTGTTGAGAGTGCGAAGAGCAGATGTGTTGACACCGTCGTATTAAACAAGAGTGCGTATGTATTTTTACAGGTTTTATTCAGTGAGGTTATCTAATTCGGTGTACTATAACTTCATTGACCATGTTCCCCGATATCCAAATGTTCTCGCTGCAAGAGAAGATGATCTCACCAAGTAGGTGACTTGTACTCCCCGAAACATGGCTATTGTTTTGGACGGGTTCCTTCTGACATTGCTCAGGTGCATAATAACAGCTCGTTGCTGGTTCTTATCTCTACACTTTAGCGGAGATGTTCCGTCTTCAACAACAAATATGCAGTCTAACTTGATCTAAAGATTACGATGAATACCGTAACGGCCAGTTCACCTCCATCACCGCGTTCGTCTAACCGTCCTCGGTTACTTGACCGGCCATCTAAGATAGACAGATAGACAGTCATTAAAATAGACAAAATCTTATCACTGCTGATCAGAGGTCCGTAACGGGGCTCAGCATGACGCCACATCCGCCAAATGAATAGGATAACCTTTAAACCAAGTTATTTGCCGCCTCCGTTCACTGACTAATTGTGCATAATCCATTTTTCGTTAGATCTCAACAATTTTATAAAACCTCATGCTCACCACATTCATACGAGCATACGTTTATGAACTTAACTAGCTGTCTGGACACGGAACAATCAGATTTAGGCGCAGACTAAACGACTATTGGAAATATCGTAGTTGCACGGGCAGCATCGATACAGCCTGACATAAATGTAGTATGACCCGGACTTGAACTGTTATATGGTTGTCACCAGGCTGTTACAAACTTAATTTGTCTGGTCACAGGTCTAATGAAAGATCACACCAATAATAGTTTATTTCTTTCCTGTGAGAATTAACGGAAGATTTCAAGTCTTACAGGTCCTTCAATTCACTAACGAACATCGATTATTTTAAATAGCTCTTGAGGAAAAAAGTTAGGGGTTCTACATGTGATGTGGGGAATCGTGCTTATTAAACAACTATGGAACAGTTTTTAGTATATTCAAAAACGGAAACTGTACAACGATGTACAGCAGCCTCCTATGGAGGCTACATGCCACAGGATTCTTTGGAAGTGACCTCGTTTAAAACTGGAGATAAAGTTTTGGGCTTTTGAACAATTGGGAACATAACTGATGTTATATATGCGACAAGGTAGCCTGTGTGCCCCACGCTCGTGTTAGGACACAAGCTGCGTTGTAGTTGGCCGCGTTCTCAATGACCAACGACACATTCGGCCACACACAAGAATGAGGCTACCGCTCATACTGAGTCGTGTTCTCTCTATCGCTGTTGCAGCGTGTAAGGCTAATTGTTGATTGCACACGTATACGAACACAATACTGGCGTCACTTTAAACGAACCTGTCTGATGGATTCTAATCTGCAACCTCCGGAATTCTATTGGCGTGATGTTGCCATAAACTCAACCGAAAGTGATTGGACACAGTGGAAAACTACATTTACGAATTACTTGGATTTGCTACTGATTGACACTACTTTCAGTGAGAGCCAGAAGTGGAAGTTGCTTCGTCATTTGCTGAGCAATGAAAGACAGCGTCACTCCGACGCACTTGACTTGCAGTCAGAGATCTCGTTAAACGATGCCCTCGTTATGCTTGACCGAGAATGGGGGTGCATAACGAACGTGATCACAGAAAGATTCTGGTTTTGCCAGGTGAAACAGGATGCTCTGGAACCGTTGTAGCAGTCTACATCCCGTCAACTGGCGCAAATGATCCAAGAACATATTTACTCAGTGCATGCTTCTGCTTTCATTGGGAATCAACAGCACGGGTTTTCAGAGCCCAAGCTCCCTTCACCGGACATCCGAACGGTGGCCGATTGTGCACACCAACGTACGACAACTATTGAGATGGAATTCGACTCCGCTCCTCCGGTAACACAACCGCACCCGATTCCCCTGGACAAACAGGAAGCAATGACTGCTGTCATGGAGAAAGTGTTTGCGAACGACTTGGTCGAACAACTCGACAGTTCCGAATGGGTTCACCTCATAGTCACTATGTTAAAAAGGTTGATACACTACTAATATGCAATGCCTGGGAGGCGGTAAACAGAGATTGCGTTCGCTAAATTCATACTCCCAACCGCCGATGAGCTACTGGTCAAAATGGCTGACGCTCAGCTTTTTAAAGAAGGTACTCATTTACATGTTGTTAACGCCAGAATCCCAGTACCTTACATCCGATGGACTCCTCCACTGTTGGAAACGTCGTCGTGCCTACCAGTCAACTTACAGAAAACTAACGTCAGCAATACAATCTGAGACGTTCGTCCGCTTCAAAGAGCGACAAGCGGGCAATGGTCAACCGGCACTGGTGAGACCTTCTGGAATATCTCGGGCATGTGAACCTGGAATGTACGAGCCTACAACCGGCCGCAAGGTCAATGTCAGACAGACCTACACAACTCTGGTGCAAACAGATGCACACAAACTACTACCACGTCCACACTGAGTGATCTACGACACAACACTAACAACGTCGATCAGTCCGTCACCAAGCCCAGACCACTCGCTACGGTTGTGGCCAGCTTTCGAATTAAAATGGAGGTGGCCCTGTATGCGCGTCAAAGTCGCCTGTGTGCCCCCATGCTCGTGTTAGGGCTCAAGCTACGTTCTGATTGGTCGCGTCTTCAACGACCAACGTCTCACGCGTCCAAGCACATGAGACGTTACAGCTTGTAAATGCAACAATGTAGTTTGTACTTCTACTGGATCACGTGTTCTCTCTACCGCCCTTACAGCCTGTGAGGCTTACCGTTGAACGCACGTGTATACGAATATAACAACCGAGTAGACGCTTCACAAGCATTTCAATCCGTAACCTATGGTTACTTTGTCTGTGAAACGAACATTTTTACACAATGTTAACCCTTAAAATCTTGGCACAAATGATACCGCTTGGTTCAAGCACTGTGTCAAGTTAACCCACATTGGATTATGAGCAGCCCGATACTTTGGTCATGAACAGTGTCCATTTGTTTTTAATATAGTATCACCACTTATTATCGTCCCTTGAATGTCAATCTTACTAGGCATGAGGTGCAGCACGTAACAGTGGTTTTTATATTTTGAATTTCGCAGTCAATCGCCTTATAGTGTAACATGCAAGCCGGCCGTTTCTACTCAGGTTGTCCGTTACAATTACGGACCAACTGTGGGGGAACGTGGAGACACCGGGGGACAGCGTTCTTCCGAAGTAGGGGTTCCAGCAACAGTCCTGTAAGAGGAAACAACAAGAAGCAATCATGAGCCAAAGGCCCAGTAAGCCATGCACACGACCTACACAAACGAAAACTAAAACGGCGTCAACAACACAGCAGCACGCCCTGTTGCACATTTCAGACTCAACCTGTGTGCGCTTGCTGGTTTCGACCGCACGTTACAATAATTGTTGAAGCTGTTAACCTTAGATTGACGTAATTTTAATAAACGTATCTAGTGGTTTAGTGCGTACGTGCACTAAATTAACGTTTCCTCAGGTATACGCAATAATACCGGACGCGAAATAAAAATACAGGTAATTGTGGAGACCGCAAATATATTATACGATAATTACAAATGGTCTCGATCAGCGCTAAACGACACCGATACGCGAAATAACTAAGGAGACTGAGGATCCGACCGCCGAGCGCGCGAGCAAGCCGGAAGAATGTGTATGGCGTCCTTGACGCGCATAGGCCGACAAGCATACAAACAAACAAGCGCGATCGCATGCATCAAGCAGACGGCAGGCAAAGATCCTTAAGGTCCTATGTACAATGTGAATTAAGATTTTAGGAAGGAGTTTACACATCGTACAGCAGACAGACCGGGGGTATCTTTAGGTCACTGTCTTTCGTTGATTGTCTGCGGGGCTGTGAACCATACAGTCTTCTCTTTCGCCGTTGGTTTTATGTTATTGATACGGTAATAAACATCCTCATCCGATCTGCATATGCGAGTACGTTCAGCAAAGTGTGCTAACAAATAGTATGATACAATCTTATTAAGTGAATCACGGCAGCAAATGGCTGTGCAACCTCGCTGCTCCGTAAAACTTTGCCAGTCAGTACTTAGTTACACATTAAAACAATGAAATTCCTTGGTCAGATGTTAGCATTTCGCTTGGAGGTACATCTAGACAACATGTCACCAAGTTGGGTCAAATTTCTATATCACGGACTCAAATAACGTCCACCCACTTACGTAACTAGATTTATTTGTACATTTCAGATGTACCATTTCAGATGCACATATAATTTTGTTGTCACTCGAACAACTTGGACACACGTTACTTTGTCGTAATTAGCAAGCCTCGTCCTTTCTCAACTTCATAACAATTATCTGCTTCCAGTTCGTGTGTTTTACTTGCGTCTTCAATGGCGTTCACTGTGATTATCATTCCAACGAACTAATATCACGTGAAATGATCGATGAAAATTTAATAGACCCACTCATTTCAATATACAACCTCTGTTGTCAAAAATAACAATTTCGAGAAATAACAACTCCTTCATAAGGAACAAACTCCAGTGTAGTATACTGAAAAGGTAACGCACCAACTCACAAATCGCCACTAAGGGATACTTGAACCTTTAGACATGATAAACAAAGATAATTAATGCACATTATATTTTCACAATCAAGATAAGTAAGATTAATTTAGTTTTTATAGCTAGTTGTTGAGCAGTTTGCCATTTTACCGTAGAAGATAGCTATGAGCCTTTAAAAGGTAGACCATTTAGAGGTAAAGGATGGTTTTCACATAACTGATTAATAAACTTTACGAGGATAAGTGTTTTTCTAATCAATTTCTCCACAACCGTTCTGTAACGAATCAAGACACTGAAGTCTGTACGATCTCGGACGGTCTATCAAGCAACAACTAGTCTCCATCTCGACCAGCACCAACAGGCGTACACTCGAAACACATTACATACGATATCCGACCACTAATCACTCTAGTTGCAAAACTCACTGCCGGTTGTCTATGAAATATCAACCAACTGGTATTCCGTCTGAGGTGAAGAGAAGATGAAACGATCTCATAAATTTCGCTCGACACTGAGCTAATCACCGTCCACTGGCATCAGCCAGGTGGAAGACGTTTTCATACTTCTGTAGCAATCTCCTGTGAGATCTCACGGTAATGGTGCTGTAGCAGAAATCAATGAAAAACATAAAATAATAATCTGCTGACATAATTTAGAATAAGGGCTGGAGTTGAGGTAGCACACACAGAAGTTCCGTTGTCACTATTCTCTAAATATCAGCTCTCAATCGAGGCAGTCCCAGAAATCAAGCAGAAATAACAGCGGCTGGAATCTGCCATCATAAGCATGAGCGTACATGTTGCCGTTGTGCTTACTTATGTGTAGATTCAATAAAATTTTGCAAATAGGGTTTAGCAAAATATGGTCCTGTTGGCAGGTGAGAGAAAGAGTTCCTTGAGTAATTTCAGAAATATGACCAGCGTCAACTGTTTTACATGCAAGATATCGTCATGTTGTTTGTAATGTACATTTAAATTTCAGCGGAATACAACTTTCCGTGT
Organism: Paragonimus skrjabini miyazakii; assembly: GCA_014338405.1. Classification (NCBI taxonomy): domain Eukaryota; kingdom Metazoa; phylum Platyhelminthes; class Trematoda; order Plagiorchiida; family Troglotrematidae; genus Paragonimus; species Paragonimus skrjabini miyazakii. The sequence goes on from JTDE01000316.1 coordinate 28,926, forward strand.
GAAGTTATATACTGCATTTGTTATTATTCAGTTCGGTTTTAGTAGTGTATGTTTCTAGCACACATTATTTGAAACCCATGCGCTGGTTTCTGCCATCACACTTAGCATACGGAAACAATAAATAGCGAACCAATCGACTGATTAACTAGCCGAGTCAACTACCTAAACATGGATAGGTTTTGCTTACAAACGGCGCCACAATTTCTTCTATATACCATTTTTTTTATATAGGTACAATTTTTGCTAACGAATGTTTTCCAAACAGGAAAATGATAACCTTGTCATGAAGTACACATCCAAAGGGAATTTGGAATTGTTCGTGTAATGACATTGGTGAATATTGCGGAAGCATACAGATACATCACATAGGTATGCATATATGTATGCATTCTCCATTCGTCAATGGTGTTTCAATGGTCTTGACTTCCAGCTTTCAGAAGGGAAGTTTGATTTATCCAGATCGTCCATATATTACACTGGAGTCACCCTGTGTAGAGTAGTTCCCGAAACTTGTGCAGTATGTGGGTATTTTTCTATTTTATTTCAATATGGAAGTGAATATGATGTCTTAGGGTGACAACAACATAGTATTTCATTGAAAAGATATGTTCTTGTTGCTCTAAAAGGAATACAACTGTGATGGTTTTGACGGAATTTTGACATAACGCCTATAAATGCTTCCATAGATTGTTCAGTTCGATTGTTTCCATGCTTGCAGAAAGCGGAATATGTAGAACAATCTTGACAATAAACAATACACAATCTTTTATGTCCATCAAATTGCTGCATTAGCTCGACGTTAGTTGTCTCAAAGATATTCAGTTTCGAAAGTAAATCATGTATTGTATAACACTAAGTTCCGTTATTCAATTCGTTATTAATAAAGAGGGCATCACGAATTATTAAAAGTTCGTTAACTCTTTCCGGTTACTAACGTAAAACGTTACATTTTACAGATGAACAATGGAACTGGTCGTCTACTAGAGTTTATACCATGGAAAGACACGTTATCTGATTGAGTCAACAACTTAGGCATATATTGGACCGATTGATCGGTACTAATGGATATAGATTCGGAGGACACTGGCAATTCTGAACAATTGTCTGGTTGTATAGCTAATGTAAGCTTCTATGATCAGCACTTAAATGATCTCGTGAAGTTCACCAGTACTAATCATTTTGTTTCACTTTACAACCATCCCAGTACCGTTCATGTAAACCTGTCTGTTTACAACTGAGAAGAACCAAATAACATCTTGGCTTTCGTGTTGTTTTGCTTACTGTACACTGAAGTTTTCATTAAACCGTAAATATACTTGAGGTATCCTACCCTTGTTGTAACGACCTACTTCTAGTACAAACACTGTTTCATAGAGTCCAAAAGACTTGCAACGGTAAGTTTTTACGAGCAGGAGAAGTTGAAAAGATGGTGCTCGCAAATGGGTAGTCTTATAAGTTTACGGAGAATTATTGTCAGGAAAATTCGACCAAGGCCGTCGTGTGTACGATTGCTGTTCAAACGGTATAAATCAGAAATCCACCAATACAATAATCATAATAGTGTTCCGTTTTGAAGACCATGCCAGTAAAATCACGAGCGCATTAAGTAACATCTTAACAACGTATAGAATTTTTGTAGTAGCATACACTAACGGTGTGTCAACTGTTCACTACTCTCCTCAGGAATACCTCATCCAGACCGCAGTGGTAATTTGTTTAACGGTATACGATGCCCTGGATATAAATTCGAATTCAGTGAGACTATAAGAAGCTTTTGCCAAAACTGTAAACCCAAGAATCACCGACCTTTAACAGTGGCTAGGGAGGCGACCGTACTTGGAATCAAGGCGACGTGAGAGAGCTTACCGTCTGCTTACATGTCTGATTTGGGCAGACTGATCCACGATAAATACCCCTGTCATTTTTTGTCCAGTAAAGTACATTTCATGCGCGTCCATTTGTTTGGCTTTACCAGCAATAATGAGTAGTCGGGGATTTGGTTAATTTCAAGTTGAACATCACCCACAATTGATCTAACTCTATTCAGTTGATTTATAAGGCGTTAGATCCGTAATACCCATTCATGTCTGGTTATAAAGAAACTGAGAAGCGGACATTTCCTGATAAGGTGACAACTTCGAAAGCGATTGATGATGAACTGTACCAAATTTGACGTGTAGATAAACACCTACATATAAAAGACAGATTCGCTGCTTGATCCTCAACATAGACAACATCCACAATATTAAAAGCGGGGAAGTGACAGCCTTCCTGTTGATCTCGGATGGACACTACTATAAACTCTAACATTCATAGAGCCACTTGATATTGATTTAAATTTGCTGCAGGTGCAGAAATTCCTGAAAGTATAAGCACTATGACACAGGTTTCCGTTTTTATTGTATATGTACGTAATATGTCATAACTTAAGTTTAGAGCAACTTAACTCCTTTATAGTTCTAAACACCACAGGAAGCATGATGGATGGGTAAATTTATTTTACTTTGAGTTCAACAACAGGAGTAGAAGTTAGAATAACTGAAGATAAGTGAATAAGTACAGTTAGTTTGAGAAACGTTACATTAGCTGTGATTACAAGTGGCAAGGTAGACGTAGTCTAACTATTATCCTTTTGGGCAAACAAAAGAAGCTTTCGGAGACCGAGTAACAAGGATTCAATGAATTCGAGCGATTTCTTCCAGTTGCAGGTAGCTGTCGCTTGGAACGATGATATTGTCTTGCCTATGTTTTATCACAAGTAAGAGCCTAGCGATCGACGGAGTCTGGTTTCGACTGCTTGGTTAATTCAACGATTGGGTTAACCAGTTCGATAGATACCGTCGGCCTGTTCGTCCGACCCTCTGCCTATGTTTCCGACATCTGCATCACCACAACTGAGGGTGAACGAATAGATGTAATGATTGGCCGAGAGAACACAGGTAGACCTTATGACTAACCGAGTTGACTTTCTTGTGGTGCACGTGGTGAGGGCATTGTTGGCAGCTTTATAGACCCGATGCAAACCAAAGTAAGGATAATGTTTTGACCTTGTCATCAATTCCTACCTCTACAAGTTAACCCAGTGAACGCCATCCTCTTTTGTATTGCGAGTTTGGTCTCAAGAGGAACAGTGGTCGAACTGAGCAGCATCTGTTCTACGTCAATGGAAAGCTGAAAAAATTGAGGTAGTGTTCCACTTACATGGGGTTCCGGTATACTGCAAGCCTTATCGTTCTATCAGACACTGTGCTGCTTAGCACATTGATCGTTAGCTTATTGCTCTCACACATAATTGAAACAAACGTATTGGATTGAGTGAAAATTTTTCAAAAGGATTCTGAGTTAACCTTAACGTTTCGCAATTAGAAATATGCCATTCAAGTATATTTTGTAATTGCCAGCTTGGGTGATTCCCTTTAAGATTTCTTATTCCAGTTTTGAGATAAGAACATCAGCTAGTGTAACATACAAGCCGGCCGTCTTAACTCTGATTGTCCGTTACGCTGGCGGACCAACTCCGGGGCAACGGGGAAACGCGGGCGACAGAGGTCTTCCGAAGTGGGGGTTCCACCAGCAATCGTGTGAAAAGAAACAATACAAACAAGCATTAGCCAAAGGCCCAGTAAGCCATGGACACGACTTACACAAACGAAAACTAAAACAGTGTTGACAACACAACAGCACGACCTGTCACACAATTCAAGTTCAACCTGTGCGCGCTTGCTGGTTTCGACCGCACGTTACACTAGCAATGGACTATGTTGGCTGCATCTAGGCACTTATCCACAGTATTTGTGATTAGTATTCCGTTTATCCGATTTCCTATAGAAGTGATACTAATTGTCCTGCCAATCCCAGTCATTGAACCCACGGTTGAAAGGTCTGGTCAAACTGAGTTCCTGAAAGCTATCAGAGCTTCTGAACAACGTTATCATTTCTAACAAAGTTCAGTAATGAGTAGTCGGGGATTTGGTCAATTTTCAAGTTGAACATCACCCACAATTGATCGCAGCTGTCGCATCCCCATAGACTTTCCAGTCGGCC
>JTDE01000316.1:51449-89773 GCA_014338405.1 Paragonimus skrjabini miyazakii
TCTCCATTTCGAGACGATCGGGCAACCTGATCATTACTCACAAGCGAAAGTGGTTGAGCGTTCATATATGACAATTCGGTCGTGCTTAACGTGAGGTCAATGGCGCAGCGGGGTGAACACGGTTGCCTCATCAACAGCGTGTCCGTGGTTCAAGTCCCGGCAGTGGCGATGATATGCACTACTGTCGAGCTCTAATGAGAGCGAAACTCGAGTCTAGTGCTTCTTTTCGAAATGGGCCGACTGGAAAGTCTATGGGGATGCGATTGCAGCTGCGATCAATTGTGGGTGATGTTCAACTTGAAAGTAGTCTAACCGTTCGATATTGTGATTTAAGGATCATGCTGTTTCTGTAGCTGGTTTAAAACCAGCCGAAGCTCTGAGTTTTCATAACTGATTCTCTTCTAACTCAACGATCGCCATTTGCTCTATTATTCCTGGATGCGTCAGCATGCAGCAAATGCACGTGTAACAGCACATCTAGTTTTGGGTACAAGCCATGTTGTTTTTATGTCAAGACCAAGTTAGCAGAAGACCGCTTACAGTCTCCCCGAGCGTTTTGTTCCAGAGAGCATCATGAACCATCGAGTCTGTCTGGTTTTATTCACGAGTGTTAAAGTCTACGTCCTACAAACATTTCATCCACACAACTTCTGTTTCGGTTTCCCGAGGCGACATTCCAGCCTGATAAAATGTGGACATTCCTTATAAATGAGAAGCAGTTTTCAAGTGTTTACCAACCTTTTCAGCTGCTCCCATTCTATTCACAAGTGCACCAGACTAGACTGTCCAAGAAAAAAATTCGCAATCATGACGACAATTATGTTCAAGTTTGCAACAATTTCGTGCGTTCACACAAAAAATATTTCGCATAAAACTTTCCTTCACATCCAGGTAAAAATCGCATTTCCCAACAAAGTGTTTTACATAAAATTCCAACTTTAGTCTAATCTAACATGTATGTAGATGTGTCTTCATACCTAGGACAAACGTTAATAACAGTATGAGCATAAGCAACTTTCTTGTTTCGAATAGGCAAAATAATTGTTTTTGTGTCTCACAATTCATAAACTCACGAGGAGGTCCGGTCCGATTTGTGCTGTTGTGTAAGAGAAATAGATTCACAGTTACAGTCTAAATGCGTGTTATATACGGTTTTAAAAAGAAAGGGTGTAGAATAGAGTGTTATCAGCAACAAATATTTGCACAATGAATTACGAGAAGACGTTCAGGCCATGTTAGTTGAAGGCCTTGTGTAGACAATATGAAACGGTTTTATGCTAGTCAAATGAAAAGAGTTCATCTACAGATTAGGGTTGTGTGTTGTTATAACGAAGACCACGTTATAGCGGTCATATTGTTGTAGCAAAAAACAATATACTACTGTAGTGAGGATGGGCAATTTTAATATACTACTCACACCACTGTTATTCAGTAGTGGGACCAGAGAATGCATTTTGACATCGAAGTAGCCAAAATGGTTCTTGCTACGTCTGGCATCTGTAGCAACTGAGACGGTCTGGGCCGAGTATCGTATGCAAATGAGTGTTTTTATTTGTTGTCCCTTTTAAGCGCTTAACCCATGTGTTGATTTGTTGATTGAATAACCCTTGTGCCGTCCGCGTTCTTGGCTCATAACACTACCTACTGTACTTATTTCACGATGATTATCATAGTAGACAATCTTGGTCTGATTTAGTTTACCTACTCACCACTCTTTTGGTATGGATTAGGACAGGGAAAAATATGCTTTGTAACAAAACCCTGTTAGATAAACATATTTAGATAAACTGACAAAAATGTCAGTGATATTTGTTTATCGCTACGCACGTTCCGGCTCCTTTCCGTTATAGTCAACAAGTGGGTCTAACTTCTGGTCTCAACAGAGACCATATACGCCATTACGCAAGATGAGGTTAAAATAGATGGCGAGTTTTCTACGTCGTTATCATAAACCATGAGTGTCTCGGTCTCAACATCGGCCTGCTTAACAAAGTCAATATCACCAACTTCATATGCGGACAGTATCCAAGATGATAACTTTGCCCTTACCTTGGACAAAAACAGAGGAGACGGTTTGTTTCTCTCAATTTTCTTCTGGCCGTAGACGTTCAGTTCTGTCTTGTTTGTTGCCCAGCCGAACTCAATGAGTAGACGCATTGTCCAGCCTGTCCTACTGACTGTGTTCTTGTTTTTTTCTCTACTCCTCCGCAGGCTTAGTTCCCATAACGTGACACAGTCCTCACTGATATTCATAGTGAGCGAGTGCTTCTTACGACAAAATCAAATCAATATACTCAGTAGGATTATTGGTTGTATATATGAATCACGTGCCTATAAAATTTGGCACATCTGCTGTTGGTTGTGTGAGTTGTCGGGAGTTGGTTCATATAGTACACTTCGTTTTACCAAACACAAATGTTTTTTGGATAATTAAGTAGGTACTGATAAGTAGTTGATGTTCCTGGCAAATAAAGATTGAACTTCACTCACGGTTAACCTCAGCTCTCGCACGCAAACAGACATTTCAGCCAGTTTCCTTCGAAACGAATCAACTTACTCTGGTTACGGATCAGCAGTAGTGCATATGCTTGCCCCGACGGGGAGCTGAACTCCACCGCACTATCATGAGATAATCGTTTTAACCACCGCGGTATGACTGAACTATTGTGTGCAAACGCTCAGTCACATTCGCTTATGAGTGGTGCTTATGCTCGCCGATCGCCTCTGCAATATTCTCAGCATCTAATTAGAGTGAAACTCGAATTCACTACTGCTTTTCAGGAAATGCTATTTGAAGTCTATATGTAAAATCCAATGGTGTGATCACTGTAACATCATTTTTGTTACAGCTGTGTTCTTTATAGTGAACGCGAAGGCCTACGTTTTACTGAGACCACAATTCTGGATGCCGTTGCTACTCTGACAACCGCTTCATTATAATGATGTTTACCTTTCTGGCGTTTTAATGTTCATCACCGGATGAACTGTCCACGTCCTTCTCAGTCGCATTGATAAGTACGTTACTGAGGTATGATGAAAAAAACCCGAATAAACATTAGATGTTTTACCAAAAAACCACTCATCACTGGCTATTCGTTTGTGAATAGCAACTGCAACAAACGCTTGTAAAAATTACACTTTCCACTCTTTCAAAAATGAAATTTTCTTGCTTACGGTAAGTCAAAAACTGCGGTTAATCTGCTTTTAATTTTTGGTTGCTCTTTAACGATTCTGATCATTGTTCAGTGTACCGATCCGACTATCACGCACATTATCAGTTAATTTGCAGTTGCGGTGTGTCGTGTCAAGAATGGCCTCATTTGCAATTGTTCACGTGATCTAGTAAGTGTCACTCCACAAACTAGAAAGGAAGCATGACAAATGCCTTTAGAGGAAGTCAAATGAATCATAAGTGACATACTAATAGACCGGGGAAATCCTGAACTTAAATGGTCATGTGACTATTTTGCAAAGGTTATAATTAACGTAAAAGTTTCCAACAAAGCTACTTGTTCAGGTGATTGGCTGTTGATGCTCAGACTGCAATATTCGGTATCGTTAACTATCAATTCAGCATGGGAGCCGTTTGTTAAAATCTGATCGTAATTCAGGTTATTTTGGGTGGATGAGACCAACTTAATTCTTCACAGCATCAAGGAGAGGAGGTCCTCGAAAGACAGGCAAGACATCATTAAAAAGCCCTATAGTTCTACCATACACACAGTTAATATCACTGTGTAATTTGATCTGATTAATTGAATGTACATGTGGGATACCATTATGAAGGAGCCCTCACGTTAGTGAGGGTCGTTAAAGAAAGAACGGTGTAAAATATTCATTTACACGGTATTTACGATTTGTGACAATTCATCATGCTACTATGGTGTGGAGTAGATAAATACCCAGCCACTTCATTTAGATAGCCAACTGTTCCGACTTGCGCACTAATCTATAATGTATAATAAGAGCAAATGAACCAGTTTTCAAGAAAAATGGGTCAGACGTAGCCGAATGTTATTCTGTCGCACATTAGTTTGGGTTCAGTTTTGGTCTGTGTATGTTAAGCCACAACGGACAACAATGGATAACAGTGCTCACAACATCAGGCTTGCCTTTAATTCGCTAACAGTGAATTTCCGTGAAAATTTGGTGTAATCACAACAAAGTTCGTTCGCTAGAGGATATGGGTATGCGTGGTACCTTATCGGTGGGGTTACTTGTAACCAGGCCTTTGAGGAAATTGTTGTATCGCTTCTCCTTCTGTTAGCTACCGTTCTTATCACTAGTAAGCAAAATGCCGTCCAATTACTTCCGAACAATCAGTAAGATAGTTTCGATTAATTACTGATTACAGCATTCTTTGAACTGGATCCAAGCCATGGCGAATTTAACTGGATTAAAATGAACGTAAGCTCTAAAAGAAGCACTTACATGGCCTCCGAGCAGGAACCTGACCATCTAAAGTATGGAACATCCAGTAGAAATGAGTGACTTGGTCCATCCAACAACGTCCGTCACTGTTTTGTCACGCCATTAAACATAGAAGTTAAAGGAAGTCACAGAACTCAAGCAGTAACGAGCAGTTCATTGCCAGCAGACGTAACTGAAAAAATCTAACATTAGCATGGTCAGGACACTGCCTTTCAGTAGTGCGAACTACTTTAGTTTATAATAAGTAGTTCGCGATCTGACTGTAGTAACTTGCGTAACGCTTACATGCCGTTCACAAGTTTCACTTTTAGATAGGCTTTAAAACCGCTTCCTTTTTAAGAGACGCGTTAGATATAAACTTCTCTTCAGACGAAGGTCGGAGTGTAAGTTCCGTTCATTTCAAGAATACGCACAAATTTTAATTGTTGCTACCGTTGCCTAACTCCTGGAGATTAGTTTCTCTATGCGATCACTAAGTAAGAGTGAAATTTCAGTGAAATTTCGTCTTGTTGCTAGGAAGTAAACAGAGTCGTCATTTTTGTGTCCAACACAAGTAATTGCAGATTCTTGGTTAACATAAGCATACCATTTTTCCCAGTGACAAGATGCAGTGTTGAAAAAATTCCGCAGTTTGTGGAATTCTGACTCGATCAAATCGGTACAAACTACATCAACAATAACAACCAGTACGAATGAAGTGACCATGATTAATGAAACAGTAGACAAATGATGCAAATCGGTGCGCGTAAGAAGAAAAGCATGACGTTAAAACAGGACGAGAGACAGAGGTTGGAATAACAATGTGGACCAACCATAACACGTAAATGCTTCAGCCAGAACATGTGATATTTATGACTATGGTGTGTAGCCAACACCCGGTCTGTGTAGCCTTGGTGAATAAAAAATTTCCCCCCATCACACGTCGGGTTATTTGCAGGGATTTGGGCGACCAAGTAAAACAATCGTTTGAATATAGCTAGTCTCATGGCACCAGTCAAGCCCTGAACTATTGCTGATTCAAACAGTTTGATGGAGGCAGCGGTCTTTAGGATTCAGACTTAGCTGAAAAATCTGATGGATCCGCAATGACGAGAACAACAAAGATGTCGTACCAAATTTTGAATACAGTTCTCAGTGCCTCGGTGGTAAATTTTATTTTTCTGCAATAGAGGAATTGCCCATGTTATTCGCGAGAAGCAAACTAGTGCGGTAATCCCAGATTGCGGGTTAACAGTTCTTGCGCGAAAACACATCATGACCACCTGTAAATCAGGTGGAAGAACAAGACTACCAATCTGGATTGTCCGGATTTCCTTGTTGCCAATGTTCCGGCAACTGCGGAACAGGCCAGTTCTGTGCGGCTCAAACAGGTGGTTGTCGCCCGACTGTTTCATATTTCTTAACAAACTGCCTCATAAACTGTCACTTACAAAATTGATTGTGCCCCGAAATACAACGAAGTCCATACTGTATCCATATTTTCCCGTCATTTTTGTTTCTACGACATTGAGGATAGCACTGGACTTGAGCGTAGTTCAATATCTGCTACTAATCCCATGATTTCGATCATTATGACTAGCGTGAGTGAAGTGTTGCAACTTATTCTATAAATATTATACTTTCGTTTGCCTGGATGCCAAAGAGACTTTATTTCGAGTGAAAACCAACTGTGAAAGACGGTTTGATATTGTAACATTGTTTGCTTGCAAATCCGGAGGATATTACTCAGTAAATGCTGGTAAGGATTAGTGAGTTAAAGAGAGTTAACAGATAACATTTTCTTAAGAAGGTAATGTTTTAACAAGGCACGTACGTTTTAGTTCATTTGTGTTTTAATAGAAAGTACATTCTAAAACATTACCACAAGTCAGCGTTTTAAGTGGATTCAATGATATACTGGAAGTAGAAACATACCATAAGTGTTTTTAATAATTCACCCTCATATGGGTAGAACTGTATGAGAGGACGATGGAGTTGAACTCATATATCGATCGGATTTATCTCAAAGTGACCAAATTGATTGTTAATTCCTTATTGATGTTTTGAGTGCTTTACTACGTTTTGGGATGCCCGAAAAGATAAACCACATTTGTGGTTTAGAGCATGATCAGCTAACATTAAATAGGTTCACTTGGATTTTAAGGATAGTGTACTTACCCGTCCTCGCTACTCACTAAGAATAAGCATTTCCACTACCCACTAACCCTCAAGAGCAGAGTTCAATTGAGCGCACACTGGAATGTTCGAGGTTTACCTCAGTTACGTACTACAGTTCTCCCCGTTCTGAACGGTTTAGCTACTGTATGACACAGTGAACAACAAACTGTACTTAACAGTTTTACTCTCAGGAAGCAGAGAAGAACAAGAGTAGTCGTCGGTATAGTCGAGGATGCTATCTGCCACAATAAAATGTGTCGTTGTTGACTCTAGTTGTGAAATGAAATTAAGCTCACAGTCTTGGTAAGCAGCACCCAATCTATATATAAGCATCAAACTACACGAACAATCTACTACAAATTATTATCAGACATCGCGAAACATTACTTTAAGCTTATGCAATGGGTGGTAAAGTTGGTTGTAACTCACTTGGTGAATGCTATCGGAAATAATAATTTATTTGAAGTTTCATGTTGTTTCTCTAAGGTTTTATATTCACAGTGTTACTGCAATACATTTGCAACAGTTAAACCAAAAAAGAACTATCGTCTTCTGTGCTATGTTGTGCAAACTGATATTGGAAGTCTTCAGTGACTAGTCGTTGTTAATGTTCAGTGATTGAACTAAACGCCTCTAAAACGGTGTACTCATGTTTATCTAAACAGTATAAACTGCATACATCTTGGTCGCTAGTACACAGCATAATCAAGCGAATTCTTCAAAATTCAGGTGAAGAAAAACTCGCACATTTTGTGCTGTTTCATCGTTGGTTGCCACGTTCATTAATAGCGTTCATCAGTGAACAAGTGCAGGTAGTCTGGAAGCTAATCACACTACCTCGGTGTAAATGAGAGCAAAGCTGAAAATTTTCACTATCGCATGCTAATCAATCCTTCTGAAAGGCTTAGGTTGCTAATTATTTCTTACAATGAGGTCACAAATTCCAATCAAGGACGAGACACACTTTGCTTCTCAAACAAAATGATGCAATCTGCATTGGCATATTTTCTTGATTCATTCCAATTCCTCGTTTATTGATGATATAGGCACATCTCTGCAATGCAGAATATTTAACAACAATGCATTTGGTAAAGTAACTTGCAATTTTTAATCTAATGACGAAATTTCCGTCTAGTCAAAACGAATCAGAGACTGTTAAAGGTGTGAAGAGAATGCGGTTCATTTTATTATTGTTTTATAAATAACTATTGATTTTTTAAGAAATTCCACATTCTTAGCAGATTGTTCCTTTTGTGGTCAAGATCAGCACGAACCTAAAAGAATGGTCATGTTGCATTACGTTGGGAATACACTTTTGATTCATAGAAATCGGATTAATGTAATATAACTTGTATGACTATGTTCGGCAGTCACATGTTGCACTTCCTGACATTCTGGATTGGCCAATTCACATCAGTATACACGTTTACAAAGTCACAATTGTCGGTATCACTTCCCACAGTTTGAAACACTTAAAACTTTTGACAGACCGCTTTGATCTTCTTTGCTTTCTCTCAATAATATACTTGTTGCCCTGACGTGTTCTTCAGGTTTCCTGCTGAAATGTATACGTTTATAGGCCACGTTCTTAATTGCGTTTGTTGAAATGCATGATATTTATTTGCTTATCTTTACGTATTTGACTCAGTTCTGAACACCAGTTTGTGGTGAATATTATCACAAGGTCACTATGATTAATCAAGACACTTCAGTATCGTACTTGTCTAGTGTGTCCGTTTCTTATGACGTCGTTATAGGTCATAGGCCATTCGTTGTACAAACATTTATGCGCAGGATGTCAGCACAATGGTCGCAATTAACAGACCGTTTCTAATGAAGAGATTCAACGATTACTCGCGTAATTTGCAGCGTTCTTATTGTGACACCATATTTTGTTCCCTTTTCTGCTCGTTATCCGTTTAAATTTGTGCGTCCACATTACGATGCACAATTGAATGTGGATATGAATGAAAAGTCACTCGGTTAATACAACCGGACACTATTCTTTTGTGGCTCATAAATAAGTCGCCTTATGAATTATTTCTAACAATCTGTTGCAACGTTTTGATGCTGGAAAACATTTTAACTCGGAGATGAAATTTGTTGCTGTCAGTAAACCTACAAGCAAAACTGCCCATCTTTATACAGTGACATTGACTTATCTTAGGTTTGGTCACTGCTGCGGATTTTTATGCAATATCACGCTAAGCTGTAAGCAATTTGAAATCATACCTAGTGCATGATTTCATTGCTGATTAATGCACAATAGACCTGCGTAGATTTGCAAACGCAATATAAACGCATGACTGTACGGTTACTTACGCGCGGCCCGCACAAACGAGACCTAGTTGATTAGGTAGTGACGTTGGTGATCAGGTGCAGATAAATTTTTTCCCTCATAGTGATGGATGAGTCAGTTAACCGAGCAACATAAATTCAGTGTCAGATGTTGCAGGTATTGGCTGATCATATTAGTTTGGCTGCAAATTGGCGTGTCAGGTATTGGTACCTTGTATAGGAACTGTGTGGACGATGAAGTACTGAATGTGTTACTTTGCAGGTTGAAAATGGCGACTCTGCAGAACTGTAACGATAATAATTTGTTCGTAAACTCAGAACCAGTTGTCTTGCAGCAGATTAATGTTTCTACCCGACGTCCTCAAAAGACTACAGTGATTACTGAGTTTGCAATTATAAATAAGAATGACAGGCACTCATAGGTACGAACCTCACTTGTAGTATGAAAAAATGTTGGCAGTTGTTGTATCGCGTAAATTCAATAGACAGTTGGTAAAGTAGCCAGTGTATTGTGACGAGTAGATTATGTAACTGTCGTTTCGTGAGTGTGGAAGGCAAGTACATTTAAATAGTTGCACTAAATTGTTGCAAGGAGAACAACTGTATGGTAGGAACTGCAGGCAACAGCAAGCAAACACGACAAAACAGTAAGACGGTAGACCGTACAATGTGAACACAAAGTTAGACAAACACGCGATAATGGAGAATTCCAGCGGACATTTTGGTCAGAGGTGTAACGCATGGTGCTGCTGTGTGGTAGGCGCCACTTTACTTCTCGATTGTGTGAGTCGTGTGCATGTCTTACTGGGCCTTTGGCTCACGCTTGTTTCTATTGTCTTCTTTTACAAGACTATCGTTTTAAACCTTGCTTCAGAAAGACGTTGTCCCCCCGTGTCTCCACGTTGCGCAAATTTGGTTTACGAGTGTAGCGGGTACACGAAGCCAGAACGCTTGGCTTGCCTGTTACAGAGGTTACCCTCAAGAATTGCTCAAAGGCCTTGAAGCGAACAGTACTGAGGCTTAAACCCATTACGAAAATTTCTTGCATTAGTACCAGGCAATGCAGTTTATAAACTTCAGAAGAGTACAAACGAATTGAACAAAAATCGTACTACTCGACAAACCTTAAATGAATTACTTGCACATGTCAGCCTTCTATGAACAAAGTAAATGAACTCATTTGACCGCTTATTGAGACCGTGGGCCAAGCGGCCAAAAAAGACGACCGTTATCAAAGCATGGATAACTAGCATTACTTTCTGACTATTTGGTCGCATAGTCTTAGCATATCAAGTGACACTAATAGCTCCATATCCCTATTATTGCCACGAATTGACCACATCTTCCTGACACCGTTACCAGGTTTCAAGCGTCACTCACACGGCATACGCATGAACACGAAACTGACCCGGTGGGCGACCTGAAAACGGTTACCTTCAAACACGGATTAGCTTAGTCACCTGTTAAACGGCGTTTACGCGTAGCATAGATGAGTTTTCAAGCTGACTGATCATATTACGGTAGCATGCAAATACCAACGAGTCAACCCATACTCTGGCTGACTGTGTTCTTCATTTAGCACGGTTTATCAGCTCGGATAAGAAGTGAGCCATTTTGATGCATCCTTCTGGCAAAAGACTATAATGAGAGATAAACGTTCATTCGGTTAATATCCACAACTTTTTACATTAGCTTTTGAGCACTTCTGTCGTAGATGCCTGCAAGCGACCAGCTGGTTCAAAGTGTGCTTGTGAACAGCTGGACAAATACCTCTAACCCTATTCAGTTGATTTACAAGGCGTTAGGTCAGCAATGTCCATTTATATCTAGTTACAAAGAAACTGAGAAACGGGCATTTCCTGGTAAGGTGACAACTTCAAAAACGATTGATGATGAAGTGTGTCACAGTTGACGTGTAAATAAACACCTAAATATAAAAGACAGATTGGCCGTTTGACGCACAACACACTATTGAAAACGGGGAAGTAACAGCCTTCCTGTTTATCTGGGATGGACAATACTATAAATTCTAACTTATCAGTAATTCAATGTCAATTCTCATCGGTTGCGTTTGTATTGTGCAGCGTGAACTGATCGAGAAATCCTGCTTGGGCAGTCAATCAGCTGGATCATTTGGTGGATTCCAAATGAAACAGTTAGTTGGATGGGTAACTAGGTCCAAATGTGAAATTTCCGAGCTTCCAGCATGGCTTCGTAGCTAAGCTGGTAAAGCATTTGCCGCGTCTGCGCATGTTGTTTCTGTCGCTGGTTCGAATCCAGCCGAGATCCAGATTTTTCGCAAATGGATCTCTCCTAAATTCTAACATTCATAAAGCCGCCTGATAGTGATTTAAGTTTGCTCAAGATACAGAAATTCCTGAAAGTATAAGCACTATGGCACGGGCATCAATTTTTATTGTATATGTACGTGAAAAGATATAACATAAATTTAAAGCAATTTATCCCCTTTATCGTTTTGGACACGACAGGAAGCACAATGGATAGGTAAATTTATAATTTTACCTTGAGTTCAACAAATGGCGTAGAAGTTACAATGACAAGCTAAAATTTAACTGAAAATAATTGAATGTCTACCGCTGGTTTGAGAAACGTTACATTAGCTGTGATTACAAGTGTAGCATGCAAGCCAGCTGTTTCTACTCAGGTTGTCCGTTACACTTTCGGACCAACTGTGGGGCAATGTGGAGACACCAGGGGACAGCGTTCATCCGAAGTAGGGGTTCCAACAAGTCCTGCAAAAGGAAACAACAAGAAACAAACATAAGCCAAAGGCCCAGTAAGCCATGCACACGACTTACTCAAACGAAAGCTAAAAACGGCGCCGACAACACAGCAGCACGTTCCGCTACACAATTTAAATTCAACCTGTGCGCGCTTGCTGGTTTCGACAGCACGTTACGCAAGTTGCAAGGTAGACGTAATGTAACTATCATCCTTTTGGGCAGGTAGAAGAAGCTTTCGGAGACCGAGTAACAAGGATTCAGTGAATTCAAGCGATTTCTTCCAGTTGCAGGTAGCTATCACTTGGAACGATGATATTGTCTTGTCTATATTTTGTCACAGTTAAGAGCTTAGCGATCGACGGAATCTGGCTTTGATTGCTTGGGTTAACCACTTCGAGAGATACCGTCGGCCTGCTCATCCGACCCTCTGCCTGTCTCCGACATATGCATCACCACAACTGACGGTGAACGGATGGATGTAATGACTGGCCGAGAGAACACAGGTAGATCTTATGACTAACCGAGTTGACTTTCTTGTGGTGCACGTGGTGAGGGCAATGTTGGCAGCTTTATAGACCCGATGCAAACCAAAGTAAAGATAATGTTTTGACCTTGTCATCAATTCCTATCTCTACAAGTTAACCCAGTGAACACCATCCTCTTTTGTATTGTGAGTTTGGTCTCAATAGGAACGGACGATTGACTAGGATGGTTGCTGAATGTTCCGGAATAGCTAGTTGAACATAGCACATTCTAATGCTTCCTCTCGTTTTGGCTGTACATGTTTTCACTGCTCTATGGAACAGTGGTCGAACTGAGCAGCATCTGTTCTGCGTCAGTGGAAAGCTAAAAAATTGAGGTAATGTTCCACTCACATGGGGTTCCGGTATAGTGCAAGCTTCATCGTTCTATCAGACACTGGTGCTTAGCACATTGATCATTAGCTTATTGCTCTCACACATAATTGAAACAAACGTATTGGACTGAGCGAAACTTTTTCAAAAGGATTCTGAATTAACCTTAACGTTTCGCAATTGGAAATATGCTATTCAAGTATATTTTGTAATTGCCAGCATGGGTGATTCCGTTTAAGATTTCTTATTCCAGTTTTGAGATAAGAACATCAGCTAGTGTAACATACAAGCCGGCCATCTTAACTCTGATTGTCCGTTACGCTGGCGGACCAACTCCGGGGCAACGGGGAAACGCGGGCGACAGAGGTCTTCCGAAGTGGGGGTTCCACCAACAATCGTGTGGAAGGAAACAATACAAACAAGCATGAGCCAAAGGCCCAGTAAGCCATGGACACGACTTACACAAACGAAAACTAAAACAGTGTTGACAACACAACAGCACGCCCTGTCACACAATTCTAATTCAACCTGTGCGCGCTTGCTGGTTTCGACCGCACGTTACACTAGCAATGGACTATGTTGGCTGCATCTAGTCATTTTTCCACAGTACTTGTGAGTAGTATTCCGTTTATCCGATTTCCTATAGAGGTGATACTGTTTGTCCTGTCAATCCCAGTCATTGAACCCACGGTTGAAAGGCCTGGTCAAACTGAGTTCCTGAAAGCCATCAGAGCTTCTGAACAACGTTATCATTTCTAACAAAGTTCAGTGAGTTTGATTTATATGAGTGGTCAGCACAACTTCCAGCAATTGAATCAATATCTATAAGTTACTGATTTCTGTGATTCTAAAATGATGAGAAGTCTCAATTGTAAGGTCATCGCATAGAGGTTAAACGACGATTACGCGGTTTTCTCTATAGATTGTCTGGCAAGTTGAGCGTTATTCACTGCTGCCTCATGGAGATGTGACCAGAATTCATATCCCGGCTGTGACAGGGATACTGACGAGATCTAATAAGAACAAACCTCCGGCCAATCGCCGCTTGTGGATAGTGAATGATTCAAAAGTCCATCTGAGTGTGAATAGTGCAATCAGATGCGAGTGCTATTCAAGTGATTTTCACAAAATCTCCCAGAACTTTCTAGTGAAAAGAAACGATCAGGCTCATTCCGCTTCGGTTGTACAAATACCATCTATTTTTATGCATATAGGTTGATCACGATGACAACAACGTCCCACCTAGAAAAAGTTTGATCATGACGGTAACGGTTAGCTAGATAGATGATATAATGGGGTTCATATCCGCTGTTGATGAGTCCGTGAACGTTTGCAAATCTGCATATGAGCAGACGCTAAAGAAGGCGCATGGTCCGTCACTCAAAAGAGCAGGTAGTTCGTGAAGTCTGGCAGCAACGACTATGAACATCAAGCAGTGAACTTACTCGAAGGAATAATTTTGTCTGTTGGCTGCTGACAGCGAAACAAGTTCTCGGTAGTGGTATGGCAGCATTGGGACAGTTAGGTCGCTGTATGATACTGCCAGCAATTTCAGTAGGTTGTTGGTAAGTTTACCCCGTACATTGTCTCATCATCAAGTGTATGTAATTAGATAAACCATGATCATCCGATGATAATAAGGAGAAGCATCAGTTTTGCTAGCAAACCAGCCGGTAGAACATTACATAAGCACCTGAGGTACTGTGTAATAAAAGCTGGTAGAACGCCATATAGGCAAATATCAGGCCGAAAGATACGATTTACAAACTGTTTTTATGCAGGATTGTAGAGGCGCTCAGATTTAAACCTCACTACTGATGCTAAAAACAATTTTGGTTTCAGCTAGCAGAACTGTTTTCGATAAAGTCTAATCTTGGGCTGGTACAACTATATATCAAATCGAGTAACAGTAAGGGAAGCTATTGAACAAAAATCTTATGAGGGTAAGGCGACTGGATAAAACACAAGCACGACTTCGTTGTTGTTATGCTCACAAGGGTGGGCTGTTTCAAGAAGTCTGCGTTAATTGGGGGGATTTCGGGGGGATGGGATCAAATTTTCGCGTGGGTTGAGTGTACGTGTTTGGCCATAGTAGTCACAAGGTGTGAACGAACTGTTTTTGAACACACAATTCCGGTTGATGTAATCGGATTGCGACCATCTCGGCCATAGACAGGATACGCCACTTGACCTTTCTTGAAACGGCGGTCGGGGCACGGTAGACACCACAGTGCACCCTCCCCTATCTGTTCGTCGTTCAGTCAACCAGGTGGGCCAGACTGGATAAGTTGATGTTCCTTGTTATTCCGGAACGAAGCCACGCCGGGCAGTGTTCATGAATTCTTTCCCATAAACACATAGTGGTGCGACCAATATATGCTGAACAGGAACAGGCAAATCAATAGATCAACAATGAGGCAACATTGTTAGACACATCATCTTTTAGATTAATTGGCACCGTACGTTTTGAGTGGAACGTTATGGTGGGACTTACACGGTAGTAAGTACTGCTGATCGTATCAATTAGTTGGCGCGTCATCAGCTCAGCTGTTGCGTTCCCTTTGAACGGCAGAGTGATATAGACCTTTTTCTTATCAACCGTGTTTACCGGGGCTTACATTAGTCTCTCTTGCAAGTTTCTGGTGATAAAGTTCTCAGGATAAGCATTAGCGGAAAGAATATCCTGTAACTTGCTTAGCTACAATTCTGTCGTATCTTCTGCACTGATTATTTTTGATCCATTCGTCAATCAGTGTACAAGGCGCCGTTTCAGACTAATCGGCACATAGCTGTAGAAGTGTAGATATTGCCCACTCCAGGTTTTCCTTCTATATACACTTCGCTGTAACGATCCATCTGATCTACGTGTTAGTGCTACATCAAAAAATGACATGCGGTCATCCGTTTCTTGTTCCAAAGTGAACATGAGGTTATTGATAAATGGATTGAGAATAACACAACGTTATGAGCAAGTTGTAATACTCTACGTTTCAATCACCTCGGGTGGCCTTCCTCAGGAGTGTTGTTAGTGTGATTTCGATTACAACACTCCTGAGGAAGGCCACCCGAGGTGGTTGAAACGTAGAGTATTACAAGTTGCTCATAACGTTGTGTTATTCTCAATCCATTTATCAATAACATGTTAAACACGACGCCCAAACTGTTTGACTTCATTTGAACATGATGTTCTTATGTGCCTTGTTAAAAATGGTCAAAAGCTTTTGGTTATCTTCCGTTTTGCCCACTACGCGATAACCGTCATCTACATATCGTCGATAATAACTGACTGTTCTAATCGTTTCGTCCAGCTCGTTATTCTCGAGCATACTTATAAAAATGTCCGCCAGTACCGGGCCTAATGGTGAGCCCATAGCTACACTATCAATCTGGCGATGAAGCTGACCATTGAACTGAAACTGAATGTTGCTAGTACAAAGCTTTAATAAATCTTTCAGCTCAGTCACAGGTAAGTCGATGTTAATCCGGCGACGTTTGATGTAATCACAAAAATGGTATTCGTTCGACTAGGGGGACATTGGTAAATAGGGGGTTAAACATCTAAAGATAGCATTTTCTTGTTTAAGGATAGAATCAGCGATGCCGACAAATAGTTTTAGTGTTTGTCATTTTACCAGGTTGCCATCGGGTTTTAAAAACGAACGACTGTTGGCGATGTGATAAGTCATCCTAATGAACCATTTTTAACCTTAATAGAAGTCAATTTGTCATCAAGATAATGAGATTCTTGAGACTTTGACTAACATTTTCGAATAATAATTCCGGACGATTATGTCGCTTATGAGAACTTATTAGAGTACTCCCAAAGTTGCCACTTTTGGCTTCACTTTTATTTAATGCTGTATGACTAGATTACATCAATATGAATGCTGGTGCATACATTAAGAAGGTGCGTTGTTAGTTTGCGCTTTCTGTAGGATACTGTCCCAAAGTCTGATTTACACAACGACCTGTGTCTCAAGATACATTGGTTAAAATGTCTTCTGGACAGTTGGCAAAGCAATTTTCGTTCATCGCTTGATATGATGTAATTATGCAACAACTGACTCAAGCACTTTGACAAATGCGCATGGTTAACCTTAAAAATACGTGTAGATGCTACATGATAAATTATTTTCTGACTTTACCACTATAAGTGACCTACTAAGATTCAAAAAGACACGATCGAGCAACGTGGACAGAAAAGTCAGATAGAGGGGGTCTTCTAGACGAAAGTAAGTGAGCCATTTCAGTGGCGTTTGTTTGCCAGGTTCAAATGTAGGAGAGTAATTATGCATGCGCGTGTTATCTGAATGGGCTATCTTTTGTGAGTCATCCAGTAGTATTAACATACTTCATCACAAGCTCCGTGGGTTTATGGGCGCAAATCAGACGGTTCAACCATATATTGTCATATAGGTAGGTGACAGTTAATCAGATTACTGACGAGTAGTCGGAGATTTGGTAAGTTTTATGGTAAAAATCACCCATAATTGATCGCAGCTGTCACGTTCACATAGACTTTCTCGTCGGCCCCTTTCGAAAAGAAGCACCAGACTCACGCTCTGTTCTTGTTAGAGTCCGTCAATTGTGCATATCCTTGCGACGGCCGGGACTAGGACTCCGGCCACGCTTTCATGAAAGAATCGTGTTGACCACTGCGCCACGGAAATCACATTAGGTACGACCGAACTACCATCGCATGTGAACGCTCAACCACTTTCGAGTGTGAGTTATGGTCAAGTTGCCCGATTATCTCGAGAGGAGACACAGTAACTGTCATGCCTAATCCACTTGATAACCCAACGATTACGATTTCCTACACAGGTCGAAGTCTCGATTACTGATGAGTAATCAAGAATTTGGTTTGTTTTAAGTTAAACATCATTCACGTTTGTTACTTAATAATCGACATTTCACCCCCTTAACAGATATTGAGGAATCGATACATTTTTGAATCAAGTAAGCCACTGATCGTGCATCGATAAAAAATGAATGCCGTTCAGAATACTACTTTTTCAGTGCAGTTCCAACTGGCTTACAGACATTCGTCGGTTTATTCGCACATAGTGAATTCGCCTTTAAATTCAATGATAAAGTAGTGATCAGAAAGGCGTTCATTTTTAATCGATGCGCGAACATTGCTTCACCAGATTCAGAAGTGTACTAATGGACCAGTATGGCGCTGAAGCCCACGGTTTATTGATCGAATGAGATGTCAGTGATAGCCACCCAGTCGTTATCATTTGTTTGGCTTCACCTCATGTGAACACCTATTGGTGGGCGATAACCACCCACTGGTAGCGGAAGCTGCTAAAGGGTTGTGATGGTCTAAGGATGCAATAAAGTTCCCGAATGGATGGAAGAGATTAACTTGACAGCGTCTCCTCTTACTCTCATCCCACTGTGATGGCCGCATCCGTAACTGACTCGGAAGCCCGGCAACTGGGCCACTGATCCAATTTACGTGTAATATCCGGGGTCAGTTTTTATACTAACTTCAGGAGGTTAGTGAAACGATAGAGCCCGTCTGTAATAAAATACACGTGCGTTTCCACAGTGACGTCTGTAAACGCTCCCCGCCGTCAGTTGACAAAACTATTACAACATTTGTAGAGTGTATCTCAAACTCAGTTAAATCCGTCGGACGATGTGGATACCACGGACGCTTGTATTAAATACGCAAAACCGTAGTCTGCCTCAAGATTCTTGTTGACATTAAGAGAGTAGGGGAGTGTAAGTAATAGCTCCATTTGTTGAAATTTAAGGGAAGTACAGGGCTTTAAACAAGGACCTTCACACAACTTGCTTAAATTTTAACCTTGAAACCATAGCCTCCGGAGATTATTTCTTTTCACAGAGAGAGAACCACAATCAGGATTGATATCTGAATTGGACATTGGATTGAGTAACGCTCGATTAAAGCAGCGAAGTGTCGCTTAAATGTGTGTACAATATCACTGTAACAGTCTGGTGATATTGAAGCATACTTTCGGCTGTACAAAAATACTGATGAAACTCAACAGTCTACTATTAGAAATCATTACAAGTGATCGTTATCGTTGTTACCGAGTAACAGAAACCACACCAAGTCGCTTGCTTAGTCTTTAGACAGACCTTCAAACAAACCACTTTCGCTAGAAGGCATCATTCGCAGTGGTTGATGGGTGTGATTCGGTCATATCGGAGGATCTTTTTGAACAGGTGAATTTCTGTTAGG
Source organism: Paragonimus skrjabini miyazakii (assembly GCA_014338405.1). Lineage (NCBI taxonomy): Eukaryota > Metazoa > Platyhelminthes > Trematoda > Plagiorchiida > Troglotrematidae > Paragonimus > Paragonimus skrjabini miyazakii. The sequence goes on from JTDE01000316.1 coordinate 70,151, forward strand.
GACGGCCAACTAATTTTCGTCTAGGCTTTATGCCAAGTGGTCCTTGTAACGAACCCCCAAATGTTGTGTTACAATTCCGAAAATATTGATATGAATACCAGATATTCATGTTGTATCTTGTGTATACGGCCTACGAGCGCGTTAATAGATAACAGAATAACGGTTAGTAAAACGGTAGATAACGGAACGACGTTCAACGGTTCTGGACGACTGACTATGAAATATGCACGATTAATACGTATCTTCCCGGCCAACCCAACCACTTTAGGTTAACGGACGAACACAGAGAAAAGGCTGGCCTCCGGACAGAGTTACTTCATGTCACTCAATCCGAAGACAACATGGTCACAAACACGTTCGTATTTATAGGGTTTGGGATTAGCAACCAGCAAGGTCAAATGGAATGAACCAGACAAAAGTCTAGACAGTACCGTCTAGATGTATAGTCGGGATGACAACAACAGTTGTCAGGAGGTCTTAGGTCGAGTGTGAGGACCGGAGCCGCGCGCTACCATGGCAAAGGTAAAGGCCACTCACAAGTGCACTTTGTCACTTGCGGTCACACAATGTTTTCGGGGAACTGGCAACTTCCCCGACAGTTCATTATCACCTAGTTCCTCTTTATGAACTTGTCAATAATACTTACTCCTTTTGCACTGATTTTCGATTGCCTTAATCATGGTATCAGTGCAGAATATCCTGAAACTCTCTTCATACCTCCAACAACTTGTGCGCTGTTGTCCGTGGCATTCCACAAAATGGCAAACAAGAAGCTCTGTCGTTTCATTGTACGTTATGGTATTCATGCCAGAGGCTATATTTGTAGGCTTCCTTACGGCTGCCATGCCATCATCGCTGGGCCTCCCTACAACATTGAGCGGTGAATCTTCACCGAAGTGAGGTTTCACATGCAATCCTTGAGCCTATAAAGTTACGTTCGAACCGCCTGCGGTCTACTTAAGTAGTATGTTGATTTCTTCAGTTAAAATACACTACCTCTTGACACCTGGATGCTTTTGGGTGCATCGTACGACAAAAACATGCAATAAACCGTGGGCAGTTCAACTAATTGAAGCCATTTATTTTAGTCAGCTTTTGCCAGCCTCTATCTTATTCAAAAGGCGTCACCATTTACTTACACGTTTCATCGAAAATTCGGCTGTTTTCGAGACTTTTGGTTGTTTCCCCAAATACATGACGAACATCAAATGGCCCAAATAGACAAAACCCATAGCCGTTCGTTTATTTTTTCATCTATTTTATGTGTAGTTGTGTCGCAAATTCACAAAGATCTCTCTGTGCAATCACACGTCTTGATTTCAACATGGGTAACCACAGACACGCACTGTCCTTTCATGGGTGACGGTCGGTTAATCACTTAGACACGACCAGCTGCTTACAAACCAATAAACTCTGTAGAATAACCTGAGTGTGGAAGTCCATCTAACCGATTACATAATCTGCCGTGTACTAATCAGATATAAGTCCACTTTCGTCAGTGGGAAACGGATTCGGAGAACGAATTCTTATGTTTGAAATACGAAAGCTTATCATGCTGTTTCTGTTGCTGGTTCAAATCCAGCCGAGGTCCAGACGTTTCACAATTGTGTCTAATCTAAATTATCAACAGTAAACAGAACCGTACACAAGTAGGAATTGGTACAAATGCTTAGGTTCGTTCGCATATGAGTAACTCACGATCTCCTTAACCTGTAACCACGATCTGAACTGCTCATCAAACTTAAAAACCGAGTTTATTCAGAGTTCTGAGTTGTTTGTCGAACAGTGTAGGATTTGGAAGATATCACAGTTACCTAACTAGAACGTGAGCGCGTGTTCATGTCCAGCTACTGACGAGCTCAAACAAAAGAATACCTTAGGTCTGGTTCTTTTTTCTTTGAGGGCTACCAAAAATCTGACAACAAATGCTGTAAATAGGCGTGACTAGTGTTTGACTTAATTTCATCGCATTCCCTTTCCGTTTATCGGTAATATTCCTAGTAACTTGGTAAAAGTTGTGTTCGAAATCCGCTTACAACAAATGGCGCGTCAAACAGTACACAGAACGAAAGATAATCAGAAAATAACTGAAACCACGCAGTTAATATTGATGTCTGATGAGTAGTAGGGGATTTTTTGATTTTCCTGTAGATTGAACATCACCTACAATTGATCGCAGCTGTCTCACTCCCATATATTTGATGTCTGAAGTAGAGAGAGCGTAATGCTTAAATCCATATGCACACGCCAGATATATTGAATGTAGACTCATTATCGATGCAGCAATTTTGACGACTTTATCTATTAATGCATGAGTTCGAAACAAGATTCTCAAGGTACTGGGAAACAATCGATTTGTTCTAATCGGTATCAAGCTGGTGTCTGTTAACCTCACATGCAATTACTGAAAACGAGATATAGCATTGCCCTTTAGAATTAAAAATATCAAGAACACGGTAATGTTGTCAGTCTAGCTAAATTTTAAGTAAACAAGAATCTAGCGCTGCTTTAAAACGATCTCTGGAAGTATGGTTAACGACCTCATAAGTAAAACTGTTCTAGTGGTCAATAACTTTAAAAGGAAAGTTATTTTGCTTGAGATAGGTTCGGGGACGGAGGTTGTTAAGCTCTCCGGCATATTCTCGTCGGTCGTTTTTATCCGCTACAGTGGAGGACTGTTCTACGGGATCCTGAGATTCAAGTGGATAGAGATTAAGAAGCTCAGGTCGGAACTCGTACGTGATGTTTCTTAAGCCCATGACCAATATGGTAACCTCGCGCTTGGCACGATCAACAACCACGTCAGCACACCCAACTAGATTGGCCTATTCCAGTAACAGTCTTATATGAACCCCTTGAAGGGTTTAAACACCTTCTATAGAAGGCAGAAAACGGTCCGGTTTGGCATCTTAAAATTAATTAACCCTTCTACCGGTCTCCCCTTGATGAGGGATGAAAGATGAGTTAGACTAAGTCCAAATACATAGACCATTCTTTAGCTTGAATTTCGCGATATCTACTCCGCTGATTGCACTATGAATCACGAAAGGGCTGGTAGGGTTAATAATGAGTCACAAGTGTGCACGTTCACTGTCATTTATGGAAGACTTCAGTCGTCTGATCAGCGCTCAGTTGCGTCAGTATCAGTCTGCAGTGCATTGGTAACAGTGGCATTCGAGACTTGTGAGATGTAACCTTAGAGAAGAGCGCTACTGGAAATGTTGTTCGGAAAGTCATTCACGTAAACGAAAACGAAGGAGGATCGAGCAGTGATCTTTGAGGAGGCCCCGCAAAAATCAAGAAAGGTGACAAAAGGTCTGACGCAATTTCAACTATGCAGGTTCTACCATCTAACAGAGTACATGTCCTTCAGTACCATTAGTTTTCTAATTGTGCCTGAGAGGACGGAGTGGGACACGGTCGAAAGCTTTGGCGACATGGAAACAGATAGCGTCTGAGATAAGAAAGTTTTGTTTGCCTTCCGTCAAGCTATCTATGAAAATAAGTATACTCTTCTGGCTTGACCGGCTAAGACAAAAACCATGCTGACTTGAGAAGAAGGGATAATTTCTTAGAAAATGTATAAGAAGGGCGCATTTCTAGCAAACGCTGTATTAACTTGTAGGAAATGTCGGTAAGGCTGACTGCGGCGGTAACCAGGAGTACTGATCATTTGACTTAAAGAGTGGTGTTACCGTGGCTTCTTTCCATGCACCAGGAAGAATGGCAGTCCAGGATGTCTGTTTGAACAGGTTATGAACAGGTTCTGCCAGACTAATTGCATCTTCTCCGAGGATTCTAAGGTGAGACTTATCTGGACTGACTGTATTGTATGAACTAACCTTGAATTGGGGGCAACCAACACCTGTTATGGAGAAGTCGGCGATAATGTGGTTTCCGGAAGTCTCGCAGCGGTAGACTGAGTGGACAGTGTGACGGTGCAATTTTTATAGACCACCAAATAGCGTTCTTTAAATACCTCATCAACCACTTGGAGGTAGGGAAAAATTTCCCGTCGGGCAATCGCAGAGAAAGGACTGAGGACTCATTCATTCTCAGTTAACGCATGTATTTAAATGAGGTGTCTTGTCCGCACTAGCTCTCAATAAGGTGTTTACTTTTATAAGTATATGGCATGTGCACGTGTTTCCAGTTTGCACCTATTTCAAACGACGCAGAAAGCGCTTGGGTCCTCCAGTTTGTCTGTAATTTTGCGCTTCTCGAGTACGTGAGAACGGTCATCAAGGATACGAACGCTAGGAGAGGGCACCCGTTTTGTACAGTATGAATACATCATCTGCCATCTGAATTGTGTTATGAAATGTCAATAGGAACGCAATCGAGACAACTTCTCAGACCGTTAAAATCAGCATAACGGATAATTCGGACTGCAGATTAATTTGCTGGCTGCTGCAAACAACCGATAAGTTTGGAACTTAAGGCGCGCAGTTCACTGCCATCGACAATCGCGTAAAATCAGGTCTCCGTAGCAGCAAATACGCGAGAAGCTGCATCATGTGCCAACTGTTCGATTTATAAGTTTCTCGAATAAACTCAGACAGTTTACGCACATGGAGCTGAGAGCTACCTCTTCGTTGAGCCATGTGAAAAAATAGAATGGTTCTGGCAAGAGCCTCGGAAAAGAGGGCAAAACTGAGGGAGACGAGGAGATGGTAAGCCCGCAGCGATCAGCTTTTCATACCCGGTAGCCTTGAAAACCCTTTTGAATACCGCGGTTACTTCAGCGTGACTTGTTCATAGATGAATGTGTGGGATGCACAAACCGTTTATGATAAGCTGCGGTTGAAACCTCTTTGATTCTATCCTTCCATGCAGCTCTCGTTTAGAGATTTGCCATTTATCGAACCCAAAGGTTTTGGTGGGTAATTATGCGGAGGCATGCCTTAACCAGGTAAAACTTGAATCCAACCAAGGACCACGCTGGTGGAGACAGTTAGGTGCGCGTTATTTTGAAGTGTCGATGGAAACTCGGTGGGCTACTGTGATTACAAAATTTAGGTAGGAAGTAGTCTGTAACCGGTGTAGTGAGGGGTGTAAGAGTTGGAGGTTTGAAGGATGACAGATAGTTAAGTCCTTTGTCCACATCGTTCATGCGATTTTGTTGATGGCGGATGAGGAAGGACTTCGAGTTTGGTATACTCTGCAAAGAATGCCCAGATATTCGAAGATAAACTCCCGACGAGAGAAACCGCAAAACTTGGTTCTACTTGAAACTCAGGGTCCACCCAGATACCTGCCTTATTTTTGACCAGTTGAAGACATTTCACGCGTCCTTACAAGGAACGGTAGAACGGGACGTCTGTTGCGTTTGTATACACGGGTTTCAAGTGAAGAATTTTGTCTGGCACTGCCATGGTGCTTATGTTACCACTCAGGGTAATAAGAAGGATATGCGGTTTTTGAAGGTCTTGGAGAACAGTCTGATCAAGGAAACTAAGTTGATAACATCCGTAGGCAAGGGTGAACCCAAGCCTGATTTAGCCTAGTGGTTTGAAGGTAACAGTGTGTACCATTGTCCCCACAGTATTATCATTATTTCGTGGATAGCTCGGTCTTTAAAACTAGCGGCAACCTTCTGAGTTTCGGCCACACAGAGCGCCATCGTCTGTTTTGTCGGGGCAATTCCGGGAAGGACAAAAGCTACATGCTGTTTTTGGGGGACCAGCCCTGTCCTCATATCCTAATGTTGATTCTTAATTTCCTCAAGGAACTTTCCCGTAGAGGACAACTTTGTTGTGTTTGCACCTATGCGGGCTCTATAGTGACAATTGGGTACATGGCGCTTTGGTGCACACACAACTAATGCTGTGTCAGACATGCGAACAGGTGTGATCTGCGCGTCTACGAACAGACGGCTTGCGTAACCAAGACAGACATCTGATCCTCATCTGCTTCGAAGCCTGTACAAATAAAACAGTGAAAACACATTTGGCACAACATTCCTTTCTGAAAGGTGATGCAACATGCAGAACAACTGGATAAACCGGAGACTCACGGTCCGCCAAGATTGTTGTAGCTGCTGAGCGTTACTGTAATTGATGTGCCGAAAACAGTATGTTGTGGTTAAGTTCCGTGGGATTTGTTAAGGTTATTTTGGTGTGTCTGTAGTTCTAGCTTTGGTACGATGCAAGACGTTGAATTCGTTGAGGCATATTTGTTTTTCCTGTGGAAAGCTGATCCTAAATTTGCTTTTATTTTGTTCTTTGCTATGTACAGTGAACAGTCAGGATGGAGTTTGCACCATGGCCGGATCTATAAAATGTATGTCTTCTCCTCTTTTGTAACAATCAATGTTATTTCTTAAAACATTTTTGCTTGGGACTGTTTGGCATGCACTTACTCTCATCCATACCCAATTGTTTAAATGAGCTCACTTCTCTTTTATTGTTGACCGTTTGCAAACATGTTTTTGGTTGCCCGATTTTGAAAGCCTTATTTTGTATGGTAATTTTATACGCGGTTAATTCACATTCAAAATGTGTGAGCATTTTTATTGTAGTTTTGTCAGTAGTACCGTATACATTTATCATTTCGATTGCCCTTTACGAGTTTTTCTGGAAGATAGTTCCATTGATTAGACCATCAGACTCGGCGTTATTGTCGATCACGGGTTACTGATTGGTTTGTCTCAGATCCCCCGGAGTGATTTAGTAGTTATAATAACAGGCAGATAGAATGCTAAATGCAACAAGAACTAAAACACGCAAAACATTAATCATTAACGTATAGTGGTAACTGTATAAGAAAATTAATGCACTAAATAGACAACAAAACAGAATCAAAACTGCAGCACAGAAATGTCAGTCAAATGTCAGAATAACTGCTCCGCAGGATTAGCAAGTAGGGTAGATACAGCTGCGTAGAAATCAACATTAAACGGCGACTGGCGTCGGATAACAATGAGCAATTATGTGGGCTTTTGATAGCAACATTCCTAATGGAGATGTTGCTAAAACTGTGCTGACAGATGACTCATGTTGTAAATCCTAACTACCTTGTGGTTTTATCATGTACGCGGTTTGATGCCACACGCGACAAACATTATTCAAGACAGCACCCCATGTCTCTTAATCATCATGACAAAACGTGTCTTTCGGGAGCTAAAGATCATGAGGTTGACATACAAGAAAACCAGTTTGAAATAATGGTTGTTGAACACGATCCATTCGTGTCGATCTCTAATCGATCTGGTTGGCAGGTGAAGCCCTTATCACCAAACGCCAATCCAGAAGCATGCATAACTCAATAGAAAATATGTATTTATAAATGAGCTTTAAAGTGCCAATGCCATCCAAATAAATCCGATGCTACTAGCACTCCCTAGCGAGTCAGCACACGAGTCTACAAGGTCAGAGTATTTATGCGGTCAACTGGACCAACGTGGTCTACCGTGATGTCAATTGACTGTGACTGGAGTGGGTGGTTTAAGAACTTGACCGCCGAGTGTCCACCTACAGGAAGTGGGTTTGGTGTCAATGAGAAGAGGGTAGGCGACTCAAGCTCATTTAAACAGTATTAAGCTTAAACTCTAATGACTATAGGTTTTCAGGAGATACAACTTTGAATTGCTGAAACTCTCTAAAATCATGTGTTGTACGGATTTTCAATTCTAACCGTCAAGCATACCTCTAAGATACAATTAGGATTTGAACAATCCATCTAAGTGGTTTAGATTCTCACTTTCTTTATACATGTACTATATCGTTTAATGGAATATCTCGAATTCCGATGTCATAAGTAATTTGCATTTTTTTCACGCTCGGTCACATCAGAAGTAGTGGCTACAAAATCTATACAAACCCAGTTTGGCTTTGCACTGGAAGTAGCCATTGATTTGTTTTCTCTCAGTCCTATTTATAGTCACTGCCATTTCATCTGAACGCTTGTCAGCTAGAGAAGAAGTCGATCCTATAAGAATGAATAGTCCGGTGAAAAAATCGGGTTCCGGTGTTCGGTCTTCATAGTCTACATATGCACCTTCGACAGTGCTGGACAATCGACCGGTCGGGATCAGTGCGCACGCAGAGCAGCCTCAGTAGAGTAAACGTCATTAAGAGCACCGTTCTCTCTTTCAACTGGGTGAAAAGTTGGGTACATGAACATGCTTACTGTTATGGATTAACCAAACAACCTTTGCTTAACACTATTCACTCTACACCAATAGACATATACAAACCCGCTATTGTTATCGTCAAATCTCGAGTGGTACATACACATGAACAAGAAGTGAACAAAACGGGCAGTAATAACCAAAGTTTCTTAATAAGTCGAATGTAACTCCAGAACGTATCTTTGTTGGTCGATTAGAGCAATATAATCTTGAAATGCCTGGCTACTATGGAGGTACTTCTTTGAAAATAAATATTCTTCTAGTAGGTCTTTGTATCTCAGTACGATCAGGCTATTCGTTTCAATATACCAAATAGCAGACAATGCGTATTCTCAGTAAATATCGGCTTGCGTTCCGGCAATTTCCATATGATTACTGAATCGATCATCCTCGATTCTCCACACACCCACACGTCGGTTTATTCTTGACGGTGAAAGTTTTGCTAATCCCCTAAAGCCCACCTTCCAGACGATAGCAAAATTGTGATCAGTGAGCATTAGTATGTGCAGCTTGTCGAACGCGTGCTGACAATCACTAACTACTGCCTCAAGCACACATTAGATCGTACGGCTTGCTACCAAACAGAAGAGGAGAAGACGTCATCACCAGAACTCAACTGATACAAGTCAAGAACTAGACTAGAGGAACTCTGTGTGCACATATTTATGAACAGAACAGAGAATTACTATTCAAGGGAGTCTAGACAAAGGGAGAACCCGATGGGACGATCACATTCATGATGTTAGGACGAATCAGGTTACGGTGAGCGTCAAAAGGCAACTGGTAAAAACAGATAGGATAATGTTGAAACCTACAGTCGTCCGATCGCGTGATTGCGACCTGACGAATGACGATCAAATGTGAGTGATTTCCACCTTGAAATTAACAGAACATCTGCTTGCTGATCAGTAATCTGAAATATCGCGTAGTGGGTCTCCTGAGCTCGAAAATTTCAACGTGTTTCACAAGTCTGAATCGCAGGGTTATCGATTGTAGTTAACGAGACATTTACCGTGCCTCCTACTGAGACGATCGGGCAACCTAAGCATTACTCACAAGCGAAAGTAATCGAGTTCTCAGATATAATTATTCGGTCATGCCTAATATGAATACAGTGACGCAGTGGTCAACACAGTTGTCCCGTTAAAGCGTGACCGGAGTTCTAATCCCTGTTGCGGAAGAAGAACACTACATACGGACTATAAAGAGGAAAGCTCGAGTTAGTGCTTCTTTTTGGAGGAGGCTGGTTAGAACCTTTTTTTGGATATGAAGGATGCGGTCAACTACCACGTGATGTTCCACTTTTAATTAGGATACTATAGAACCATTAATTGGACACTGAATTTGCCTCAGGAACTGTGGACCGTGGTATCCTCGCCTTACTTCAACCACCTGATGTTCGATTTCATCCGTAGATTTTCACAATCTTGGAAATGGTTGCAACCAAACCCCGGATTAACCGACTGTGAGAAATACTTCCTGCCACCTCTGTTAGAAAGTAAGCCTCCTAACAGTCTAGTCGAGTATATTAGAAACTGATTGACTCGACGGATTCCCCGTAAAAGGTCCGCTGATAGCAGTAAGATATAGCAACGCCAACTTGTTTCCATTTACTGAGTGCATTTATAAACGTACAGCGAGCTGCATGTTGAACTCGTACCATTCACATTGCAGGCCAGTGGCTCTATCTACGTATGTGCGACAGTGTACATTACTCTACCGTTGGTTTGGAGCATTGTTATTTCCCGCTGTTAGAGTGCTGTCTCTGATGTTTGCGTAAGGTTATGAGTCAAATTGCCACCGATAGTTCGCAGCTACGAATTCCAGACCGCATGCTAGTCATTCAGAGAGTTGCTTTTCACGTTGAATTTATGTGTGGCGTAAGATTTATGTCAGTCCTATTAATTCATCATCAACACGAACCATTACATTCTGCCAAATACAGAGAGCTTGTTCGTGCTGTAAAAGGAAAACCAGTATGTTAATATTGGAGATAAATCAAGATCGTTAGATAAAGTAGAAGATACATTCTATAGTCTGCTGTTATCTAGTTCTTTTATCATCATTCTAACTCATATACATACACATATATATATATATATGACTAGACTATTTGAACAAGCTCAGATGAGAATACGGTTCAGATACATTTTCATAGCTCCCACGTAATTGGACTCCTTCGCCACATGACCAAAGTAGTTTAATACGTTTGCTATAAGATTTAAATACGGTGATCAATCGGACTAATTATAAACTAGAGCGTGCTAGTAGAATGTGACTTTTGGAATCGCATTGTAGTTGAAAAAAGGGGAACACTTAATACTTCAGAGATATGGCTGCGCAAAATCAGGGTTCTCGGCTGTATTTGGACCAGCGACAGAAATAACATGCCCATACGCGGCAAATGTTCTACCAACTGAGCTAAGAAACCACAACGGAAGCCCAGAAATTTCACACTGGGACCTACTTACTGATGCAACCAACTGTGCCGTATGGAATCCACTAAATGATCCTCGAGTTGGTAGGGTATTTGCTGCATCTGGGCATGTTGTTTCTGTCGCTGGTCCAAATCCAACCAAAGTACGAATTTTTCGCAGCTGGGTCTCTTCCAAATGATCAAATTAGTCAAGCTGTTCATCAGTAATACCCAATATTTCGTCGTGTTTTTTACGACTCGCAGGCGAATTAACATCAGCAAGACTCGCGCCACCGAAACTTCTTAATAAATGCTAGTTAGAAATATTCCAACACAAACCACAGATAAGCGAAAGTGTTAACTAGTTTTCAATCACATGTTCCTTTTCGTGTTGCCTCTTAATCGGTCAGCTGAAGTATTGCAAAAGGATGCGATGGTGCGTCTATTTAATGTTAGCATGTGAAGTACCTTTTGTTAACTGTTTTTGAATGCATGATGGATGTTTGCGGTAGGTTCATATAAATAAAGTACACTGAAAGCGTAGGAAGTAAGGTGGAACCTGTAATGCCAGTTTATCTCGCTATGCACTGTGAATATTTTCTTGTATCATGAAGTCATATGGAATCAGTAAGACTAGTTGAATCCAGGGTTGTATATGGCAGTAACCAAGATAAATGCATCCTTGAGCAAAATATACAGTTTAGCTCCACGAATTTTACGGTAAATGTGGATACAGGAGACGTGAGCAGTAGAAAAGTGCCTTAGTTTTGTGCACGATAAAGCTCTATGGGTACGTGATTAATGAGAGTTCGGGGGCATGGCCGACATATGATATTCGGGTAAGTTGTTGGGGAAAAGTAAGTCTCACTAAGTTAACCACTGAAGGAATTGCCAGAGATGTTAGGTAAAAACATGGTTTTAAAGAATTTTACAATAGACGAACTGACTGCAAAAATGAAAATAATCCGCGTCTTATTGAGGCATAATATAATCTCACACTATTTTCATGTGTGTAGCGCGTCGAGAAACTTATCAGTGGATATAACTCATATTCAGTTCTCGGTAAAAGATGAATTGTTTTCCGATTCGATGTCGTGCTCATCGCAGGGCAACAATAAACAATGGACAGGAATAATTTTCCTTGTCAGGTTCCATATTTTGGGTTTCGGCGAAAAAGGAAAAAGACTAGTCGGACGGACAAAACTTCCACATGCATCTAATGTGTAAGTAGCTTCGTATCAATAGCAGGTAAGTCATTCGTACAGAACCATGTGTTCATGATGCCTGTTCACGTGGATCTATCGGTAGACGACTTCCATTATCCTCAAAAGCCCATACGGTGCGCGTCGACATAAGTCATAGCAATACTTCTCTGAATTAGTTAACTAAAGTGAGTTTGGGTGAAGTGTTTCGCCTATTGGCTAACAACATGCTTCCATCTCGTTTATGTGGACAGGCGTAGTCCATCTTCGATCGTCATTTTTGCACTGGCTACGGCTGAAAGAATTCGAAATTGAGTTCGCAATGATTCTAGACGTTACTCCAATACCAACACTCCACGACCAGTTTCGTCCTTCTTTTTCTTCAATAGTTAACGGAAACATGAAGTGGAGACCAACTCATCATTATGAGCCACTAGTCCTATGGGCACCACCTGTGATGGGGGATTTTGCAATCGAGTTAAAACGTGATTTTCACCCTGTTTTCGACGCATTTCCGCCGTGACCAGTACAAAAATGGCAATTCGAAATTGAATATGTTCATTCGCATAAACAGGGTGAATAGCATGTTATGATTCGAATGCATAATTTCTCTTCACAAGTGATACCCAAAGAACTGGTGACCGAACCCATATAAGCTTTGGCTTGTAGCGGAAGCAGTCGGGAGTTCGATCCCCCGTTTCGATGATCTTCAGCTCACGCGTCCAAACAGAAGAAGCCGATCATGGAGTTTCGGTTTGAAGGTGTGCATCAAGAACCATTGTGGATTTTCAGCTTGATCAACTGGATCACATTAGAAAACAAAACCAAATGTGCTGTGCGTTCAGGGCCAGTGTTCAAAACGTTATTTTCGATTATACCTTGCACACGCGTCCGCACCCATTGTCTACATGATCGACCGTCAAGCTTTCTGCTTAGGTAGTCTAGGTCCGGTGGCTTCAGTGGTTGTTAATTGCAAAACACAGGCTGCACTGTGATGTTGTTCGTAGATGGAGCCAATCGGATGGTGAGCTTATTATTTAAAGATAAACGCTTTTATCTTGTTCTTAGCAAAGGTCAACTGGACGGATTATCTAGTAGTATTGAGGGACAAACCTCAAATATCCTGTTCTTAGTTTAGGTCAGTCGAATGAGGCATACGGTTTTGTTGAAGGCAAATGAAAATTTGATGTGTTTTTGCAATATATTTTCAAGGTTACACTATATAGATCAGTATTAGCTTTTGGAGCTTATTGCTATCAACCACCAAAATTTAAGAGTAGAATGAAGACTTGAAGTTATTGCGCTTTGCAGGATTAGTTATACGGATCACAAATAGTTTGAATACAGGAGGTAAACTTCGTATGTGTACGTTTACAATGTAATATTTTGATACAAAACTAATGCACACCTATCATAGGCATACATCACTACAAATAATAACCCATCCTTAATCAATTAACGCCGATTTGGTAGTTGAAGGGAAAACACAGCTATCTTGCCTAGTATTAATAAAAATCATAGTGTGTGCTAATTTGAATTTTTATAGGAAGTTTTCAATAATTTAATTAGTTAGCGTTACTCAATATTTATAAGTATTTTTGGGTGTAACTTAGCACTGTATTTAACCTGTTTGTTAGGTTTGTTTTTTCCTACTTTTAAAACAAAAGCTAATGAACGACAGAATCGATTGCTAATGTTACGGGACCTACATAATATAAACAAAATAATAAACGCAGTCAAAAGTCCTAGAGTGCCCACTGGATTACATAAAGACTTACGTTCTGCGGATGGGTTTGAACGGACGGAGGGGGAATATTTTAGTTTCATTGTGCACAGCCTGACCACCCTCCTGCAAGATGGACTGTAGTAAACACCTTGCAAAATGCAGCCCACATGTTCTGAAACAGTATAGAAATTGTCTTACTGTTGTGAGCCAAAAGTGCAGATAGTACAATGATTGTTTGTCCAGAGAATCAACACACGGGTATATGCTTCAACACACGGTTGAACAACAACATTGGTTTACACATAACGCTTATCCGGAGACACCAGCCTTACTGTTGCCAAGTTAATGTATGGAAAACGTTCTTTGCGGGAATACACTCCAATGTTCCTTCTTATATTTTTCCCAGACTACTTCAACACTTAAATACATGTCTGTATCTTACCACTGACAAGTAATATAGGGTGATTGTTCATCTCTACACTGGCAGTCTAAGAAGTAAAATGTTGTTCTAGTGTATGACATTATTAAAGTGACACTTCTTTTCAAAAGTACCCATTCATCTTGCCGCTTATCAAGGCCGTTTCTCATGCATTCCATCCCAGGCTCTGTGGGTCTCATATTGATTGGTTGGATAGATTTTCTGTTTAATATATATGTCCTTGAGTACTGAAGCCTCTATCACTCCAATCCCCACATTTCAAAATCTTACGGGTACATGTTCAGATTAGTCACGGTCAACGGTCGGTTGCTGCAGTTCACATACTTACAGCCGGAGTGTCAAAGTTTGATCACGTATACAGCGCAGAACGAAGCTAATATTCACGGCTTGAGGCCAGAAACATGATTCTCGATTTGTTACCACTCGGTAACGGAGGTACCGTATAATGGGATTGCGCGCTTGTAGTAGAATGTCGAGCAGCCCTGGTTATATCAATCATGTGCCGTTTTAGGGCACAGTTCTTTCCTAGAATGTTTGATTTTTAGTGGGATTATTGCGGTTGTGGCCAGCCCTGTCTGCATTCAATAATAGAAGAATGAGTTAGCCCTTATGGTCTAGTTATTTTCATAACTTATACAATTGGTTGTGTGTAACGGTCTGAGTTCCGAAGTTTTGCTACCTTTCCAGCGGGATGAAGCCATTATCGCTCGCAATTTTGCTGCTGATCGGCCATGCATTTCGCACGATGCGACGTAGTGTATCAACCTACCCACTAGAGTGGCAAAGTAGTCAACCTGTCTATAGTCTTAGTCCACGTGACTGTGCGGCTAACGTTGCCCCACTTTGGAATAGATGGCTGGGCAAAACGTAGCGTGGATATGTGTGATGGAGCAATATGATTTTCCGGTTACTTTGCTGTCGCTGTTGACTGTACGTCTGTCATGATATAACGCTTGATCATTGCTGGCGCATTTACCATTTAAATGATTTGGCATTGGAACTGTATTCGGTGTTGCAACGACAACTTGCTATTACCTCAAATGCTCTCATGTAACTCAGGCTACGGCAGGCAAAATTTGGAGTAAAAACCTATTATCGATTAGACAACAAACGAAAACTTTTCCTCGACCAAGCCTGTTATACCAGTGGGAAAGGTTTAGGTCAGCTTTCTGGCCCTGCTATTTTAAACCGTTTTACCTGGTCTACAGGGATGTCCAGCTGAATAAATGCACCGTAAAAACATCGCTAAAAGAAGGAGAGGTGAGTTGTTTGAAAATATATTGTGCAGTTTCGTTGGATTCTCTGTGAATACTAGAGAAGGGTATCAAACTAACAAAAGAAGTAGGAAGTAGTTCATTCCAAAAGTATGGTAATTTGTTCTACTATCTGATATTAGGAGCTCAACATTATACTGTGCGAAGCTAAAATGTATGCCTCCCTGATTCCTTCATGTGGTTTGAATCAAAACATTTGTGGAAAATATAAAAGTCTGTGCAGCTTTACTTAACGTTAATATTATTAGGTTTAGAACGAAAAAAAACGTGGCGCTCGAGACATTTAGTGCGTCCATGCGATGGATTGACGTTTTGAGATATACAGCTCTAAGTCAACATTTTAGACCTCTACATACACACTTGTAGGAAACGACTACTTATTAAACTTGTAAAACGATATAAATTGACAGATAAATTTACATCATATATCTGTAGGCATAACAATCAGCATTTTGTACTGAATGGAGGCAAATGCTGAAAAAATACCGCCAGTATCCAATTTTTACAAAAATTATATACTTTGAATCCTGTATTACGGAAGCTTTTTAAATTAACCGGAATTTTGTTTACGGTTTTTCCTCACTAGTTACTGACGTTAGCTAGCACGGAAATAATACTCATAGCCAATACGAGGTTAACACTGTGATCCTTCAAGAAAGTGCTCAGTAAGGAGAACGCAACCCTCCAAGCCTGGTTGTAATAAATGTAAATATTGTTTCGCGGGGAGTTTACGAGTATGGTTTTATACGCGAGTGGTCGTTTAATATCTAACGTTTCTCATAATTACTAAATTGGTTACAGAGTCACACGTCTCGTTAACTTCACCCACCAGTGTACCAACAGTCATTCTGTGAGGGTGGGGTTGCTGTGGGGCGCGGAAGTTAGAATTTTATTACAGATGTTTTGAAAATTATTTACTTACAGACACCTACAACATAAGCTTCCAAAATACACTTGATAGATAAATTGTCATATCCAGTAAATTTGATCGGTTTATACCGCTGTGTTAACATAGGAATAAAATAAACAGAATAAAAGACTTAGCAAAATGTCACCGATAGTTTCATCATAATGATTACTGAAATTCTTTTTCCCTTACGGCGCTTACAAAACCTTCACTGTTACCTTATCAAAGTTAAGTTGAAAACGACTTAAAAATATACTTGGTTTCACGAAGTTGGTGGCAGTTATTGGGCTAATAAGAGAACAATCTAAACAGCCTCCCAGTTTAGGAAAACAATAATATTTTGATAAACAGTCAAGCAAATTTTCCTACATACCACCAGAAAGACTTCAGTATTGGATTAAGCCATTACATGTTTAATTAACCTATTTTTTCCCTGAATTTATTTGCGACTTCATAATTTCTCTAAACATAGTATCAACTTTAAACTGTGGGCATTGAATTTAGAACTTATAGTTAAGTAGAATATATCAGCAATCTGGGAAGGATGAGCACTGTTATGGGGTCATTGGGTATCTTTCTACAACGTTAATTACAGCATCAGTAAACATAGATAAAACCGACCGTTTGTTTGCTTCAGATTGACCTAGAGTGACCTGTAGTCGGTATCACCTACTTTACAATGTATGGATTGCAATATCTCTGCTCTGTGTAAACAGTAAATTATAGATCCTGTGATTGTTGGTCGTTTTGGTACTGAACAGCCAGAACAAGCGTGTATTCCTAATAGTTAGTACGTGATTTCGTTGGATTAATATTGCAACTGATGCCCGATTTTTAATTATCTTCCATGAAGGTAACATTGATACATATGACGGAAGCGGAAGACCATACACATTTATGTTATTGGTCTAAACAGAGGAAAGGCATATCGCGAGATATTAACACTTCAATTTACTCTCACCAGTCGCCAACATAATAGTATACAAACCACACATAGCAGAGATACGTGAACAAACCAACCACATAATTCTGACCTTTCGTGTGTTAATAGTGCAATCATTTTCATGACAAGGAAATTGATTGAGCCAGTGACTTGTGTACATTCAAAACCTGTCGATGTTGTCTGAGTAGCTGTACACCACTATTTGCTAACAGTTTCGGGCTGCGATTACGTAACAATAGTTTGAACGGTTTGAAGGGATCAACTAGGGGACCGGTTGTTTGGATTTGTGTTAAGCGATCGATGAGACCAGGTTTTTCAGCTAGTTGCAGCATTTGATAACCATTTAGGGATGTGCTCTGCAGAACAATGATGCAAGCACCGATCTACTCTGTCTTCGTAGACGTCACTGCAACTGCAAATGAACTTTTAAACTGCGTGAGAGAAATACTTATTGGTTGAGTGTGGCTAACAGAACGCACAGTTCAGCAGCTTGATATATGCGTTGCAAAGCTGATATCAGTTTATGGTAGTTTTATTGGTTAGGTGACCACCCTTGAATTTGATCTGCAGAAAAAATCTTTTTCTCCCTACATCAGCTTAACATTTCTGGTGCTATTTTCCTATTGCGGATTTTTAAGAACGTTTTCGGATAACTGTTATCCACCAGTGTTTTTTCGAGATAACTCACTCTTCTTTCGAGAACGTCAATTCTCGCACGGTAGCTCACATTATAACACCAAACTTGAAGAAAACCCTCTCAAACAACTGGGCCGCATATTCAATTTCAACTTACACGCAATTTCTATCAGTCAGTTGTTTGACAACCGGGAATAGAGAAATCAGTCTTTCAAGTTGTAATGGCTCTATCTGTCTAATCCGGAAGTGAAGCACTGGTCGCAAGAGAGCAATATCAGTGTGTCTGTATTCTTTGCTCACACAGACATGTGATGAGGTCAACGATTTGACTGCAAACAGTGGGACCATACTTGGCCAGCAATCCTGTTCATGGGTCAGTGGCCGCGACGTGTATCTCGGTTAGCTCGTTACAGAGCTCAGAGAAACGTCCACAAAAATTGTCTAGAACGGTAAACACAAGGACGTTAAACATCTATGGTTGTGAAAACTGTTTGGTTATCGTGATGAATAACGTGCAGTAAGAATTTGATTATGCCTACATGGAAACAATGGTAGTCAATGAAGACCTTTGAAATAGTCGTATGGGCTTAATAGCAATATTCAAAGACAACAAAATCCAGCTAATTAACCAGAAAGAGGTAGTTGGTTTTTACTGATATCAGACCAAGGGTCCCTCTAAGTGTTTGATGTGTTACCAAGTTCCTGGCTACGAACCGAGCAGATTTAATGATTTACAATAAACGTCATAACATTATCTCGGGGTTACGATAAAGATTTATTGGCACTAGGTTTCCAGTCTGTAATTTTAACGTTTTTGTTCAAGTTTAGCTCCTGTTAAATTCCTCCAGACGCTGATTTTTCAGTAACCTTAACGAAAAGTAGAATAAAAAGCACCTACTTTGTGTAGAAGGCTAATTGACCGAAACGAGTAAACTAAGCATAAGCCTTCGTACGTCAGAGTAGAATGGCATAAAGTGGCTTGCATTATAAACATTCTTGCTAGTGTGCCTTGGTGGCGTTATATACTGTCGGCAACCCTCGAGTGGACGTTAGGTTGTGTGTGCCAACGTTTGTGAAAGTCTAAAGGTCGAAGCGCAATCTGTTTTGCTTGGATAGCCATGGGCTGAAAATGATAATACATGACTGAAAAGCGACAAGCTTTGTCTTCAAAAGCTATATGGTTACTAACGAGATTATACTGGATATCGGTTGACCGTAGATGTCTGCAACTTATTTAACAAATATAGGGAAATAGTTGTGATATTCCCAGACTTAAAAGTAGCTTCTTTACTAGATTTTCTTTTTCCGATTGCAGTTTGCTATCTGAGTGTAAGTTTCCCAGAAGTGACAAAACTTCACTACAAACGGTCCCACAGATAGACGAGTTATTTTACTGCGCTTATTCGGCATTCTTTGGCATTTTTCTCGATTTGGTATACTTTCATATAAGCGCAATGGTTGAAAATCTATCCGTCCCTGGTGAATAAACCAATATGATGTTGTTGGCTTACATGACCTTGGTAGTGGTAACTTTTCAAACAGTCTTACGGGTAACTGTCAAACCTTCAACTTGGTCAAAGATTTCATTCGGCTCGGCAAGCGGACAGTTAGAGGAAAGTGCGATTCGCATTGAGGCGTAAAGAAGTACTCCCAATAAATAGGGTAGAAAAAAGAATGTGTTCAACTTCAAGGATAGATGATTTCTATGATAGCGTGAACATTCCCAGAACACAAAATGATAGCGGCCCGGTTCGAGTTTCGGCTGCTGCTTGACCAACAGGGAATCCCGAGTTTATCTTCCTCATTCTTTCCGACCACATATTTAGGAAAGGTACATCGTCCAACACATCTTTGTGGCTTACACGAATTTTCTAGCTGTCTGAAAGTACTGGTGATTGGTGTTGACTAAACTGATCACTAGTTTTTCAGTTACAAGATAAGCTTTCGTA
>JTDE01000316.1:93557-107874 GCA_014338405.1 Paragonimus skrjabini miyazakii
TGCGATTGAACTGGTAGATTACGTGGGAGACAGACCGATCGGTTGTATATCGCCGCTATGAAGAGACAAACCCCTAGTGCTTAGCAGGATGCGTAGTTGGGCTGTTGGGTAGGTGCGTTGCAACGCCGATATCAATTTGTGACATATGTTGTTGATCAAGTGGTCACCTTGGAATTGAATTTGTAGAAATATGTTCTTTTTCTGCGCACTGCAGCTTACCAATTTTGGTTCTTTCATCTTACTGTGGACATCCACAAACTTTTCAGGGCAACCGTTATCCACCAGCGTTTCCCTAATAAACCCTTCTTCTTCCTCCAACCGATCTGTTGTGTAAATCATTCTGGCTCTGTGGAATAACGTTTTCACTAGCCCTCGTTTATAAGCAATTGGTGCGAAGCTGGAGAACTGCAAATATTGTCCACTCCAAGTTGGCTTGCGATAAACAGATCGTTGTAATGTACCATCTTGACGTCTGGTTATAAGAATGTCTAAGAACGGCAAGCAATTATTAACTTCGTTCAATTGTTGTTGCTGTAAGCAGTTTGTATAAAAATCACTAGTTTTACGTTGGCGACTGGTAAGAGTAAATCGAAATGTTAACATACGTGCGAGGCAACCGGGAC
Source organism: Paragonimus skrjabini miyazakii (assembly GCA_014338405.1). Taxonomy (NCBI): domain Eukaryota; kingdom Metazoa; phylum Platyhelminthes; class Trematoda; order Plagiorchiida; family Troglotrematidae; genus Paragonimus; species Paragonimus skrjabini miyazakii. The sequence goes on from JTDE01000316.1 coordinate 94,181, forward strand.
TACTGGTTTACTAACCGATACGCTAGCTCAGTCTTACAGGTTACTAACTGTGCAAGTCTGACTGAATGTTATTTGAGCATGTTACGGTGTTCGTTGCTGAAATGGTTTAAATCAGCATCTTTGTTGAATTTATCTTTTATTCAGCCCCATTCACTTTTGTTTCATACCTATAAACCGTCCAACGCAACTATTCACCGTGCAACACAGATACATGAACGCACAAGCAAAGATCTTTCTCCCTCCATTAACAACCTACAAACGTATGAACGCGTGGACAGAGTCTGATGAAGCATACTGTGGATTACTGTCACCCTAGAGTAAGATTTAGGCTCGAATATAATTGGACGCTATACAGTAAATGTTATGTTGTCCGATGTACTTAGTCATTACTCACAGATACTCACAGATACTCGCTAACCGGACGCGATATCTAGAATGATGGTCGAGTAGTTACTGTGAAAAATGTATATATGACTATCATAAAGCTGTAAACGACATCGATAGACGTACGTCAGTGAGTTTCAGAAGTACCATCTGGTTTCAGTATGACAAACCCGTTCAGACCAAATTGTGCTCGGCTGCTTTCTGGCACAGTGAATTGAGGCAGTGTGATTTACCATAACTCAACTTGAACACTTGCATGCAGACTGATGCACAGACAAGTCAAATGAGCGAAACTGAGACCAACAATTTCAAGGTACCTTCGATAAAATGAAAGTATCGACTCCAAACCGTCATCAGAAGCATCTAAACTTACTGTCTTTACAATCCTAGACATGCCAGTTTGCGGAAAAACACAAGTGCGTTACACCCCTAACCCCCTTCCTCAGTTCGATCAGTACTCACAATTATCAAGAAGTTATCTTGGTTTATAACATTATTAACCAAAATCCGTACGACGCAAGTGTTTTGTGTCGACCTAAACTAAACGGATATATCGTTTTCAGGACGAAATAGATGTCTACAGAACAAAGCACCTCAACCTTGACACCACTTTTGAACGAGCAGTCCAGGCCGATCTCGATAACGCAACACGTTGCATTCTTCACAGGTAAAATGGTCGATTAAGGCATACTGACGGGAATCAAAACGATAAGGTTCAGTCACGAGGCCACAGAACTGAGAGATGTTCACCGACGCTTATTGTTTTCACAGCATGGCTACAATGCGTCACGTCAGAATCCACTAATGGCATGATTAACCTGAAAACGCTGAATGACTTACCTCAGATCCTACGAGAAAATTAATTTGTTTAGTCTTTGAGAGATTTGGAAATCTGTTTCATTCCTGACTGTAGCTTTTCACTATCTACCGACTGGTGGAAAACGATCATGGTGGCCCAATCCGTTAGGGAAATAACATTTTATTTTGTTCAGTTACACTCGCCGACGCATGCTGGTTCCCAGTCCAGCACTGCCTTACAGGCGCCTAATTGGTTACAGAGGTATGTGTAAATAGCCAGGTGTTATTGATAGTGGACCGTGGTGGGCCGGTGGTCAGCTGACCTGGTTGTGGTTTCGGTGGTGTGATGTACCCGTTCAAACATCTGACTCGGTTAGAGGGTGTAGCCGCTCGATAGGCTCTTTGGTCCGAACTCTGGACGTAGGCGCCGGGACAGAGTTCCGGGCTATATGGTACGTGCTTCCCTCTTCGCAATTGTGATATATTTACCGATGAAAATTGGTGCTTTTACGGAAGCTATTTGTTAGTCAAAAAAAACCAGAGCTTGATCAGATTATTGGTAAAAATCAAAAACCCCGTTTTTCGTGCTGAGTTTAGTTAATTTTTCATAAGCTCATAGAGAATGTCAGCAATACCATAAGTTACGTAATTTCACAATTAAATTTAGGTATTTTTAACCAGCAAATTTGTGAGAAAATTCAATTTCGTCATTTTTTTGTGGATTCTGTTCTTCTATACGTTCGATGAAGCTTGCTACATAGCTACGAACAGTAATCCTTGGATCCACCTATATATTTATTATATAACATATGGATAACACACCACAGTTTTCAGATAAATGTATTCATTCCAGACAACTGATTGTAGTTTTGATACAAATCTGCTTAACAACCCCCAAACTGTAACATTCAGATCGTTTGTTATGTATTTTAGACAATCTACCCCTGGATCCACTTCTTGCCAAGTAACATTTCAGTCTAATTAAAGAATACCCAAATGACATATAGTGGATGTGCTCATTGGTGTTTATGTAATATGCTCCAACATTTTTTTACTTGTTCTTTCTACTATTCCATAATTTTGATATACGCTTACGCTAATAAAACTCTTTTCACTCCCATTACGGAAAAGTGACATGAAACATATCGGTGATCTTTTGAGTGCGACTATTTATGTCAGTTACTTCTAAGATTTCAGTTACAACACTCATACCATTAGTTTGCTTCAGCGTTGTTTTCTGGTTTAGTTTTCACTAGCCTTGTTTTCTTTCATCTGTCTCAAATTGGGAGTTGATCTCCCATTTGTGAACGCCACAAATCTTCGAACGACATTTTCTTTGTGAAAGGTTTTACGTCAATGTCCTGTTGTTTAAACGTTATTTACGTGAGTAAATACGTGATTGCAAAGTCCAGAAATTGACTGGAGGTCACTTGACCATCAGCTACTGACTAAAGTCATTCAAAGCGACAGCAAAATAATAAACTACTAACAAATATAACTAAGGAAATTATAAGGTACGACGGGAAAACAGTTGCAATACCCCCCCTCCCTATATACTTGGCGGAACAGAAGTTGATTTTAGTATTGGCCCAAATTACCGTATTAGTTCATCCTAATACCACTACAAAACGCAACATTATCTTATGACATCCGTTTATAGTAGCAAGATTATAATCAAACAGTATGTGTTGAGAATTTTAATTTATTTTTAGCAACATTCATGGAACCTCAACAAACTCAATTTGCCCATTCATTTCCTATCCAAATGTAGGACTTCCAATAAGGTGTATGTGAACGATTTCTTAAATTATATCAATGGAACACAATATTAAAGTATCAGTTAATAGAAGGCAAAAACTGAACTATTCGTACCAAGTTAGACAGGGATGTGAATACTGTAACCCTAACAATTATACCTTTAATTAGAAACAGTTTCGGTCAATTGCGTACATTTTCGATAATTAGCCGAATTCAAGGCCTACATGCCTGAAAGTTTTAAGTACATTGTGTAGCATTTTTATTTTTGCCTGGCATCACGTAAGAATCAGTTTTCGCTGATTATGTGCTACTAACTCTCGATTGGAGTTAACAGCCAGTAACTATGTCTCCTATCGAGGCGGTCGAGTAAATGTATCATCACTCACAGACAAAAACGGTTGAGCTCTCAGATAGGATTATTCAGCCGTGCCTAGTATGAGGTCAATGACACAATGGTCAACACGGTCGCCTCATGAAAGCATGGCCAGACTTCTACTCCCGGCAGTATATATGCACTACTGACGAGCTCTGCTGAGAGCGAAACTCTAGTCTAGTGCTTCTGCTGTTCGAAAGGGGCCGACTGGAAGGTCTATGGGAATGCGACAGCTACGATCAGTTGTGGGTGATGTTCAACTTGAAATTAACCAAATCCTCGACTACTCATCAGTGAACTACTAATTGTTTTTGCGGTAGTTCATAAGCTAATTGGCAAATAAATCATTAGTTTGGCAGACGGTAATCAAAAAGAAGATGAATGTGACTACTCAGACCAGTATACTGATCTGTGCCTATATTTTATGGAGATGCATAATTAAAAACGTTTCATGCTAGCTATTGGTTTGAATTGTTCGCGTCTAAATTTGGGCAAATGTCATGTAGGTCTTAGAATGAATTCTCTATTCTTTCTATATGAAGTTACGTTAGGATGAATTCATTCATGCTGGTTCATATTTTATGAAAAGTACTGTTGACACACAAATCCAGGCAAGCCCTTCTCTGAGAAGCGTTGTTAAAACAGCCTCTCGATGATGACGTTTAGAACTGCATCTGGTTCTTTGTCAGAACAATGCTCACGCAGCATCCAACATCAGGAATGCACTAGTGTTTAATGCAGAACATCTAGAAATATTTGACGTGCGGCCTACTTCACTGTACGTGCGCTGGCGCTGTCAGACAGAGCATTAACTGCGAACCACAAAGCAAATGAAACTTGAAACACTAAGGTTACAGGCGTGTTACCGTTACGAATCAAGCAGCATGTGTGGTGATGATTTGGCGGCCCGACGTTAGTGCTACTGTTGAGAGTCTTGTTCTGAAGTGGCGAAGAAATCAAAACTTCGAGTAACGGTTCCGCCGCGCGGCTAACCTAATCAGTACAGTGGGTTGCACGGAATTAGAAGAACGTCAGTGACTGCGTGCGCACATGTGACACCTGAGGGGGGAGTAAAATTTTAAGCTCGCTTTATGGAAGTTCAAGGCGGTACGGTAGATACAGCAAGATATGGCGATTGCATGCGCGTCGATCTCGCGCGAAAATTCTCATTACCGGTTAACGAACTGGCTAATGAATTTGAAAAAGCGAACTTCGTAAATGTCACAAAGGAGGTGGCGCACTGCGGGAGTTCTCAGAGATGTCATAACTTTCAGATCTTGCCAGTATAACAGACGAGGTCATAGAAATGTCAGAATATTGTCACGGTACTGTTGCGTATCCAAAAATACAAGACACAAACGCTTACGTATGTAACCTCGTAACATTCTATTGTGTAGAACGATTCAGATGACCCAGTTTCATTTGCAGACTCCATCAACTGGATCATAGTTACTGACGAGACCATCTCCCACTTAATGGACACCTTTTAGAAAGTAAATAACTGAAATACTGTTAGTCCGAATCACGTTGGTATCTATCTGAGGTGGCCCATCCTCATGGTCACGTTTTTGGCTGCAATCGTTAGGGCTGACTGTTAGGAAAATAACGTGAACTAAATTAGCATACGAACGTCAGGTTACTAGGCATGTAGCTATTAACGTTCCGATCTTAGTATTCACAATCATTATATTAGTCCTTGAAGTGTTAAACGTATCACCAATAGCTAACCGCCACACAAAATCATTGGGATGTCACTGTCAAAACTTCACAGTATGTTAAAGAAAGTGGCACCACTTCAACATCATCATCTATCAACCAGTATTTTACATAACCAGCGGTTATTTAATTGCACCATCATGAAATAAATGCAAGTGATTTCTGATTGTGGTCATTGTTACTTTGTGCAAGGTTTTGTCAGAAGTATTAACAAAACATCCAAATGATAATGTACCCAAAGCTACAGGCATGTGCAAATTAACCGATGGAGTTAACCGCAGTCACAGTTGTCTGACATCTCATTCTTGGCAAGTTTTCCGCCAAGACCGTTTCAAAAGGAGTCGGATCATAATCTGTTCACACTAGCCTTCATCGGTTGTTCGAACAATGAACTCCAGTTCACGTGTTTGTGAGGCGCGTTTGTTCATTCCTATAATAATGACATCACACTAAACAGGACCAAAATATCACGGCTGTATGCGCAGGCACATATGCTGGTGAGAATTGGCTAGATTGTCTGACCATCTTGAGTGGAAGACTGGGTGTTTGTGTGGTATAACGATATTGACTTTAATGGTGATTAGACGAGGAGTTGGCCAACGTGGAGTTAGATAATATTCACGCTTGATCACAACCTTCGTCCGCAAATGAACTTTCCAGGTAGTTTTATTTTGAGAATCATCGTTCTCCGGTAACCCGGACCTTTGCACGCATCAAGGCGAACGTTCTGTTATTCTGATGATCAAGCCTTTCTCGATTTTGCTTGTGTAACTTTCTCCGAAGTTATACAAAACTTTGTAGAAATTGTGAGGTGCCACCGACACATTGACTAAATTTGATTGTAAAAGCAGATATGTGCTGGTTCCAAGAGAACATACGGATTTGGGCCACGTTTTATATTTGTTTAGATAATTTTATTAGTCCTTATGCAGGTCTGTATAACCCTCCTTTCTCTCTCATTCTAGCTGCTTTTTTGGATGCCAGTTTTTGTTTTCTACAGCCTGCTGTGAGCATTTACGTGTTACTGTCAGATTGCAGTATAAACATGCTTAAGACTGTTTCCTCGCAAGATTGTCTTATGGACAGGAAATACGAAACAATAAGAAACTCGAGCATATTCCGTCGAAAAATTATTAGCTTGAGAATTGACGTTAATTTTATTAGTGAGTCGACGTGCCCCGTAAAAGTTCGGTCATTGTTCACGAATGTTCTGTTACACGAAACTATTAATCATATTTGTAAGCTCCTCAATATCAGTCATATTACGTCGTCTCTCCCGACGGATAATCAGAGAGAAAATTTACAGCTCAAGAACTCTAACTCATGAAATTTATTCAGCCTGAACATATTACTATTTTTCAGCCCATTGATTGACAACCCACCCAAATTTCTGCTTGTCTGATGCGGACAGCTTATTCGTGTTTTCATAAATTTTGTTCCGATGTGTCAATAAAAGGTCCGGCCATCTACCACCGACCATGGTAAACTCAGGTAGGTGGGATTTAGTCTGACATACCGTGACAACTTTCGATCAGTGTTATGTTGAGAAAACGTCTGTTTTGTTAAACACGAACGAAAAAGTGAACCCAACAGTCAGTGCAATCCAACAGACTCAGACATAACGTGGAGAACGTTTCGGGTCTTTGTGTGTAACAACTTTTACTTGCCCGACCACTGAACGGGAAAATGTAATTTCGTTGCTAGTTTCAATGATTTAGATAAAGATAAGGATTTAGATAAAGTCCCATCTCACCTGAACGTCATAATAGAAGTTGCGTCGAGCTGACGGACATCGACTTCAGACACTCATTAAAACCACACAGACGAACTGAAGTTTACGCGCTTGAGTTAGCCTAGGAAGAATTTTGAAGTCATAGTATACCACTAAGGTTTGTGTGGCGTTATTCATGTGTATATCTGGGATGGGCTTTCAAGGCAAAATGCTCAGAAAGATCAAAGGAACGGTTGTTGAAATAACAACTAATGCTCTGGAGGTATTCATGTTAGGGCTACAACTACACAAAACTGTCAGTCCAAATTAACTCACTTTTAAATGAAATATACCAAACAACTTTACTGAAAACTCCAACAAGAACCGAGTTAAAAGGAGCTACAAGCAGGCGGGTAAACTGAAAATGTTCATCGTTTACCAAAAAGATTATGATTCACTGGAAGATTGAGAGGAAAAAATAAAGCTGTCCAAACGGGAGGAGTATACCTTGGTTAGAAGGATCATTATGCTGCTGTCTGCTGTTTTAACGGGTAGTTAAGTTATTCGAAACATCTGTACAAAACATGGTGATAAAGTCGAACAAGTCTGGCCAAACAGATTGCATAACAAGACGACCTCTGTGTTCACACATAATGGTGTTTGAAAACACTGTCAATAAATAGGCTCTGTTGGGACTTGTAGGCCGTGTAGCGCTATGGTCAGTTTCCTTTTCATTAAGATAATACTGTTTTTAATCTAAACTCATTATTTTGTTGCCTGGTTACATATCTTATGAACATTCTATCTCGTAGGAGTGTTTGGAAACCTGTCCAACACCAGCTCGCTGGTCTCTACTGCCCTGGCCTAACAAAGAACAACTCAACCAATTTACAAATGTCGGCAATAAGTGTCCTTTACGGTGTTGTTTCATGCAGACAGAGTATGCTATTTGATCGATACGAGTGTAAAACGCAGAGTATAAAGACTTTGCTTCATTACGACAGTAAAATTGAGCTGGCGTTTAGAACCACTACTGGGGTCTTATTGAGACTGTTGTCAAGATCTTGATGTACTCAGGACGCTTTAAAAAGAGATGTACCAACGGGGTTGTGTTGACCATGTTTAACTATCAACGCACAACGACCAAAGGTAATGCGTAACTTTCAATACTAATGACAGTATATACATATGCGATTCTCATTAAGAAATAAGAAACCCTTAAGGAAATATATAGTACTTTCAGTTGTGTTACAACCAAATGCTGTCATTCAACCCTTGAGCTACCATTCACACTTCTTACACATCTATTAAGTGTAACTGGGTAGGTTCAGTCCGATAGACGTAGCCTCACTGATACCCCCTAAATCAGCCCATCATAATTCGAATATGGAGCTATGACAGCCAACGAGTTTAGATCCCATAATTACAACAGCTATGACAATTTTGGGTTATATGGACTAAATCTTGGCCCAAGGAACCAGCCTAATGACTCGGTAACCGGAAATGTTACCTCACCGCATACACAAGTAGAAATCGATTGTTCATGCTAGTGTACCTCGTTTGGTCACCAGAACAACGTTGCCATTTCTATATGTAGGCTTACAAATCAAAACAGCAAGATGTGAACGTGACGTCATGGCTCATTTGGATGAGTTTGCTAACGTTCACGAAATTAAGTAAACTGAATGACGACAGCGTGTTCAATCCAGTACCGACTGCTAAGCCTAACATGGGGAAGACAGTTAACCTATGTAGCTAACACGGAAAAGAAAAGAACGTCCGCAGTGAACGCACCCAAATGGAAGGCACGCCTAGAAAGGAAGATATTCGTCGAATGCTTAGTGTGCAAACGCCACCTGGAAGCTATTAACTGACGGTGGTGTTTTATTAGTGGTTAAATGTTCTTCCTAATTTTGTAGTATCGCAGAGAATTGCAATTTACCACAAGCGGAGCTGTCAGCCTTTGCTGGCTTAGTTTGTGCTCTCTAGCGTTATGAATAAAACGATTCGCTGAAGTTCTACGCAGTGTTAAGTTCAGAGTAGCTGTATTCAGAGATACTCTGAATAAGTAAAAACTTTTCAACACAAAGGAATTTGTGCGTATTCACAATCAACACAAATGACAAGAGACAATTACGGACACGTTCACTAGTAGGAGAAACTTTTGAGGCGTTTACTTTCACTTAAGTGAGAATTTTCAATACAAAGGGCTGACGCTTCTGTAAAGCTGCTGTAAACCAACAAACTGATTACCAGACAATTTCAACAAACATAGCATCCAACTCTACATGTTTGTCAACTCCACGAAAAGATATCACCTACATGTGTCATACTTAGGTTCTTGTGGACCTCTTTGAGAAGTTGGCGTTCATTCTTTTATTATGAAGGATTGAGATTGAAGATTGATATACGGAATGGAGGAAATTACGCAGTAAAGGATAACTTATGTAACAACTCTTCAATGGCGGAATTACCAGCGAATAAATGATCTATATTATACGGAAAACTCGGCACAGATCTTCGTGGATTGCCACAACGGGTGCATTTAAAAGCACACTCGTTCCAAGAGAAAGTATTGTATTAGAATCACATAGGCAAAATGTTATTGCTGCGTTGTGCGAAAAAGAAGAAGAAGAAATTTTACCTACAAAGAGGACCTGATGTAGTGTATTGCTAAAATGAAGACCAGTTGTTGGTGAGTTTGTATCCGTAGATAATGTATACGAAAAAAATTAGATGCACAACCATCCTAACTTGTCGAAATGGTTGACAGTTATTATATGAAAGAACATCCTGGGCATGGTAGCCTTAAATGACAGGAACTGTTATAACGAAGCTGTGGATTTACCGATTGGCAAAAACACGTGCCCTACTAATGTTGATCAATAAGTTATGTGAAAGGTGCAAATCATCATTAGGTTTCTCTTAGTTTTTTTAAATAAAATGTTTTCCTCGTTAAAACAAACTGCAGTGCAAAACCACAAAACTGTTAGACTTAATTACAACGTGAATGGAATACAGAAAAACGAGTACACAATTTTGGCACTTGTTTATCACCAACAAAATTTCGAGTGTCTTTTAGTAGACCGTGCTGAAGTCTACGAGTTGGTACCGTTTTTCTCTTTTGGTAAACGCGAGTGGAGTCTTTTTTCCATAAAATATGTCCTCGAGTAAACCTTCTGCTGGTTCAATATAAACTTTCCGTTTTATTCTCAGAATTTTTACACCGATACGGGAGGGTTTGTCGTTGGTCAGTAAGTATGTCCCGAAGTACTGGTGCACTGGACTATTTAAAATGAACTTCATTAGATATATATTAGACTAGTGGCTTGCTTTTATCTCCGAGAGCTAGTTAATCATGTTCTAGTTATAGGTACTAGATTTTTGTGTAATAACTCTATCTCTACAGGAGTTGACAAAAACCACGTTTCATCGTTTGAGCGGGTGAAAAATGATGATTGTTCTAACATTAATAGACAAGGATGATTAGCAAGTGCCAGAGGCGACAGCGGGTAACTTACCCCACGGAATGCCTATTATTTCCAAGTTAGTGGGCAGGTTGGAGATGATACACTGCAACAAAGTCAACCAATATATTAATCGTTAGAAAAAGGTTATCCAATTTATTCAGCCCCATTGAATGACTGGTTCATTTAAGAAGTGACTTTTGCGGGTTGATAGAGAAATGTGTGTTGATCATCTTCATTTTTGGACAGTTATTTCCTACTTAACGTTTAAGTCCGTTTGATCTCCAATACTTGTCGAAGGCAATTCAAATGCAATCATTCACTTTTAGGTTTTGGGGACATCTAGTGTATCCACAGTCCAGTATTTCACAGTTCAAACCCGTTTGTCCATTCTGTACACTTTTGTTCAACTACTGGAGTTGACGTGCACTTCTGAAGGTCGTTTGTGCGCAAATGTTTCAGTTCCAGTTCTCAACGCTATTAAATTCGGTGGCTAACCTACTGAGTCCATGACATTCGACACCAGTGAAACATGAGAGCAAAGGCGTAAGAACGATGAGGGCACGATCAAATCATATCCACAATCTGACCTGATTCAAGGGCTTGTACCGAAGTGCGGCAAACCATATCATCCACACGCTGGTCGATTACTAGACTACAAAATAACAAAACAAATCTGCTTTTTATGGACGTTTTATCTCGCAAAACCTTACAAAAACCGTTCGTTTTCTTAATGGCTGGATTACGTGGGGCCTGGATGCTTACATACACCTAAGCAATTCACGACCACCTACACATTCTGGTTTTGACGGTCTCATGACAAGCATATGATTCAACTGACAGTTTGCCTATTGACAAGTAACTATGCTTGAGGGACACCAACTTGAGGGCACCGGAGAAGTTAGGAAAGTTTACTGTTTGAATAAGCAATGTCATACAATGTGTACAATTAACCAGGCAGAAGGAAAGCTTTATACAGTGTGCAAAACAGAGGAAGGATCCTATTGATATTGCTAGCCATGTGAGAATTCCTACTGAAGATTGAACAGTTTAAAAAGCAAGAGCCAGAGGATTACTGATAAGGAGCAGAGGATTTTGGTTGATGCAGACTAAACATAACTGAAAGCTGACTGCAATTTTCTTACTTTCATAGAGTTTTACAGCTGGCCGCTATCGAAAAGTAGGACTGTACTTGAAACCCACTCTTGTTAGCAGTAATACGATCGCCACGACCGGGGGTTCAACACTCAATCAGGCCATCGAGAGTCGGTCACGTTGACCAATGTGGCAGTTATTTCACCTTAGATGCAACCACATCATCATGCAACCATCATTGCATCCAAACACTCAGCTACAACCGTTTGCAAATCGTACTCAGAATACTTGATTATATCCGAAAAAGACAGAATAAAGGGATCTTGTGGAAGAAAAGACTCGCAGAACGAACGTCTATGGCATTATAAAGTACCCATCAGCCAACTGATCATCTGCTTGGTGGGTACAGATATTCCACAGAATACAGTGGCGCGTGTGTGATATGGAGATACCCCGAATAAACCATATGGGCAAAATAACATTTCAGTTCTGTTCTTCACTTTTGCCCTGATGTAACAAATGGAACTTTCTGGCGCTCCAAAACTCTGGAAAATTTTGAAAATAGAAATCTTATGTAAAAATTTTTTCATCTATCTCACTGCATCGTTTAATTCAAGGTCGTACTATATGCATTGTCCCAGATCAAACATGAAATTGTTTAAGGGATTTAACAGAATTGTTCCCCGAATTTGCACGAGAAAAGGCCGACATAAACAGGGCATTTTTAGCTCAACAATGCACTAATAATGCCAACGGGCTATTAGGATTTAGCTACTAATCGGTCAACTACATGACGATATCTTACCTCTGAATCGATATATTCAACATTATTACGGAAGCCTCCAGGAAAATTCAGTGCACGATTAACATTTTCAGTAAGGGAACCAATGAGTCGAAGAACTCACAGTCAGAGGAATACTGCTAAATTATACTATATTCTATCCTTTACAATTGTAACTATGAAACGTATGATGTTTTGTAACGAATGTTAAAAGCCTGAATACAAGCCCAATCGGTACAGTCGAATTCACGGAAGTGGCATACTTATCAGTACACCCAAAATGGTCATCGTTTGCTGTTCTAAATTTGTTCACATCTGATAAACCAGGCCAGTTGTCTCTGTGTATGTGGGTGAGTAAGGACCACTCGAATCCAACGGGTTTGCAAAACCTGAACGAATTGCTTTCGTGAGCAAAACTTCATTTATACATTCATTGTAAGTGTGTTGACTGAATGACGCACTATAGAAAGCTTGTTTGTCGTGCTCAGTGCTCTCTAACGAAATGGGAATTTGCTGAGTCCGGACATGGATTTATGACCTTGGGAGATTCAGCGTTTTGATGAAAGGTTTTTGAGTACTTGGTTTGGGACAGAGAGTAGGCGGATGACGATGACATCTGTATTTGACAACAAACGACCTTCGGCCTGCCTTGATAGTAAACTACTAACTAGACCAATAGGAGAGAATGTGTCTGTGAGAGTGATTACATGGCTCGATTGTATTGAGAACGAAGCGGCAAATACCAGCAAGATTTTTGCTAGATCAGTTGTTGGCCATAGCGGACGGCATTCCGGGATATGTTCAGATAATCACCGTGTCGTGCGGTCAATGTAGCATGTTGTAACAGACCAAAAGAAACAGTATGCACAGTAAGAGACAGCTCAAACAAGCGATGTATCCGTTGACTCACGGCGCAGACTTAATGCGCAATTAAACTGGACATGTGGTTTATCTACGAACCAGGTCTTGCCTAAGGCTACGCTAAGTCTGTTAAGTATATTTCCTGTGGCACTGTCGCAGTGTCAGCAGTGTGCGGGCAACCCAACTTTGTGCTATTTGAAATAGGCCTGTGAATAAACTTTTACTTTCGACATTGTCTATTTATCTGATGTTTTATATTCGGATCTGTTCCAGATCTAAAAGTTCATTAGTAACCGTGTCAATTTGTCAAAAAATGACCTACATTTTGGCGGTTTTTTGTTTCGTCACAATAATAACATTGATTGAGATTTTTCCTTTCAATACTTTGTATTATTAACGACAGTCATGTATAGCAGTACAGTCTAGGCAGAAAACGTTAAGTACGACATACTTGCTGTACCTGTCAAAAAATTGATCCTCACAAAATAAATGTGGTTTAAAAAACAGAAGGTGTTTATCGCGTGGAAATGTTTTTTTGTGCTAGATAATGATGCTGATTACATGAAATTCAGTCAAAATAAGCTCGGTAAAATGACTGAATCAACGGTTTCTGGTGAAAACTCTACAAACAACTGTGTTTATTTTTAATTCTACCGTTTCACTGGGGCTCTCAAAAAGGATACTGTTCGATCAAGGTTAACTTTCGGTGCACTTTCTTTTATGTTGTCCCATCCGAATGGTGGGACGGGA
>JTDE01000316.1:118635-140459 GCA_014338405.1 Paragonimus skrjabini miyazakii
TTGGCGACTGATGAGAGTAAATCGAAATGTTAACATCTCGCGATATATGCCTTCTATCTGTTTTAACTAAATGGATTAAGGGGACTCAATGTTTTAAATTTTTCAAAAGAATGTTAAACAGTCGTGACGGAGTACAATCGAAAAGAAATCTCCGTTTTGTCATCGGTAAAGCATAGTCGTTCATCGTAGTCGCAGAAGCATTCCAATCGCTTCTGGGAAATTGTTTCTACAATAATTTCTGACAGATTTTCAAATATTCACACTAGTGATAGAATGACATTCAGTGATTTGACATTAGCTCACTTAATATCTCAAGTCATGTCTAATAGCCCAAAAATAAGCGATTTATTTATTTCGGTATAAACGAACAGAACCTCAAGGAGTTGGTTTATAAAAAATGAACCTTATCCATACTTGATCGCAGATTTTATGGCTTATCGACGTTTTCGCTAGCCTCTTCCAAACAGAAGAGACTACGGTTTTGTCACCAAGCAGTTTATCGGTGAAACAATTTTTACGAGAATATGGCCGATCTTTTAGACATGATAATTCAGTGAAGCATAACGTGAGGCAAACAGTTTACGAATTGTGCTTGTGTATGTGCAAGTTTATATACGGATCGTAGGAAAGATATTCATTAAGGATGTGTCACAACCTGAGTTAAACTAAGGTGTGGCATTTCTCCTTAAAGGGAGCTGGCTAAATGTGTTTAACCAGAAGCACACACTGCGAGGGAACGTGAGTGATTTCCATTTCTTTTCTACTAATGACCTAACTGTTTATCGGCATCCAACGTTTTGCGTAGCAAATTTATTGGATCCCCTAATTTCAAATCGGCCGAAAAGTTCTAGCCAAAAGGTTACAGATTGAAGGAAGCGGAGCAGTCATTTTGTTCTCCCAAACTGCACGAAGCAAATAAATTATATTTACAGGCCAGTGTGGCCGAGCGTTCAAATTTAATTAGACTGTTGTGTTTAAGAAAGGTTCAAAAAAATAAAATATTCAGTGAGGCTATCACACAGAAACTTCCGGAATTTTTAAACAGCTGATTATACAGTTTCAAGTAGATACGATTGAAACGAACCAATGATATGATGTGGATAGGTCGTGAACTGCTTATGCTTAGAACTGGATCGGAACAAGAGCAGTCAAACAAATGCCCTTACCCAGATAATATTGGAATTGAAAAAATTAACTAGGACATACCTAATAAAACAAGATGAACTATATTCTTCTACCTCAAGATGAAAGTTTACCGAGGGGAAAAAACTGTTGATGAACAGTGAAGTGTTCCGGTCTTTATGTAGGACGAACATGAAATTCGCACACGAAACGTGTAAGTACATTTTGCAGAGCTAATAATAACATCAGTGACCTAAAGAAAATGGGATAGCGTTCAAACTCATATTGATACACGTACTACGAGACGTTTGGAAAAGGTTTCACTATCAACACTAGCAGCTACATAACCGTCGTAAAGCTATCGTGGTTTATAAGAGGGATACGACGTATCAATTTACTCATAGGGAGGCTTACAGTCAGATAGGTTAAAGGTTATCCTGGAAGCAGGTAAGCTGACTATCATATTTGACTAACTAATCTCTTTTCGAGACCACCATGCGTAGTATATTTTTATACAAACGCAGCGAACTAGTTCCTGAAGCGCAGCAATAACACAGTTGCTAAAAGTCAATGTATTGTAGGCCTCGCAACTCTCTTTGTCAAAACCAGAAAATCATTATATTTGTTGCGTTACTTGCTTGTGGGGACTTGTGGTGGTCTAGCATTACAATATTCAACTTATATACCTTGCCCAACAAACGATTTATCCGTTTACCTTATGCGCGTGTCAATTTAGGGTTTTTTAAACTCATCGTTAACAACGTATTAATTTTGGTTAATTTCATTAATGACAGACCTACCCTCAATATATTCTGACTTACCGTAACTTCTAATAGACATTTGATAAGTTGGGCTGTCGCGAGTAAATTGAGATGTCATTAAGCACTAAGTGGGCATGCCTGTCGCACTAATTGTCAATCGGTTAAGAATCGATCGTGAATGGGAAACACGTTTTATAAAACATCCTGAAATGTACAATGACAACCTTGAATATGCTGATCACTAGTGCTTATTGCACTGCGCTCTTCTACCGGTTACTCTTAGTTTTATGGTCGAATCAAAAGTATTCGTTGTTTTGACAATGGTAGTTTTGGATTACTTCTGCATGCAACAGTTGGTTTTCACTACATTTACACCGCATAAACTTAAAGGAGTTTACTCCCTCACCATGTTCGTAAACATATTTCACGAAAAAAGTACCTGTAGCTTCTTGAATAATCAACTGAATCTCTAACAATTGGAATGGTTTCAAATGTCTGGGAGTGATTATTTAGAAGAACGTTTATCTTTGTACTTTCAGCTATTGTGTGGTTTAGAAAATATTATTAGAAAACCACCGTCAATGTTCTTCTTCCTAATCAAACATTAGACAGCTTGCCGCCGTCTGTATCATTAAGTTTAGTTGGGCATAAAACATACTCGACGAGCATAAGTCCATTAACTGCCACCTCCTCGACAAATTTCAGGAGTTACGGTTTGTCACGGTGTACTGTGACCCACAGTAATCAATTTATATCTACGGTATGAATCGCTGAGTTTACTGGTCTGAAGACATAAATCCATTCGAAAACGTGTTTCACAAAACAGGGCAGTTGAGTACAAACTACCCAATTCGTCGATTAGTTCTTCATACAAACAAAAGTGGGAATGGACCTCAGATTCCACGATTCTCTAACGACAGCCTGGTCAGCATTTTGCTGACCTCAATGGTCTGTTCAAATCTTTTAAGCCATTTATTTTAGATGATACAACAAAATCCGTCATGCCACTCGGCCATCTGGTATGTACGTCCCCCTAAAATATGCTGAAATTTCGTCTGACCAAACTGAAATTAATTAAAATAATCAAATTATTTTTTTGATGGTAACCCTACCACGCTATAAATGTCAGAACAATAGCAAACCAATATGTACAACACGCAAACCGAACTCATTAAGGACACCATCAGGATGATTGTACAAAACCTGCATGCGTCGACCAGAAATTATTTGTATCAGGCATATTTGCATCACTGATACAATGCAAACAAAACAGAAGTTGCTGAGACAAACTTTACTAGCAAATGAATACCCAGGCAAATATATCGGGGCATATGATACGGCGAAGAAAAGCACTGGGCCCCTACTGACGGCTGAAAAGAAGGATGGTTTATCAAGCAAATTCTTGGTCAACGGACGACGAGTTAAAACCAAAGGAGTTATCGGTTTTGCAAAGGTTCGACCCCCTCGGAGAGGCTTTATCAAGCGATCTAAATCAGAAACTTCATACCGTATAAGCTTCATATGAGGCAGTTATAAAGTGGCACGTGTTTGTGTGTTTAACAGGCGGTGTGTAGATAGGCGACCTATAAGATGTAAGGGTTCACGGTTCATCTGAAGTCATCACATGACGATCCCAGGTGCAAATAAGGGTAGATAGTTATTGTGTTGTGTGACGGTGTGCGTGTGCATGTGTGTTATCCTACACACGTGTAGAAGAATGTGTAAGAGTATGTTTGGGATGGTGTTGGTGACAGGGATGTCGTAAACCTTTCCTCTGCAGTGTCACTGTTGTCTATCCAGTAAATCCTGCCAAACAAATGACAATTCCAAGCCATCTGATCGGTTCACTGCTTGTGGTGTAGTAGCGATCAGCAAGGCTTCTGCCAGTGGACGTTCTTTGTGATTACGGAAACCACTTTTCTTAGGCCTGCCATTTAAAAGTAACCATCTAACCAACAAAATAAAACGCAAATCAAAGTCTGTTCTGGCTCGAACGTATGCGGTTGTGCAGTTGCGCTTATTTCAAACCAGCAGAGAAACAGATTTTCGCCAATCTCTTCTATCTCACATGCTGTGTGCCAGTTCACTCGTAGTTGCAATGACGTTTACATAGGCAGTACAGATCGACAACTATCACAGTGAGTCGCCAAACACATCCCAAAGTGGTTGGAACAACAGATGACGCACCAGCCTCAACGTGATATACTGACAGCTCGAAATCCAACGTCATCGGTTGCTAAACCCCTCACGGCAACAGGTCACCAAGTTGATCCGGTAAACTCATTCAAGATACTGTTGCGCAATTGAAACCCGAAGATATTGTGTTTCTGCGAAGCAATGCTCATCCGAACTTTCCAGCCGACAAAAGTGGTTGGGGTGACCTATCGGCTTGCCATGGTCGTGATTACATAATACTTGGTGTGTTTGTAGGCGTGTTTAACCCTTTTGTTTTTATCAGTCTGATGTATATAACTGGCATGTTTTACGTTTGCGAATGATGAAAGTGAGCGAAATGTTAACATATCGCAACGTATGCCTTCTTTCTTCACCAATGAAGTGTTCAAAGCCATATATAATGTCTCAGAGAAAAGTTGAGCAATAAAAATTTTGGGAAAGACCTTAACCCTGAAACAACAAAAGTCGCACGTGTCAGAATAAGAGTGCTTGCATAATCCTCAGAAGGTGGCATAAACAGTATGCTTTCAGTAATCAAACTTCGCTATTAAATACCGTCACACACTTTTTATGTACATCACTTTAAAATACTATAAAGTCATTCACCTGTTTGTGATAGACCAAGTTTCTTCACAATTCATGCGTGTTACTGTCAGCAGCGTCGCTAGTTGATTCTGGTAACTGTTAGGTAAATGCCGCAAATGGATTGTCAATGAATCAACTAAAACTATTCAACTTTGGTCAAATCAGCCCCATCTGTCTGTACAATTGGATAGAACGTTGACAATTAGTGGACCGAACCAGATAAATGAAAACTCCATCAAAAAATAACTACACATGTTTACCGTTCTTAGACATTCATATAACCAAGCGCCAAAATGGTACATTGCGAAGATGTGTTAATCAGACCCGACACTAGGCGGACAATATTTGCGACTCTCCAGTTTCGCACCTATTGATTATAAATGACGCTTAGTAAAACGTTACTTTAAACAACCAGAATGATTTGCGCTACAGATCGACTGGAGAAAAAGGGCGAGTTTGTTAACAAGGCGCTGGTTGACAATCGCTATTCTGGAAGGTTTGTAGATATCCTAAATGGGAAGAAAAAACCAAAAGTGATAAACCGTAGCGCAGAGAAACGGCGTATATTTCTACAACTTCATTTCAAGGGTAGCCACCTAACCAACAACATCAGACCTAAAGTGATATAGACTTCGTAACGCATATATCAAGCTGCTCAACTGTGCGTTCTGTCAACCACTAACAGTTTAACTCTCTATGGTGGTGATAAACAGTCTGTCTCCCACACAATTTACAAGTTCGTTTGCAGTTGCATCAATGTACTGCGGAGCACATCACCAAATGGTTATCAAACGCAATGTCAAAAACTACCTGCTGACTGCAACTAGCTCGAAAACCTGGTCTCATCGATCGCTCAAAACACGTCCAAACAACCGGTCACCTAGTTGATCCCGTCAAACCTTTAAAACTATTGTTACGTAATCGCAGCCCGAAACTGTTAGCAAATAGTGGTGTACTGCTAATCAGACAGCACCGGCAGGTTTTCAGTGTACACAAGTCACTGGCTCAATCAATTTCCTTGCCATGAAAATGAATGCACTATTATGTGTTCGGTTTGTTTATGTATCTCTGCTATGTGTGGTTTGTATACTATTACGTTGGCGATTGGTGAGAGTAAATTGAAGTGTTAATATCTCGCGATATGCCTTTCCTCTGTTTAGACCAACAACATAAATGTGTACGGTTTTCCGCTACCGTCATAGGTATCAATGTTATATCCATGGAAGATAATTAAAAATCGGGCATCAGTTACAATATTAATCCAACGAAATCACGTACTAACTATTAGGAATACACGCTTGTTCTGGCTGTTCAGTACCAAAACGACCAACATTCACAGGATCTATAATTTACTGTTTACAGAGGGCAAATATAATGCAATCCTTACATTGTAAAATAGGTGATACCGACTACAGGTCACTCTAAGTCAATCTGAAGCAAACAAACGGTCGGTTTTATCTATGTTTACTGATGCTGTAATTAACGTTGTAGAAAGATACCCAATGACCTCATAACAGTGCTCATCCTTCCCAGATTGCTGATATATTCTACTTAACTATAAGTTCTAAATTCAGTGTTCATAGTTTAAAGTTGATACTATGTTTAGAGAAATTATGAAATCGCAAATAAATTCAGGGAAAAAATAGGTTAATTAAAAATGTAATGGCTTAATCCAATACTGAAGTCTTTCTGACGGAATGTAGGAAAATTTGCTTGACTGTTTATCAAAATATTATTGTTTTCCTAAACTGGGAGGCTGTTTAGATTGTTCTCTTATTAGCCCAATAACTGCCACCAACTTCGTGAAACCAAGTATATTTTCAGGTTGTTTTCAACTTAACTTTGATAAGGTAACAGTGAAGGTTTTGTAAGCGCCGTAAGGGAAAAAGAATTTCGGTAATCATTATGATGAAACTACCGGTGACATTTTGCTACGTCTTTTATTCTGTTTATTTTATTCCTATGTTAACACAGCGGTATAAACCGATCAAATTTACTGGACATGACAATTAATCAATCAGGTGTATTTTGAAAGCTTATGTTGTAGGTGTCTGTAAGTAAATAATTTTCAAAACATCTGTAATAAAATTTTAACTCCCGCGCCCTATAGCAACCGCGACCTCACAGAGTTTCCAGTTGGTCTCTTTAAAACCGAATCGGTGGATTGATGTATCTCTCCTTTTCGATTCAATTGGCAGGGAAAATCTTTGTCAGGGCCTGTAGTTGTGTTCTTACTGACGTATGTAGTAGTTTAATGATTCGCAATGTAGTCTGTTTGGCTTATTTATAGGGGACAAACTACGTCAGAATAAATCGTTGTTGCCAATTAGGGTAGATTGCCCGACATGCATTTCAAGGGACTATTCTGTATATTAAACTCTATGCCTGTACTTACTGAGGTTGTTATAATCACCTTCGTTGAAAGCGTCATGCTATTCTGCAGTAACACTTTGAATCCTAAATTAATAGTTTTCTTTTCTGACTACTCTTAATATGTAGGACTCATATGTGTATGTCGTAAACGGGTTACTTGTATACTTATAAGCAAAGGCTGTTCAGTGATCTACTGTAACTACAACTTCCTTTCATTCGGGAGCGGGGTAATTTTACGCTTGATATTAGTTTGCAAGATCGTCTTATTCATCAACTCTGTGAGGCCGTAGTCGAATCTAGGTTCAGAATGTCAGAAGGAAACCAATGGATCGGCAGAGACATCATGAATAAGTTTGCACAGTTACGAAAGTGGTGAATATAATTTTTTTGAAGTGCTGTCTTCTAATCCAGTTCACCGTGTTTTGCGTCAGATTTCCTTTATGTTTTACAGGGTCTTAACCGTCTTGAAATGGTAAAGATTGATGAATGTCGGTTTTAGTAATTGTAGAAAGCTTCACAACCAAACTTGAAAATATCTTCTTCACTTTCAACACTATATTACATGTGTAGCGTACATACATTTAATGCTCAGCTGGTAGTGCGTTTGCCGCTTTTGGACACGCTGTTCCAACCACTGGTTCTTACCCAGTCAACGTCCTTGATAATTTGGTCTTCCCTAAAATTATCGAATCTTCCGAAAACAATTCCAGTTTAACGGGGAAGCTGATAGCTCCAAATAACTGTAGCTGGTTAGATTGGGCTGAGTGATGCATAGACCTAAATAGCTAGCTTAAGGTACAAATAGGCTGAGCTGTTTAACAAACAGTAAACTAATGTGTTCCCTTGAAGTTATTTAATAGCCATAAATGAAAAATACATTAGCAAGGTGATATTTTGGTATTAAGTGCTATCAAACAAGACAATTGACCGATCTTGGTAACGATATTTTAGCGAATAAATTTGTTATGTCCGATTAAAATAGTTATCCTGAGCTAAACTAAGTAGTTCCACTTCGTGTTAAGAATTTCCTCACTAAGTTAAACATTGCACGGTGAGGTGACGTCAACTTACCCAATGCAGATTGTACATCGTTGACAAACAGTTTCGGTTGTTACATTCCCCGACTGCACTGAGCTCTTTTAGACCACACGATTAACTTGGCCATGGTAAAAATACGCTGCGCTGGCGAGCTCTAACAAGAGAGGAACCCAAATATAGCACTCATTTTCAAAAAGCCCTGACAGATGAATTCACTTGAATACGACAGCTACGACCAACTCCAAGGTGTGCTCAGTTTGTCCAATCCAAAACCTCTTAATGTTCATCAATAGTTAAAAACTAAGGACTCATTTACGAGTTAAGTTTTACTGACTATCTCAGGCTTAATGGTTTCCATGGATCATACGGATACCATTAGCTTCAGCAGGAACCGTGAAAAGACGAATTCGTACATATTTGAGCTTGTACATATTTCTTCCAGTTGATACGCATGGTAGCATGGGTAGCATTTCTGCTAGTCGAAATCTACAGATTCGAACTTGTTGCCACCCATCAGATATGCGTACCCTGTTACTCCGACAATCTAACCTACTGTCCGAAGTGTACCTGCTACATTTAGGAAACAGTGCCTCGCTTGCAAACTGTTTTTGCCTGATACCTTAGACTAATTTAAGTAAGTACGGTAATCAAGAGCATTTGTAATAGAATGACTGAGAGAACTTTATTGTGTAGGTTTAGCTGCTCGATTGAAAAAACCCCATCACCGTTTCGAACTATTATGACCGTAGCTTGTACGAACTGAAAGTGGACATGACGGCATTTGTCAGACAGGAAAGGGGGTTGGTTATTTGGTGATCGTCACAAATTTCCGACGGCAATGGTTCAATGAGAACCGGGGTGCCTTCAATTATCTGGTTGCATAGTTACGTTGTAACTGTGCTATTGAGGTAGCTTAGAGATATATGTTTGGTAGCGATGCCATCAGGAAGAATAGTGCAACCCATGTAGTGAATTGCGTACCCAGGTGAACTGTCCGGACCACGTGTCACCTGAAGATTTTTCAACAGAAGTGGTGCCAACGATATCGTAAAAGCACCGAAGGTAGCTATTTAGGTTGGCACCGTTGGTTTAACTGTAACAACAGATTTTGCTTCAATCGGTCAACCGTATTCTTTCAGTTAACCGCAAGTCGAAAACCGGCCAGGAAGTAGTCTTCTAACCACACTTGTGCCATTTGGGGAATCAGCGCATGTTCATTTTCATGCTGTGTTATTTGTTCCATTCACGGCAGGCCAATAAAACTCAGGTTCATGAATAAAATCTCCGGTGCAAACAGATTATGGCTTCAAAATTGAATTCCGTCTGCCTCCGCGGCGGTTAAAATAGGTCAGTTTATGTCGTTGGGATGAACACTTTTGATGCACTAGATAAGATAACTTGTGACGTCTACGTTAACTATAATACCCGAGATGATCAGGCGGGCTAAACTTTTGCTGGACATTTTTATTACTGACCGGTTAAGAGCCATACAGGATCGTGATTATTTAATCTATCTGTCAAGCATCCTTTTGGGCGGTTGACCTATCCTCATCTAAAGGAAAACAGAAACAAAATGAGGGAGCAATATTGAACATTGCGTTTTTGAATTATAGACGTACGGTTGACTCACATCTGAATGCTGACGTTAGTTGCGCAACGTGAAATTCATCAACAGTACCACCTCGTGTATTATGGTCATTGATGTACACGAAATTTCCTCTTTGTATTTGACGTTCATGTTGCTCATTGATATGCTGTTATCCCCTGTGATTGTTTATATGATGTTGAGTTGCTGATATAAGTTAAACTTGCCTGATAACAGGTCAATGAACTCTGCTGCAGTACCATATTCTTCTTTATAATTTACTTTAACCTGTTCTTTAATTCTTCTGTTCTAAATCCCAAAAATCGACTGGAAACTAGCTACTTCTGGCTAGTCAAGACGATCGATTCTTCGGTAACTAAACATTTATTGTTTCGTATAATTGGCGTTCTTTCATCTGTTTAGTACTTATACTTGGAGTCGTTATCGATTTACTGATAAGTTGTGGAGTTCAGTTCGTTATTTTTTTGTGTCGCATCATTGTTCTTTTCCGTAGGCTGTAAGAGGCTACTTTTGAATGGTTTAGTGAGTCTTATTAGACTGTGAATCCATCTCCTATATCTTACTATTCCATCAAACCATTTTCTCATTCGTATTGGTGTAATGACTAAACCTTTACTTAGTACAACGTTTATTATATATGTACATATAACCTAATTTTGATCCACCTGTTGCACTATTGTGGACTGTGTTGCATACGCTGCTCAGCGTTCATTTGACATCACATATTATTTAGCCAGTCACGGTTTCCACGAGCAATCGTAATTGAGGTTTGTTTACTTTTGTTCTACACGTTAGCATAGTAAACTATTTTCTTCACTGCAGTCTTCAGTTTTCGATAACTGGGGCCGTTTTACAAGCGTTCCTTATGTTACTCAATGTTCACCGTTCGTTCTGTAGACATCAATCGGTCGCACGCACTTGACTTGTAACTAGCCTATTTCAAGGTCGTACAGAACCAGCATTTACCGTTCTATGCTGCACATGAGATTCTTACACTTCCTGTCGTTGCATGTAATGAGCTAGGTATCTGTCAAGACATCCAGTGGCTCGAAAAGTTCTGCACAAAAGCATGAGTTTTTTCTAGTACTCCATCAGTACAACTATATTAGACTGGATTTACTAAACATTGTACCATGTTTTGCTTCTCCTTCATTCCTGCAAAACTGTGACAATGGGTATGCCGACCATTCTGTGTCCGCTTACCTCAGGAGTCAACCGAAGTCTATATTTCAGTAGCATAACATAAAGGATATTTAGTATTCTGTTTAGTTCTGTTTTTCTAGTGAACTCTAGGTTTTTCGAAGTTGGCCAACTGAACTGGTAAATAATTGGTATGAATGTTGGCCTTGACGATGCACAGTGTCGTCTATATACCACTAACGTATAGCACAATTTTTGACCATTCATGAAAGTTTCGTCTTTTTAATTATCTCAATGAATAAGTTAGCCAGCAGTGAGCTTACTGGAGAGCTCATGACGACCCCTTCCTTGTGATGACAATTTTGAGTATTCTACCTATCTGTCAGCAAAAGTACCCTGAGATGCTCATTCGGCATCCAAACAGATGTAATCAGATATGGAAACAATGAGCAGTCCCAGTCAGACGTTTACAAATGGTGAACATTTGTCTGACGATAAAATTTTTTAGCTGCAGCAGTCTCACCTGTTTTTGGTTCCACTGAAGTAGAATGCATCACTGGTGATATACTTAGCTACTGTACTATGCAGTGGTTTCAAGTGTTCACATAATGTTTGCTCCAGTTCATACGATCGTTACTTCATTGTAGTCAAAATAAAACTGAGCCACCGTTCTGAAAGTTTCAGTAAGCAATAAAATCTTGGTATAACTGAACCCGTTGGTCTCACTCGCTTGAATCTTACAACATCAATCCTTCCATTTGCTCAATATTTCTTAGAGGTTCAGAGATAATTTTCCAGGATGCAAATGTTTTGCCTTTCTCGACCACCAGTAATCAAAGTATACTATTTTTCAGCACATGATTATCCTTGTCTAAATACGCTTGTTATTATAGCAGAACTATACCAGCACCTTTTTAGATATAGTAAGGAATGTAATGGTATTTTATTATCAAGTATTTAGAGACTCCATATGGCCTACTGTCAGGATCTCACGAAAGGACATTGCAAACCTGCAACGACTAGTGTTATTATAAGCTGTTCCAGATTTATTTGGGTTGTAAGTGTAGGACAATCTATTTGGCTTGAGAAGTTTTAAATTGAACCACTACATCAAGCTATTTACTACGCTGCTGTGAACGGAAAATGTTTGAGGCCGAGGACAAGACACGCGAGATTATCATATAGAAATATACGAAAAATTATGAATGTGTTGGTCCATACGTAATCCTCTCAGTTCAAGGCTGAGGTTTAAGGTACATTTACACCTGTCATGTGATCGGTCGCAAACAGACATCAAACTTCTCAGGTTAAACCACAGCTAGCTGCTCCGCCGTGTGTAGAAACTGTGTGAGAGAAGGCGTTTCAGATCTGCTACTCATGTCACGATTGTGTCGACCTCAATTTGCACATGACGAATCAGGGTTGTCAACAAAATGAGAAGACGCCTCTTCAAGATAAATGAAGAGAAGTTTCGAAGCAGTTTCTTTCCTATGCATCCCGGAAGAAAACCACACTGTTTGCTCACCATCGCAAGCTTGATGCATAACTGGGATTGTATATTCAAGACTGTCGACAAGGTTGGGTTGTTACAGTTGGTCGCATATATGCAGAACGTTTCGCAGAAAACAAAATATGGCGGGCAAGCTTTTTCCGGTGTTATCGTCAGGCAAAATTCAACAATCACTGCACTACTTACCTAGCAACCTTTGTTTGGTTACTTCTACTCCCGAAGTTAAAATGAGTTTAAACTGTGATCGGTCGTTTTCGTCGAGTGTTGTTCTCGACAATATTGATGATTCTATTGAATGTATTCGCCTATAACACACTGGAATATTGATATCGCCAACCCTAATATGAACCGGATCTTTATAGTGTATTAGAACGGGTACTATTCACTTCGTATGTGGCTTCCACAGATTATACATTGCAGACAGCTATCACTGATTCAACCGCTGTTATAAACAACATTAGTATTGTGCACTCAAACTTATGGTAAGTAACCAGCGGAATAAGATCTGTCTATGAACTCATTCAAACCAGAGAATGTGATAAGTTTTGTTCTTGAACTTTCAAACATTCTTTGCAATGTTTCTTTTGTTGTAATCAAAGCGTAAGCGCTTACCTTCTCTGTTTACACACCGGTGTGTCTGCAGATGTTTCATCAATAATGGAATCTACTTTTTTACGCTGCGACGTTTATTATGAAACTCGTCTTCTGTAATTTGGCGGCCTGAGTTAAATACCTTCGAGAAGATGCTAAACCATAAGTGCCTGCTGGAAGTAACCATCCGATTCCACTCCTCTTTCTAATGTCATGGGTACGGATGAAATCTCCTAAAAATTCTAGTATCATGCGATGTTTGTTTTTCAGTCATCATTGTAATGAGACTGCCAGATCTACCTTATCTGCGGTACTGGCCGTGTCGCTTATTCGTTACCCTACAGATTATTCTTTTGCGCATCGATACGCACAACTACACGGTTGACGTTGTGCACAGATGCGCTTGCGATATTCCCGTGATGTATTGTTACAGGGCTAGAAATAGTTGGTCAACATCATTCTATGAAGGGAAAAGTGTGGAAGATAACATGTGTGCGTCTATTTCGCTTACCGTATTGACTACTACTCTATACTCTACTGTGTGAAGCTAGGCTGGCATCCATATTTAAGCCTCTTGTATATGTGGTATTGATATGACTGAACTTCTTAGGATGGCATTGCAGTGAAATAGTAGTCAGAAGTTTCCAAGAACATGGAATCTTGGCCATTTGGTGTGGTTTTCAGATACATTATAGTTTCGGTTCATTTTCATTTGCCTGCCTTGCGTATTGTTAAAAAACAAGATCAAAATTCATAAAATGGTATTAAAGTATTTCTCATTAAATCTATCATCTAACATTTACTTCAGTTTTTAGTTACATGATGTCATACGGTCATTTGCTTTCGAGGCAACTGACTGTTCTACATCCACATTCTCATATGTTAGATAACGTTTTTCAACAAATTTACTCCGTAGATTCGCTTTCAGAATTTTTCTAGTCGTTTTGTTTTTTGGTCGCTGTTGGTATCTTTCCTCAGGTATCCATCAACATTCGTAGTTGTTTTCAAAGTTTTCTGATGAAATATGCAATCTAATTTGGCCGTTGCCTATTTTATAACACCTTTGCCAGATACCATCTTTGGAATAACACATAATGCAGTTTGACAATATTAGCATTGGCAATTATATGACCACACATCACTGAAGTAGTATAAAATTTCCTCCACCTTCTCCGGCAGTTGCTCTACAATTCGGAACGGTGAAGTAATTGTTGCGTAGTAAGCAAAATGTTTAGAAAAAATTACAGAAAATGACAGCGACATAAAAAAAGTCCTATCCTTTCAGCAGACAAACATAAACGCTCACGCAGTTGGTTGGAGCAATTCATAGTGATGTATCGCACATTCGAAAAACAATACCACATTACGAACTCCGTTCATCAATATCAACGAAATCAAAAACACTGATGGGGTAATATTCACTAAAACCATTTAAGGAACCTCAGATAGATCAATGGCTGTTACATTTCATATTCGGGGACATGGATAATGACAGGAATTTCGTAAATGACTTCTTAAACATCAGTACTCCGATATTATAACCCAGATGTCAAGCTTTAAATGAATGTAGGGATAAAATGAACTTTTACAAAAACTTTTGCTAAATCACCCGTCATCGGAATAAAAATACGTCAGCACAGAAATCAATAAAATTGATAAACATTTAGTAACTCGAAAATCCGAATGGCTGCAGAAGAATTCATTTCAAGTGATATTGCGGTTTTCGTTGTTGAAATTCGACTTCAGGCTACCTTGTGACTTGCTTCTTCAAATGAGTATGCTGAAAATGCCTTAACTTATGCAGTGTTAAGAAACGCTATCCACGAGAGACAACGGTAACCATGTGGAGATCCATAACTTTTTGCTTACGTTCACTTTGCTCGGATTACAGCTCTCATATCGCACAAAGACTGTGAAACCCTCTTTTAAAGATGGAATTTCGTTGCTTTTATTTGATGTACTATCTCTTGGCAACAAAAGCAGGACATCTGTTGATTAACGCAATAGCTTCATTTTAATGGCAGGTGGTGAATCGGTTTGTCTGTAGTGAACATGTGAGATTCGTTTATCAGCAACACATGTAAATAGCGAGAAAAATACCGGCCCAATTGCGTTCTTCTAGTTTAAAGGAAGGATGCAGTTGTTTTATGCATGAGTTCAAACATTTTTCAAGCAGAAAATGCGTGATCTACCTTACCAAATATGAAATAGTACCAAATATTGAGCCTGAAATATTTGGAATGCAGAAATGTGAAGCCAAAATCTACTACGATCATCGGTAATTCATCAAGACAAGCTTATATAATTTGGAATAATTCTGCTGTCTTAAGATATTTACGAATCCCTTTTGTCTTTAAAGATACTTCATGACCTAGTTTAATTCGCTAGAAGAATGCAGTCACGCTAGGACGAGTCAGGGCTTTTTATACTCTTCAGGCAAGATAAATAAAATTGAAGTTTACTAGTATACGGCTGTTAGTAGTCCAGATATGAACAAACTTACTGCCCAATTTTTGTTCTCGGGAAACCAAGCTGAACATTGTTGTGTTAGAATTATTTCGGGTGCGTATATCAACAGCTTCAGGAAAACTTCCCATCTGAAGTTAATTGCATCCACCTAGGTACGCACAGTACTAAGGCATTGATTTATTCATTGAGCCAAACCTTCCCTTTAAACTCGGTGCTAACAGAGCTGGTGGTCTAGAGAGTGGGAGTACAGTAAACAACACGAAAGTTGGGAGGGGATCTCCATCAGATGGTTAGCACAAGATGAAAATACTCTTAACTGAACAGCAATAGCACAAGATAAACCATCACACGTTAGCATAACATAGAGGACGTGTGTCTACTATGCTTCAGCGTAGTCTCATCAATGGAATCCTAAACAGGTGGCAAGCACGCTCTGATGGATGTACAGCGGTTCTCTCCTCACTAGTTTAAATAAATCATTTTGCAGGTGACTACAAAATGTCTTCTAACAAAAATGCAGAGCAAACTTGGCACACCCCAGTGAATGATTAAAATCCAAACGAGCATTCCGTGTTGATTCACAGTTTTATAAGCACACCAACGGTGGCTGATGGCTACATAGTCAACCTGCGTCCATGATTGACTTAATATTGGAGGCTGCTGGGTGGTGCATTGACTTATATAATGCAAAAAAATTAATGCTCCACACAAATAGGCCATTATGCTTGTAAAAACCTAACCATATTTCATAGTTGTCTGCAATACAAACCCCGGAATAACGTTTCAAACCTAAGTTACGCTCGATAACATCCAGCTTGTCACCTCCAGCATTCTTGTCTCCACCCAATACTACAATATGTTTCGCAGTACAAAGGTGGTTGACAAACTGATGAGATATTTCGTTTTCTACTTTACCTGCACTACAGTCTATTGAAACAACAGCCGCAGCTGTTTCAAATGTTCTAACCGTACTCTTAAGTTTCACAGTACTGCGACAAACTGTCGTTGGTTTTTAGATGAACAGTGTATTCTCCGTGTATGCGTTGAGTAATTCTAGCACAGACTTGACCGATGGATTGAATCGCTGTCTCACTACAAGCATACTTCATACATCTATCGTGAGGCAGCCGAGGCACGGCCATGGCTGTAATACTGCGCTAAAAACTTGAGTGCGTGCCTCAACTATGCAACGTACATCAGTAGCAAGAGTTTCTAGAACATGCGCGAAAGGTACATGTTGGTGTACTTCCATCAAAGAAAACAAGCTTAAATGATGGCTGCAGTGTTTCAGGGGGTGGTATCATTCAGAAAGAAACATCACCATGGTGTTTGCAATACCATCGTTTTGGCTATGACTTTCATTATGAGTAGAACATGCTTCTAATATACTCGGAAATGATTGGAGAGTCACCAAGTAAAATCATTCAGCAAACAATAGACAAATGGGACACATTTTGTACGGCGGAATGCGAGACGATATCAAAGCAATTTGTATGCAGAATGATTAGAATAACGACGGGAAACTGGTTAGAGTTCACAACCAGCAAGTAGTTAGTGAATTCTTGAGTGTTGTGAAGATGAAATATTCTCAGGTCACTCAGGTCAAATGAAGTCGTTTTGAGAGACCCCATTCAGAGTTCGTAGTACGCTCGTAGTTCGGGTTCACATCCTTCAGATGGACCACGTTCACCCCTGACAATGAATACCACTTGTATGAGATTATAACGAAGGCCGTCTTATAGTCTGAAGAATCTTCATGAACGGTTGGCCTGATGTAAACGATCTACTTAATCAGGAATTTCCAAAACAAGACCGTGGCGATACCTGTCTCCTTTTGTTAAAAGCCGGTGATTAAACTTATTAATATTCCTCAGACTAGGGTCCAGCTGTTCAGGATATCCGATACGCGTTTTGCACCTTTTACAGCCGGTGACTGCCGTGGTAATGCACACCCTTTCACGGGTTTTACTCCATGGTTAGAGGTGACTGAAGATACTGGTGTGTCTTATAGACAAAACGTCAGATTCACAGCACGCTACCCGTAGACATTCTTGCTCCCGTCGAAACATTCGATACGACTTTTTGATGGAGTAACACGTCCCATTTCATACTACTGCTGAAGAACAACACAGACCCGTCTGCCAACCTTATATTCATCACGCATTAGTTGCACTAATGCTAAGCACTGATTTGATATTAACTGGCTGAATCCCACTTAGTTCACAGTTAACTCCTACTAATAGATGGCCAGTCCCTAAGCTGTCCCTGCAGACTTACTCAGACACTGAATCGGTCAACCCGCTTAACCTTGTACCAGGCCATGCCGAATCTCCGATAGTTTAATCAGAACTAACTCGAATATTTCCGATTTACGACGTTATACCTGCCAGTTTTACAAACCTTTGCTATCAAGCTTACCCAAATAGACGGCTGCATGTGTAGTGTCTGTGTTAGCAGTAAGATTTAAAGATAAGTATGCACTGTAGTGATAGGCGATCGTGAACTGTTAGGACAAAAACACGGATAAATAACTACAATAATTTGGGTTCAGCTAACAAGAATGACGACTTTGTAAATATAATTGCAAAAGTCGAAACAATCAGTATCCAATAAGTAGTAAAACATGTTCTATTAAGCCGCATGGTTATACGTAAAGTAAGATTCGTGTTTCAGCCAATAAAGTTGAAACGAACAATAAACAATCATACACGATCAACACTTGGTACTATGTAAGTATTTGCAATACAGACCGAATTTTATAGATAGACCTGAGTAAGAGCTTGCCAATGGGAAGGGGAGATTGGCAGTTACTTAATTCTTTCCTACTTTTCTGCTACTTAGTACGATAGTGTTTGAAAAGTCAGGTTAGAAATCCGCTAAATTGGGTAGTTGTTTATTTTGGATTCAAATCTTTTACTTGAAGCAATCCGTCTACGGTGTTAACCTCTTCTTCTACTTTAGCGTGCACTGTGAACGAACGAATGAAAACATTATGGTGGATCGATCGCAGAATCAGAAATTCTTACCAAACTTGGCGTTTTTGTCTAGAGAAACAAACGGATTTGACGCACCAGAACCCACTGACCGTACCCATGTCAAGTCAGTAGACGAGTGCAAAATGCTAATTATTTTTGGCCAAAAACTTATGCAACAAAAGAACATTACTTGCTTATATATGTGCTCCATGGTACTTACAAATATTCTGAATTTGGAAGAAGGAACGATGCTTACTAAAAACAGTAATCATGACCACCAGGTAACCAGTGGAAGTGGCAGACTAAAGGTACGTGAAAAATATTGAAGCATATCTCTGGATGGCTCTGGGAGTATATTTCCTTTCTGGCCAACAGTGATTTTTCTACGAAGGGAGCGTTTTCGTTAACAAATTTCGGAGATTCCAGACAAACTGCAACGTGACCCACCACGCGAACATAGACGTACTTCTTTCAATCAACTTGTCGTATCAGAACAATGTCTGTCGCTGCTTGTTTTGTTGACTGTTTGAACGAGCAACTGAATCAGATGATATATATTTTTGTTGTTACAGTAGCATTTATCTCTCATAATAACTGGTCAATATCATGTTCAACATGCCGGTGAACTGTCGATGCACCAGCCATCTAAGGTCCCACGGGCGGATATGACAATATTGTACTTTATGCAGAAATATGCACACGATATTAGTAACAAGATAAACTGCTTTTAGAAATTTTTTATATTTGGAGATGTAAAATACAATACAGTTAAGATACTGACGAACAGAATTATCTGAACATGTGTTACGGTTTGAACCTCAAAGAAAGTCATGAGAATGCCGGATAAACCACAGTTTATTTCATACAGCTATATATAACTTTCTGCATTTTGCCAAACTAAACATGAGAACGCCAAACTATTCCTGAAACTAGGAACGTTACACAATTTCATTTCATTTCTGAAGTAGCACGAAAGAATGGTTGACAAACGCAAAACTTTTCAGCAGTCCACTTGTGGTATTGAGAGATTTGTGTTCAAAAATAGAAATATAGTTTAATCTATCACTTAGATGATTTAAACTTTTGCCCACGGTTAAGTGCAAATTACCAACCAAACTATAGGAAAGCTGGAAGCCTTCACGCCAAACGTCCATTGAAGCCAACAGAACTTAAAAGGCAGACAAAGCTTTTCCACCTCGTGAGATGTAACTACAAAAGTGACATGCTCTTTAGAGTAATCTTTCAGAGGTCATCTGAGAAAAGCACGAGACAGTGATTGCTCATTTTCGGTGTAAACAACGGCGCTTTTTTTACGGTTCTAAATGTCATGTACATGTGATCGCTTTCTCAATATGCATTCCGTAACTAGTAACTAATGCAGCTGGTTTGGTATGACTTCGACACCCTCTTTCAAATGCTTGATACTCAGTGCACGCGGCGGTTATCGGGAATGTTTCAACCAATTTCACTGAATAACGACATGCTTCATGATCGCTAGGGATTCACCTACTCAACTACTGGATCAAGAAATAGAAGGTATGATCCACGTCAGCCAAGCGCACTGACTTTTTATAGTAAGCATCAAGTGGTTTTACCATCCATACGATTACTCTTACTTCCATCCTTTGACCTAACACCAAATTACAGTGCTTCCGGGTGTTTACAGAAGCAACTAGAAGCTCGTTTAGAACACAAAATTGATGTTCAACGAACAGCAATCACGATTTTACTGGTTTACTAGAACAGATTCACACGAGTTAGTCCTTATTATTTTTGAAAGGAAATATATAGTTCACTGGAACAGAATTTTCACAAGATTTGTTGGTAGATCCCACCAACAGTTAATTGAGAAATACTGTCTAGGAAGTCTGCCTCTCGGATAATTTGATTCACTCCACGTAAGAGTGGCACTAGTGTGTAATTGAGTCCAAGGGTAAAATTTCTGAGATCATGGTAAGCAACGTTTTTCACCTGGTGGGTGGTGCTTCTCCGGCATATGCAGTTTGATCTGATGGCTATAAAGGTGAAATGGTCCGTTGATAATATAAAGAAACAGAAATTTAGTTGACTAATAAGTAAGTAATTACAAACATTCATATCCAGCTACAAAATCGCAGCCGTGTCTAACACCAATTAATGCGGCTGTGCATAACTGTATTCGTTAATCGTAACGGTGAACCTATTTAAATTTTAGATAAATACGTTCTGTAAGCGATCGATTAACTTACGCCAGTAGGTTCTATATGTTCGAAATTTATTCAGCTGATTAACTTATGCTGTGTATAATTGAGAAGCTCTAAATGTTTACAGATAGTAGATCGTACAGCGGTGAGGTTTGTAAAAATGTTTTAAATAGTCGTAGAGTGTGACTACGATCATGCTTGTTATCGGCGACAGTCACCACTCAACCCATTAGTAGTAGACATGGAATATACTGAAAATGTACTCATTGGTGGTACCTATTGTGTTAACTGAATGCTTCCAAATATTACTGTATACGATTTTCAACGCACAGCCACCTCTTGAGAAGTCGACACATTTTGTCCCCTGTTCACCCAGCGGATTATTAACCGTGAACCACTTGACAACAAAGCTGTGAGGATACCTACGGGAGCCTGAGAACATCTCTGGCAACTCACCTCTAAGGTTCGCGGTTATATTTTGCGATTATGCAGCATTCTATCATTCGTGCTGCATAGTGAATCGTGGCGATTGCACTTGTGTAACCGAACACTTCATTGAATACATCTCATCAATTGCCAAACTAATCTAAACAACTTGTTACACCGTTTTCACCACTGATTCAACGTTTTTTTCAATTAGCGAATGAAAGAATAAATCTACTTGCAGTTCCGTCTATCACATACTTTAGTTGAAATATTTTATAACGCTGATAATCAACTTGCTCGCCTGATATTCCGAAACAACACTCCATCATTGTAGAAGTATTCGAAATAAAGACTTGGGGCACAACAAATTTGAAACATGTCTGACAGAAAAATATTTTCCCAGTGAATCAGTGATAACGACTGATCGTAAAAGTTGCTGTGGCTTGATTTTCTGAATGTGTCTGTCAGTTGCGGATACTTCATATGTATATGGCTCTTCAAGCAACTTGATGGAATGTTTAGCAGACGTACTAAAACCTATTACCAATAAATGGTCGAAAGGAAACATTTGAGACAGTTGCAGACTTATGTCTGTCGGTAACACGACTGATCTAATCGTTGGTGGTATATTTACATTAGTTATTCAACCAAAGCCTAGTAATGTTCCTCCGAAAGAAGCCATCAAAACTGGATGTAATTGTACTTCGAAGCATTAAGTTTCTACACATAGTCCGCTTCACGTTCCGAATGTTCACACACAGAATGTCCTTCGAGAATAGGCCGTGCAATTTTTTGTCTGTAACTCTTGAATAAAAAGTACGTACATATTTTGCTAGCCACCAAATACTGCGTTTTTCAGTTGTACACACA
>JTDE01000316.1:140559-174364 GCA_014338405.1 Paragonimus skrjabini miyazakii
AAAAGAACAGTGATAGGTGGTTGGGGGGTTGGTTAATTTCAAATTGAACTCCACTCATGTTTGGTCACAACACTCGCATTCAAATAGAATTTTCAATCAGCACGTCTTGTAAAGGAGCACCAGACTCGAGTTTCGCTCTTGTTAGGGTTCGCCAGTAGTGCATACTTCAGTCACGACTGTGGTTAGAACACTTGTCACGCTTTCACGAAGCAAACGCGTTGACCAACGCGTCCCTGACCCCAAATTAAGAAGAGTTGAACTATTGGCTGTGCGTGTTAATCATTTTTCTAATAACAGTAATCTTTACCACGGCCGGTGTGTTACTGCGCTGCAAAGTCACCAGAATTGTGAGTAATGAAATGAAAGTCCTGAGAGGCTGTGCTTCAAGCTTTTAAATCCGCTAACAACCGTCTGCTCAATATACGTGCAATCGGACAAATAAGGAACTACTAACACAGAAAGTCCGGAATAGGCTACAGCCGTGGTTTTTTCGCAGGACGAGGCTACACAGAACAAATAAGGTGAGCAGTGAGTAAGAATACTCATAATGGGCTTCGTGTAAATGTTTAGAGTAAGCCTTACACTGTTCAAAAACAACTGTTTCCTTGGAGAGGGAAGATAACACTGCTGTTGGATAATCGAACATCTACACTAGTAAAAGCATAAACATTGCGATTTATTGACATTTTATCTACGCTGTTTACGTACAAACTGTGGAGGGTACAACTCGTACAAATCACTTAAATATAAACATCTTAAACCACATTTGTAATGTACTCGGCACTACAGGAACCCCAAAGAGCGTCTCACTTACATGTTCGTACATTATACAGGCTGCTGACTGCGGATAAAAAATAATTCATTGGAGACCAATAATTTCGGTTTTCTACTTGATGTCTTGAATGAAACAACCTGGTCAAATTGGCAGCCTGTTTCCTTAGGGGACTGCCAATCAATGGTGGGATTCTCAAACAGCAGGTTCATCAAGTAGAAGCTGTCTTGTCACCACTTGATTAACCCATTTTGTGAATAATATTTTTGCACTAAAAGAAACACTCCACTGAAGTAGCAATCTTTGTAACTGTCTTAAAATGAATGCGGATTTAACATCTTGAAAATGTTCACGTCGGTGAGTTTTAATTTTTTTGTTTGGGTTCATTTTTAGTCAGAAGAGCGATATGTATGTTCCGGTTGAATTCCTCCAAGCTGTTGTTTTAACACGTACTCAAAGACGCTCGATTTAATCTACAGTTTTCACACAAGTAACCTGAAGTTGCAGCTTCCGATAATCTTTGGCTAAATGGATAACGTTCTAGACCATCTTCTGACGTTAATTCATGGGCCATGGTTTCAAATCCCCGACGTACGTAGTGATGATCGTACCAGATAAAGTTGCCTACAATTTTGATGGTACTCACTGAGACCAACTGCTTGTAACCGGTATGTCTGTTAGTGGACCTTCACCTGTGCTGACAAACAATTTGGAAATAACGATCAACAGCTGAGAAAACGATTGAGGTTGACTTTACCATAATATCTGCAGAGCGAAATGATACAGACTAGTGATTATTCTGCGACAATCAGCGGGTGCGTCATCTGTCGGAAAACATCTAACTCGGGCTGGACACATCTGGAGTATACAAGTTGTTCCATGTGACCATACAATGGAGAAATGTGAGAAGTGTTTTGTTTAGTGGAGTCCTGCTCATTAGTCTTGAAAAGATATACTGTCCGCACAACCCACATCACCCAAGCCTGGTTCGGTTCTCGTAACAACTATCAAGTGACCTCCGTTAAAAAATGAATGTTGTACATGTTTTAGGCGTGTAAATAGTCGTTGAAGGACTGCCAACCGAAATCAACGCGAAAAATCAACTCACATCACAATCTATGTGTTCTCTTTAGTTCATGTAGACTGATCAGCGGAACAGCTGGGTTCATATTCTCAAATGCTTGTTGCTATGTGAGTAACGAGTCTCAGTTGCTGCATACATTTAACAGTTCCATGGTTTATTTATTGCGCTTCAATTTTGACAGTAATGTCTATTTAGTACGAAACGCTTATCATCTTAACTCGTACGCGTTCGTTGAAGTTAAACTTATCCAGTTGCATTAATGCATGTTGAATGAAGTGTGAAGGTCTGTATCAAAATCCTGTCAACCGAGACTGATACAAGTTGTATCCTGACCTTCTTAAATCCAGAGGGAACCGAATACTGACCATCTACATCTATGGCTAGTCGACGCCTATACAGTTTAAAATGTTAACAAAAAACAACAACAAAACAACAAAAAACGTGGACAACTGATTTATTCTTATGAACATAATTGTAGAAATAATCTTGGTTACCACGTATTCGTTGTTTTTGTTGTAATGGCCAGTTTTGTTTGTCTTATTTCATGGACTGGATCGTAGTACATCAAAGTGTAATTTATCTCATTGAACTGAAGTGAGCTTTTACAGGATTGACAGTAATTTACGACTTACTGTTTTTAAGACAGGATGTTTTCCGTGAAGTAAACAATTTCTGGTTAACGTTACAATTCTGTTACGTTCTACTACCTTCTTGGTTATAACGTGGCTACTTCACGCAACGTTGCTATAACACAATGAACTTTACCCTCTCTCTCCCTCTTTCAAAATCTACGATACGTAGTCCGAAATTACAGTAACATATAATCATATCTTACTGTCTTGTGTGGATAACCATTTAAAGTACATTTGATATTGATCGCAAGGTGTACTGCCTTTTTTCTTACCTACTCACAACTCAAAGCAAAGCAAAGCAGTGATAAACTTTGATGTACTTAAAAAAGTTTAATTCTCCCATGTTTATCATTATGATTGTAGAATAATTCAACCAAGTGGAATCATCGTTAGATAAGACTATAAAGAAGAGTTTAGGATCATGTTACAATATTTGGTTTCATATATGTTTATGCAATATAATGTCACCCCGAAAACCTTTGCTATTCCGACTCCTTTTTACCCATTAAAGTTGGAGCTATCAACTGACTGTAAGAAAGCCACAATTTCATCAGACTGACAAAACTGCTGGTATGTTAACGTTATTATATATATATATATAATTGTTAATTCTGTTGATAGTGTCGAGGTTATAATGTGCAACACAGCGAAATCCACTTACCCAAAATCGTCAACCAAGCTTGCATTAAGAAATGCGAAAATGTGAAAGGATGAATACATAGTGATTTGTAAAATATCACTGAGTTTATACTAAAAGAAAAAATCAATAACCAGGCTAAATGCATACTTCGTGGCTACCTCATTTTGTTCAAGAACCAAAAGTGTTAAGCATTGTCAGTAATTGTCAAAAATCAATTAGTTATATATAGTCTGTGAGCTGTTGACCATGTCATCTCATTCTGGTGAATTAACCAAGTTCCTTGAATGCTGAAGCAATTAGAAAATATATATCCGTTAATTAATTTCGTTGTCATTCAGATGACACTTTCAATTAAGTACGCGAAGTCAAATCCGATAGCGTTGATACAAACATTGCAATGGAAAGCACAAGAAATGTCTCCATCGGATGGCGATACAAACATGGTTGAACCTTTGATTTCTCGTGAAGAATGCTTGACAGATCAAATCGTACACGAATACAAACACATCTGCACAATCATTCAGTTGAACTAGGTTAAGTACATCACTATGTAATCGGTGTGAAAAACTGGACGAAGGTTTGAACTTTAACGAAATCAGATCAGAATACTGGAAAATACGTGGTTAATTGTGCTATGTATAAAAACAGCTGAGCCCGAGTTCGTCCGGCGCATATCAAGTAACAGATAATAACATGGTAGCTGCAAATGCGTAAAACCCATTCATCGAATTTTGATGAAAGTTGCATCAGCCATGCTAGACAATATTATGCGAAATGTCACGGAAAATTGAAGTAAATGGAATGAACCAAAAATTGTTCACCTCCTAGAACGACCACTGAACTGAAAATATAACTACTCACAGTTTGAACTGTAAGTATTATGAACGGAAAGGATTTTGAAATACTTAGTTTAATATCAGTTGGTTTTTTTTAATTTTGTCGGTTGTGGGTGGTTTTTCTTTTCTGGAGATGAGATTTCGACGGCATATATTGTCATATCGGTAACGGACAAGCAGCCATCAATTTTTGTTTCAAACTCGATTCGAGTTCGACACACTGGAATCGACCGTGATATATACCAGGTTAGATGTAGTAACCAGTGGCAGGATATAATACTTACCAGTCGACGTAGATTTCAGAAACTCTGTATAAATAATCTCATTCAAATTAGACAAGCTTCCGAAATCAAAGGATTAACAGGTCAAGCATTAGTGACAGTCAACAAACTACTTGCAGGTGAAGTGGCAAATCATTATCGAGTACAAGAGAAGGAATTTACCGTTTCTCACGAAAAGCCAGAAGGGTGAATTTGAGAACGATATGGTTAGTTTTAAGTAAACATACAGAGATAAGGCGAAAAATAAACTGCATGGCTCTGTAAAATTTAAGTTTGTATTTCCTATCAACAAATGAGTCACCAAAGACACTTAAGGATTCATTCACCTGGAACAACGACTTTAAATTTAGACCTCAATTACAGACTGAAATGAAAAATAACTCTATCATGCATTGTTTTTGAAACTAGTTTGTTAAAGCTGACAAAACAAACAATATTCTTAGTGGATGATTTTTCATGCTGTAACAAATCACCACTGTGTGAATAATGTAGTGTAGTTTGAGATTTTCAGCGAGTCTTAAATAACGAATATTAAAAACGATAACTATACAGTCGTAATTATTGTGAAGCCGTAGTGAGGGTCACCCACTGACACGAATGATGAAGACAGAACTGCATATAACGAATGGAAGAAAAATGATTGGAAAGCTGTTCAATTTGATTTTGTCAGCATCCAGCAAATTACCAGCTATTTTGTACTCACTCTGCATTTCAAATAACCAGTTGGAGCCAGGTGATATAAATAGAATACTGTTGAACGTGCCTTACACAAAATACCGTTCTTATTGCAATCATGTGGAACGTAATGCAGCATAAGTTCTTGTTGCATACTTTCAGGCGGCATCAAATTAAGACTTCACCAGTTCAAATTACCACTTCCCCCTTGTCTGAATCACATTGCATATCCTCGTGCTACCCATTTTTACTGGCTCTACAACGGATGCAGTAAATTGGCATGCTTTTGAACATCACTGCAAGAAGTTGATTCGTGTGTCATCACCTTGGAGAATATGGAGGACCTTGGTCATTTGCAGGCCTTCCAGTTGTAGCGTCCAAAATCATATGGCACAATCATCTGAAAGGTATTTTCGGAATAGTTACCCTAGAACAACCAGGTGATAAATCGCTTACTTGCTGTTTTTGGTACCATTAATCTCGTGAGTTTTAACAGCCATTGTTTGTCTCAAAGTTACTTGTTGAAAGAAGTATTTTCCTAGTGTTTTTAGGAAGCACAGTACATAAAACCACTGCTACACAACTCACTTTGGATTATTTCGGAATAGCAGTTTACAACTCACGGAAACGCATAATCTGCTTCAAAAGTAATCAAGCGCACCACTTATCCTTTTACCCATTTCTGTTGGTGTTGATGAATCAAAAATGGCCAGTTGTTAGATTGCTCATAGACTCCGGTGAGTCTCCAAACAGTTTGCGTGGTTTTGCACTACATTTGAGTTTGGTGTACCTCACTTCAGAACTAAGAATGAAGTTTGTTGATATACAATTCGGAATTTGGGTGAAATCTAAGAGAACTTACTTTTCTGTTCAAAGAGCTTCTTGGTAGAGAGGATTTATGACAGAGTCGTGAAAATAAGTCAATAACATGACGTAGTATCTTGGTGAATGGTAACAGGCGCCTAATTCTTCATTACATTCGAGTATATGTTTGAAGGAATCTGTCACTGTTTGTAATATATTTGACTGTACATCATTTAACATTCTGCTCATGCTTGATGACAAAACGTATAATTTGTATCTACTTTCGTTATCCGAAGCACAAATAAACCGTCAGCTTCACCCCGAAAATAAGTTGGCAACGAAGAGCAAAGCAGTTGGTTTGTCATAAGAACAGTTATTTTATGTACTTTTTAAAATGGCTTTTGGTTTTTAGCTTGTTTAACTCAGAATACCACATTCATTTTCTTACAGTCTTGTAATCAGACATAAGCAACTTGTCTTTTGGTATGTTCTTGATGATGTTTGCAACGGTAATTTCCATATGTTCATTAGTTAATTTCGATTCCATGTGTTTCTTATCTTAGCAATTTTTAAATGAAAAACCCTATCTTGTGTTAATTAGAAATGGGGCTCCGTGTAATTTTCAATTTTTCGCCTGATTGAAGTACAGCAGATTCATTATTACTGTAACATTCTTCTACTTTCCTCGTTGGTAAGCTATCCCTCTTAAGATTCGTTGCTTCACAGTAGACGATGTTTGGCTGTTCTCAACAGCATACAACAACAAAAACAGTTTTCATTAGATGTCGAGTGCCAGTCACAATGTCACAAGGTTCGTCATTAAATGTTACGTTTTTTACTAAAACGACTTTCGTACCATTTATGAACAGTCTCGTCGGTCGAAACTGGATGCGGCTTCTGGTTGTTTAACTTAACATCTACAATGTGTTAATTAATTTGAAACAAAGGTAACTTCATAAACCAAGTGTGTAAAACGAATATACCACCAAGACAGACCAGTTTTGGAAGTTGATACAAGCAGATGTGGTGGTTGCACTGTTGTTCTCTACACGCTCATCTTTCTGAGAGACCCTTGTGTGAAGTCCATGTGGCATTATTCAGGGATATAAATCAGCTTATTTACAGAAGGATTTTGAGCACCGGTTCACTTCCACTTCTTATCACTTTTGTAATCTTGCTGTTTACACTATCTCCTCACGTCCGACTACTCAAATAGTTTCACCTAAAGCAAATGCCACTTTCGTCGAACAGTCAGTGGCTTTGCTCCTGTGTACTTCTCTCCTATCTTGTTGGCATTGGTCGCCATTCAAACAGCTGACAGCAGTGTTGGAAATATGCCGCTTGTTGACATAATTGTGTTGTACAACGTTTCGGAGAACACAGAATTCCTAAATCAACAGATGAAAAATAGCACTTTTTGAATGAAGGTCATATTCACTATCGTTTTTGGTACAAAAGTATAAAAATTTTTACCACCTTTAAACTAAAGGTACTTTTTACAGAGCAAAAAGACGTTCGTTGTAAAATAGATCAACGGGTGCCTGCTTTAGTTTGAGAGAAAATTTACTCATTTACATGGAACCGTGTGAAGAAAAACGCGGTGTCTTCCAACCCAAAGTACACAAGTGTCTGTATTCTGCAAACAACTTCAGTTTAAAGTGAATATTAAATCAGATTTTAATTAGAGAGTATTACCTTCAAACGGTACGTTTTAATACGTGAAAAATAATGTTGCAGAATTTATTTCTATCAAGAGGTAGTGAGCCATAGTAAACTTTAACCCTAAGACTTTACGATGATCGTTGCACCAGTCAGCACAACATTCGACAGTCTTTGGTATTCAGCGTTTTAGTGTATTGCACCTTTCTACATCAGAAGTGAGGTTGTGCGGGCGGCGCGTACAAAGGACCAGCACTCTAACGGGAAGTAGCCTTCAGTTACGTATGATAGGTCTGGCTGGAAATCCGTTAGGTTCGCTTTAGTTCAAAACCACTGGTGAGTTCATGCTAGGTTGTTCCCAGTAATCATCCCTGGAAGATGTAAACTTTCCACTTTCAAGCTGATAAGGGCTTACCACTTAGAATATTTGTTAAAAAAATGTACGTTTGATAAGACGACTCTTTTTTTACAAGTTTCCTACTTTGTACGATTAAACGAATGTCGGATATGTGACGCAATTTAAATGCCAACAATGGTCGTATTTTTTCGTCGTTTTTTGCTCAGATAGACACATTTATTTATTCCAGTGCGATTAAGAAATCACGTTAGCGGGTTTAGCAATTGATGATGGATAGATAGTTACCTTATTGCTGCAAGGCACAATCGGGCAGCTAAATATTACTCACAACTGGTTCTGCTAAATTCAGCTGTGGGGACAATTGTGTCTAGCTTGAGTCTGCTGATGAAATGTTGGTAAGCTCCTTCCAGAGAAGGTCCACTCTCAACCGGAACAATGATACACATTACCGAAGTTCCCAACCACTGATTAAACCCATGTTCAGCGATTCCCTTAAAAAACCCAGCCAAATAGAGTAGTTGAGCGCAAAACTGCTACCAGTATTACTGAAGTTAACCAGTAGTAGCACAGATTAAAACTGCGGCAGATGGCTTGGATAACATGCATTTACCAAGTGCACTGGAATGTTTATAGTCTCAATCTATGTGAGGATAATCGGTAATAAATGTGACGTGTTACTCGTAAGTGGTACGGCAGATTTCATAATTGAAATGAGACCCAATTACGAAAAATCTCTGTCTCGTTGGGATCCGAACCAGCACACTTAAAAGTAGCAAGCGCTCCACCAGTTCATCTAGTCAATCTTTTGTGTTATTCGGTGGATTCCGTAGAACACAGTGGACTGCGTGTGTAATTAAAACCAAATATGTAGTTTCCGAGATCCTGACCTGGCTTCCTAGCTTAGCTAGTGTACTGTTTGCCTCTTTTGGGCATGCATTTTCTGCCGCCTGTCGATGCTCAGGTTTTTCGTAGTTGGGTGTCAACTAATCTCAGTGGTTTTGACCAGGGCGTTTTATAACAAAATGTCACAGTACCTGTCAAACATTTCACATATTTTAAGCGGGGTTTGCGTTTGTCTTCTTAAATTCCGATCTTAACGTGTGTCGTCAAGTTAGACAACTACCAAACATGTTCGCGGAACTTCACGGCATCACCTTCGTCAGTACGTCCGACATAATTGTCTACGTAGTTATAAATGAAACAGTCATGGTATCATACGTTAACTAATGTTCTGAACGGCTAATGACCTTAGTTTATGTTGCCACAGGCAGGTAGAGTCACGTAGAGTTGAGTGCCTTCGGTAAACTTATTCCCGACTATCCAGACATCATCTGCCTTGAAGCTGTTTGGTTTTTGCACGACTACTACATAAAAACTGCGTGTAGAAACAATCTAGTGACTACCAGTTTGTTTAAATTGTTACCGTGGTATACAGTGAAACTATCTAGGTGGAAGTATGAATGTCGTATTTTTCTTCAAACCGTTAGAAGTGCAAAAGTGACGAGCACGATAAAACCCAGTATAGACCTTAATGCATTTGCATTACCTTGAAACAAAATTCAACTCCTTGTCTTTGTCAGTTGAATGAAAATGCTACTTAGTAAGATAAA
Source organism: Paragonimus skrjabini miyazakii (assembly GCA_014338405.1). NCBI lineage: Eukaryota > Metazoa > Platyhelminthes > Trematoda > Plagiorchiida > Troglotrematidae > Paragonimus > Paragonimus skrjabini miyazakii. The sequence goes on from JTDE01000316.1 coordinate 149,911, forward strand.
ACCGTGAATAGCAAACGACTCTCGCATCGCACTACATGCGTCTACTAATTTCATTGCTTAAATGAAAAAGCATTACCGCGGTGCTTACTGCATTGGTAATTGGTAATGATTGTAAATAGTCAACCAATGCTTACATCCATTTTAACATACGTTAGAAGGGAAGCGTTTGACGATATATTTTTTAAGCACGCGTGTGGCAAATTTGAAACAATAGATAGGCGATTCTAAATTCTACATCACCCATTCATTATTCATCGCCTGTATCCCTCTAACAATCCTTCTCACATTGCCCTATGTGTAATATGATGATCAACATTGTATTCATGTCAATAAATTGCCAGTGATTAATTTTTCCGGTTCCCATCACCATCTTTCTCTCTCTCTAAAGAGGACACACGTACGCTTCCGGCACGCGCTTTCTTTCTCTCCGGTCATTTGTTATTGCCAGTTGGTGAACGTTAATTGGCTCACTCGCACATGACAGAATAAATAAATAGATGAGTGGATATTTCTTTACGTACAGCTGTTAGAAAATCACCTCTTCACATTAACCAACTGTGTGGACTTCATTTGTTCAATTTGTGCGACTGGACTTTGATCCATATAATGCTTCTTGCATTTTGGTTTCACTGTGTAGAGTTGGACAAATTTCCGGTCGGGTAAGTTTTTCCTTCACAGTGCACATTCACAGCTGTTCGACGGTTCACACAACTAACCACTAACGAAACTGGCTCGATTATTTTGAAGTAGTCATGTTCACAAGATATAGCTCCATACAGTTATCTCAAAACTCTCGGTATTCGGAAAATGAACTCACAATGCACAGTCCAAAATCAGTTAGTTTGTAGATTATTTCAAGTTCATGCCATCTTCTTTGATGTTTTCGCCTATTAGTTAGCGGAAATCCGTTACGCAAAAGTTACTATCTGTCTTCTGTTTCATTGTAGTTATTACTAAGTGGCAAAGAAACGATGAATAACCTTTGAATTTTTTATGATTATCATTATTTTGGCGTATTTTATGATTAGATTTTCAACAACAGGTTATAAGTATACATGTATAACAAAAGCAGTATTTCCTCCGCATGATAATCAGAAGCATATTCTATATAAGTTCTGATTGTTAAGAGGTTCGTGTGTAATCGAAGCCGTATAAGTGTAAATATTATTTAGTCAATGTTTCGACAATGAAGTATGATTGTACTACACCAAACACTCTGCCCAGGAAATCACTATGGCTAGGTCCAAGTAGATTTTCGGCGAACACAGTCTGTAGACAACAGCCACGGGAATATACGGTCAACAATGTGACAACACTCACACTTAGTCGCGGATTTGTCTCGCTTCAAATAAAAGCACCGCACCCGAATTTCAATCGTGTTAGATTTCACCGATGTTACGTATCTCCCTCCAGAAAAACTGTTAAAATCCAGTCGTCTTTTACTGTGACCACTGCTGCACCAGTCTCATTAGATATTATCAATGTTATTTTCTGCCGAAAGTTGATCACCAGCGAAGGTTTTAATTTGAATAGAGCAATGCACTGTTTTTAAGTTCTCAACAGATTGAACTGGGGCTTCTGAAGCCTAGGTAAAGTCTTTCTGTTAATTTTACACTATCTAAACATATTGTGTTAAACTTTGTTAGGTTCTGAAGTAATCTTAAACTCCTCTTTGGTTGTGCCCCAAAAACTAGAACTTACGTTACTCTCCGTTTTCCCCGTTCAACAGACGATCGGCCAAATTAAAGTCCTCCATTTTCCTTTATCCCGAGTAATAGAAATATTCAAACCATACAGATTTAGTCACTCTCAGTTTAGCTTGTGCGTTTCTCAACACCCTTTCGCTAACAATAGAAATGACTGGCCAGAATCGAGTGGAATGGGGTTGCGCAACAAACGAATCTGGCACCCCCGTCAAATAATCCTTATCAGTTTCTATGAAAATAGTCTGTACTTCAAACGTCTTACAGCTTCAGTCCTTGTGTTTAAATTACGCAAAACAACCATCAGTGCTCTTTGATGGTTCGCTTGAAAAATGAGACACAGTGCTACATTTCGAAGGTTGCGGCTCAAGTGATATTTGTCGTAGTAAACGTTCAGCGTCCTTTGCCCTTTTGTTAATGACAAAAGGTTATTTAAAACTCACTATAATTGATTCAATAAATAAATAATGAAGGATATACGTCTGTATTATTCAAAGGTTGTTATAGTAGCCGCAATCACAGAAATCATCATGATTTGACGTTGCACAAAAAGGAAAAGACTGTTACTTCAAAGGCTACATCGAGTGTGACTAGGTCAGCGAATGCTAGCAACTGAAGATTCCGTTTGCGAATTGGTGCGCCTGAACAAAATGACTGCGTCAACAAATGAACGAGGTGGAATTTCGGTTCATGCTCACTGCTTTCATTGCATAGTGCCTCGTCTTGCACCCAAACAACCTGAGCATGCATACAGCCACTATCTATCGCCAGCATTGACAATTTCTTCTGGTATCTACGCAACCGCAAACTTGAATGCGATTATGGATTACACGGGACAGCTTTTAAGTTTAATAAGCTTATGGGGCGAAACTCGCAAGCACTTATGGCGAAATGCCACGACTTTATGATTCTTTTATTTTGGACAATGGATAGTGAAAGCATTTTTTTGAAGTGCAAGTTTCTTAAATGACAGTCACGTTTGTTAGTGGTAAACTTTTTAAAGGCTATTCAACTTAAAGTACCCACTGTTTTGGCTGAAGTTCACTTATCAAACCACTACTTGATAGACTTGATAGATAAAAAATAAGTACTTTATTTCCGACTGATAAGTCATAAAACGTGAGTTCATCGATTCAGATTCAATTTTGTTCCCTGCTTCTACTCGATTATACGGTGATCCACATGATCGCGTTGATTATTCAGTGGAGCACACATACCTCACGATAAGGAGTTAGTGAGGCTCAACACCCGCACAAACCAGCAATTGAGATAAACCCAGCTATAGTTAACACTGTTGCAATGAAAACGTTGTTGAAGGGTAGAAAATGCTGTCCAAAAATTAACATCTCAGATGGGACAAATTTTGTCTGCATTTGTAATGAGCTTCTTTCCTAGTGAAAGTCTCACTGCGGTTACCATATTTCCTTTTATCATGCCTATCTGGTATAATGAAGTATACGGGGTCAAGCCACAACTGTATCAATCGTAGACCCTCGTTTTACCCGCGTTCTGCTTAACTTGGTGAAATGAAATAAGAATGTGATGTGTTCCTGTATAACTAAGTCGACCCAAAATTGTTGCTTTTAACTAAAAGCTTTATTCGCAAGGACATTCTAATGGGAATGATTCGACCACTTTTGTTTAAGTGAAGGATGTTTTGAAGTATGTTTTATTGATTAAGAGCTGGTGCAAAAGTTCAAAAAGCGCTATGAAAACACTTGTTGACACTGCCATACAGTGAATAGACATTAGTAAGGCACGCGATCTCCATTACTCACGAGAAGGAGTGACAGCACATTATCTGTGGCTAAACGAGTTGATTGCAAAAGTACGATTGGTGTATTATGTCAGAAAATGTTTCCCAATTGGAGATATCTGAATGTACCTAATGTGGGTTGATTGATATTCTATAACAGACCAAAAGCAAAAAATGAACCGATGTGTGCGTCCAGCGGAGATAGTACTTTGGTAAGACTCAGTTTCGAAACATCTGGGTTCCAACAGTGATTCAGGCCAGCGGCAGGATGGTTCTTTATTGTGGAGAAACGTGAAATGAGTTTGAGTTATCTTAACAGTCGTGTTTGTTGTTATGAAGTAAAAACCGCTATAAGTGTTTGCGTTATGATTTCGAACTTTTCGGTATAACGCGGTTCTACTGCATCTACTACCATTAAGCTTCAACAAAGACGAACCAATACCTAACATCCTTGAATTGAGCTAGCAGACCTGCAAGGATGCAATCACGTGAGAATGGTGTATATTTTATAGTTGGTAAAACTCTTCGTAAACCAACAGTAATTCATTTTCCGTTATTTATGAAACTGTGTATTGAGTGTTTTTGTGTTAAATGTTCTATATTGCAATATCTTTGATCTGTTTGACATGCAAAGTCTCCGCTTAACTTTCCGCAGAAAATTAGGCCTGTTTCGCTACGTTTATGGCAGATCAACAAAAGACGCAAACCAGAATCAGTTCAGGTGTTTTGAAAGCTTCTGAAATGTTTAAAAATGGTTCACGATTTCTCGTGTGAATAATTTATAATTGTTTGAGGAACTGAATCTTAAGTGAGCATTCTTCGATATGCGTTCTGATTGGCATTTGACTGCAGATAGACTTATGAAGTGACCTGAAAGTGGGAAAGTATTTTCAATGCATCTTTACGTTAGTCTCCATTATGTTTTTTTGGAAACATTTCACATATGTGCCCAACGAGCATTTTCAACGTTTAGAAGGCGTTTGTTATATAGAAAAACAACAATAACCCATAAGTTATTTTGGATTGCATCACTAGCGTTTGCTATCACCTCGTTCATTAAATTGAGAATGCATTAGATAAATTATCTGACTCTTTTAGAATAGGGGTTATCATATAATGATCCAAGTATATTGTTCAGTGTTAAAAAAGAACTGGTGAGATAAATTTCAAAATTAGCAGCAATACATGCGAGCACAAAAGTGTTCCGCATGAATGGAAATAGAAACCACCGAACCTTGCAATGTGTTCATGAATATAACTCTCAAAGCAACTCATATATTTGTTCTATGTTTAACCTCATTCAAACTTACTTCCTTATCTGCAACTTACCTGAAAACATCAGTATTCGACCAATCACTATTTCGGTTTTATCCGGCACCACTTTTGTATCACAACTGTTGTCTAAGCTTAAGAATTTTATTTAAAATTTGAGTAAAAAATCAAATTGATAACGTTGCTGTCCTTCGTAAATTGTAAGACGTTTACGTTAATGCAAGATATGTATCGATCTAGTCACATACACCAAAGTCTTGACTTGATTTAGTAAGTTACACTCGTGAAACAAGTCTACCGCGGCATTCTGCTGTGATCACATGAATCAACATAAAATGTCCGAATTATGCAGTTGGTAGCCAACCATTAATTCAAAATTAATTGTCATTTTCTGGTAGAGAAAAAGGCCTCAAACCTTTTCTTCCGTCCTGCAAGGTTTTAATCTTCACTTATATAGAAATAGTCGGATATATCAAATAGACTTGAAGCCCCGTGTTAGGAGAGTTGCAGCAGACAGTGCAGATTTGCACAGTATGTGGTCACGGGATAAAATTCGCCTGGGACAGGCAACTGATTACTTGACTGTGGCCACTTATCAGGCATGTTCATCAGGTGAACGTTGATCATAAATCCTACTAACAAAACGGCGGTAGCTGGATTTGTACACACTATTTCATCTACAAATCTGCTGTGCCATATACCTCAAATGCAATGAAGTATATAACTCAGTTCTGGTATCAAAAGCATTAAATAAAAATGTACAAAGACCTATTCTTTCACAAACTTCAACGTGACGGATTTTGATTATTTACTGCACACTATTTAAGTTGCCTTAAAAAACTAGGATGGCATCTAGGAGATTGAGAGAGTTTCTGCACAGCTCTGGTTGGTGCTTATAACATAAGCGTTGATCTACGGACTCCACTAGATCTGAAATAAATGACGCGATCAGACTACAAACTGGTTACCTAAGAACGTTGGGCGAGTAATTAGCAGGCTCTCAGAAGTTCAGTTACCCCCTAAAATATGCACATGCGGAGAAACTGTAGCAGGCGGCCTCCAAGAAAACGATCAGATCCATTTAACTGAATTGTAGTTGGCTGTCAACATTTTGCAGAAAACTAGCGTGTTTCATTCATTTATGCCATATGAGTAGCTGCGATTTGTGTTCGATATATGTAGTTAAATGTTGCCAAGATAGTACGAAGCCTATACCCATGAAAGTGTTCTCGCTTAGGTTCATGAGATTCATGAAATTGTCCAGTTAGAGGAATATCAAAATCATGGTTTCTAGAAAGAAATATTTGTAAATTCTACAAATGAGCTATAGGACCTGAGATGTACACTACTGTAAGAGTTCCAGTACAGATTGCGTTTGTTTAGCGAGTGTTTTTACCAGAGCTTAGATTATGTAACATAGTGTAAAGGGCTGCTCACTAACAAGACGTCTAATCGGCCTGATCTGTGAACGTGTGCTTCAGTTGATTTATGCTGTTCTAAAATCAAATGCTTTTACCACTATCATATCAGGAACTGCTACAACATAAGATTATTTTACGATCAGTTGTACCCACTTACTTAGAGCAAGATGTTATGACCAGCCTGAAACAAATATAATTTTCAGAGTCAGCTTGGAAAAATGCGCCCTCGGTTTTTTGTTACCAAGCTGGGTATAAGAAGGAAAGTTGGGAGAATGATACTAGACAGATCAACAGTAAAGGAGTGCTGACTATCAAACGCTAATTGTCGAGTTAGTAACTATGACTCCTTACTAGTGACATGAAATACAATCACTGTGAAGTCGTTTAAGTAAACCTGTCTATCAGTACTTAAAACAAATGAGTGTTCAAAGTTCAGCTTTTTCAGTAAAGGCTTTTGTGCACCCAAACGGTTAACTAGACCAGACTAAGAAGTCAACCAGGGAAGGATACTTGTCTAATCTTTTCGGAATTTCAGAGAACTTGTTAATGAGATGACGCAAATTAAAGACAATGCTCATGTGCACTAGATCTACAAAATTTGACCTGGCATTCTACCGCGATTCATCAAAAAGTAATCTCTGGTCACTTTCTGACGTACTGTTTATGTCGACTTTTTCATTTGTATAATATAATGAGAACAAACAGTGGTAATCAACGCGTAATTCACCCGTTAAATGTGGAGATTAAGCGGATGCAGAAGTAGATAAGACGGCAATTGGTGAGTGGAAAATCTGTTATAAAAAATATCACCGAGCATTTGGGGTTGTTCTAGTCTTATTGTATCATTTCTAAACGGCATGGACAGAAAAGTGGCTTTCCTTTCCGCTGTATAAACTTTAAAACATTTAGTGTCGGTTATCATTCTTTGGTGAGTGAAAAACTAGGAAGGTCCACTTTTCCGAAATGCACTGGAAAAATTGTGGTTATTCTTGAAAAACGTTTTGTGATTCAGTTTGCAAACCAGAAAATGAAGCTTATTTTGGATGAAAAGAAAAAAGCTCTGATTGTCCATAACAGTTACTCAAACTGTGACCGAAGTGTGTACTACTTTTCTTTGGATCAGATGGACGGCGAGAATGTAGAACATTTAGGAAGGCTATGTACTCTTGACACTCAGGTCAAAATTAGGATTGGAGCCACCAGTGGCTATGTTGAGTCCCATGAAACCTCTTTTCCAAATTCACAGCCGCTAAACTACATACTGAACATTACTGAGGTAATGTCTGTTGAAGTCGCTGTGTTGGACGAAGTTAGCAAATAATCACACCTAAATCTTTTTTCGAAAACTCAGCGAAGAAGTAGCACTGGTTAATCCCTATTGATACACTCTTGTCTTAATCGGGGACCAAAAAATGGTAGAGGCAACAACAAACCAATTAAACTAACTGTTCTAACGGTGAGCCTTTGAAACGATTGTAAACAGACTTCGGTTTATTTTGACGGGGTATTTTTAAAAACTTCAGAAGCCAATCGAGTGAGATATACTTGTCATGTTTCGTTAGTGTTTGTCAATCCTGACCACATATTTAAAGATTCCGCGTTGGCGAAATTAGCCCAGATAATTCGTTTCATGGAACAAAATTGTCATGCACTGACTGGACACAAGAACAAGTCAATACAGTCATTACGATGGTAGAACTCCAACGATTTTTAAGATGTGACTTGCCTACCACGAACGTCTAGCCTGTGTCGACAGTGAAGTAAATCGTAGATAAGTTAACTAATGAAGTTTACAACGAAAAGCCTCGGTCAACGTCATGTACACACGCTGTTTACCCTAGATAGCTACCTGCGTTTGTAACGATTTTCAAAGTATCAAAATCTTTGAAATTTGTCCTCAACAACTAGCCTGAAATCATTAATCAACAAAAACCGCACGAAAACACAAGCTTACAGCTCATGTAGTGAGCAGGTCACATACTTCTAAATTTAAAATGGTCAAACATGATTAGTTGATTATTTTAGTGTGGAAAATTAGACGTCTAAATTAGTTTGAAGGTTGGTTGCCAGTAGCAAATGTGATTATCGTCTTCACATATATTTTACTTACTCAGAATTTGTGAAATACGGCAGTTTGATAGCCAGAAAGAGGTAGACTTAGTGGACGAAAATGTTGTTCTTATTTGCCGTAAAGCATCACCAATATGGTAAAACCGTTCAAGGAATCAAGCATCTACATTATTTACACATTGACAAATGTTCTACATTTGTCTAACTGAATATATCCATTATATCTTTTATATGAAGTGAACAAGGTCTGTTGTAATGAACTGAATCAGACATAAATCTTGAAACAGACAGTCCCATCTGTGTTACTCAGGCACCGAGATTAGCGTAACGATGCAATTTCAAGCACAAGCTCATACCGATACCAAATCTCGTATGCTTCATTTGAGATTTACCAGTGGCGAAACGACCAGAGTAATACTGACACATCGAAACAAGAAGACATGGGTTGCGGGTCGTCGACATTTCGTTTAGTCTTTTCAATGGCTTACTTGAAACAATCAATCCAACAATTAAATACATTGAGAATAGTGTACAGTCAAACGGTTGAAATGCCAAAAGTCAAAATTTCCTACCCAGTAAGAGATAAAGTCTGAATCAGACGAGTTTTGCGCATTTAAGGATGGTCTACGACATTTTGATCATCAAGACCTCACTGATAGCCGAAAGGTTTGAGTTTGATTTACGTAATAATAGAACGAGTGGATTGATCGGATTCTCTGTGACCAGCCCTCTGGATGCGCCTAACAATCGAGGATGATATGTTGCGCTGTTCGTCTTCAACCTTGCTGGTATGTTGCTCCACACAGTTGATCAGAGAACTCCGGATGTGTTCGGCTATTTACTGGTGAATATCGGAACGATAGTTGTTATAACAAATATGAAGACGGTGTCATTTTACTATGTCCATTCACAGCAAATTCATCTTTACTATTTTGAGCAGCAGAATCTCCGATTAACTCAGTCATCTTTATATATAAAGATTAGTTAACAGTCAATTCGACGACTTTTTTTCTTGGAGTGATCGTACCATGCAGGAACCTCAATGATCACCTTAATTCACTCTGTTTCGAAAATAACTGTGACGGTTTAAAACTAAAATACAATGGTGGCATTTGCCTGTCGAGCTATACTTCATGTACTTAGTCTCAGTCCTTATCACCTAGTCCTCCTAGTCACCATCAAGTAAATAAAGAAGGGGAAAAACGTCACAAATAATTTACACCTGTTTAACATCATGATCATGAAAGAAACGCTGAAGCATTTTGGCGACTGTCACTTAAGCCGCCAGTGTTGGCGTTGTTCGTAATTAGATCTGCGGATTTAAGTAGTGGGGTGTTCGCCGAGCTTGACATCCAGGTTGCAAACGAGGTTGAACCATCAGTGCGCGTGTTTCAGTGTACAGTATTTGGGCGCTCAAAACCTATACGCCGAAACACTCAGGCACTGATGATGCGACTTTACTTACAAAATGAATGCAAACCTACGCGAAAATCCCTAAACGTAATCTGTCAGTCCCTACCAGTATCTGAGCTGGGAAGAGTGTGAAGTTTGTTACGCTACGCTGCTCTGAAGGTAATCTTCGAGAACTATTGCACTTTAACACCCCTACTTATCAACGCCGTAAAGTGGCTAAAATTAACGTTTGCGGTAAACTGTCGTTTTAACTCTGAGGAATGCTAAAAGCTCCACTGTCCTCACAGTGTCTTTACAAAATCTATACACTGAACCACTGGCGTTATAGAGAAGTTGTCAATTTTGCTAACAACAACTTTTCAGACCGTTTGTCTAGTAGCATGTTTCACTCGCTCTGTTCGGTTTTCTAAATGGACTAGCCAACCAAAACATCTTCTATGAGTATGACGCGTAGATGCGTCCAACTGTGTTATAAACACAAATATGTCAACAGATTCTCATGCATGTCAAGCCAGTCTTGCTTATTGCAGTGATCAAAGAAGTTGATGAAGCATTAAATCCCAAACAATTTTGTGACGAATAAATGTGAAGAAAGTAACAATTGTAATGTAAGCTGAATATTCAAGCAATATTTCGTTCACTCTTTTCAATTACACACGCGAAATGACGTACAATCGTTTGGACACGTGGGAACTTATGAGTTTTCAAAGCTTTACAGAAAATGGTTGTGAGAATCTTTCCCAGTTGAATGACTACAAGGTAGGTATGATTATTGTGGCCAAACAACAATCTCCATAAGTTCAAAGTCGTTCAGGCAGTGTATCCTCCGAAAGGAAGACTGGTGCTCTGAATTGGCCGTAAGCTATACCTTGTTTCTTTCACTAATAACATAGCATGTCACCATAACGGCTTTTCTGCTCATATTACGAATTGTAAGATTGTATTGTGAATTATATAGTGTTTTTTGTTTACAGGATCATGCGGAAGTACTTTCAATTCAACGTACCTATATAGATCTGATTGCTTCGCCTTGCGATGAACCGATGGCACATAGCTAGCGATGATTCGTTCGAGTCACTTTATTGCTACCTAGAGAAGTGAATCTAGCGGTAACTTACTGACAACTTGCACGATATATTTAATAAACTGAAACAATGACAGAAACAAGAAAATTGTTCTATATTTACTATGCTGAGGTAAAGGCTACAATTTTCGTATAAACTGAGGTAAACTAATTCGGCGGTTATTTTAATCTTGTCATGCGAAACAACAATTTGTACGTAACTTTCACTTTGTAACTGTACGTTGATATTCGTGAAAAAAGTGGATTTGGCGAACATTAACTGAATCGCTTTCACATCCATCGTGATAAACCTAATGACAAGCAATGCACAACTTTACCAGTTCAAAATAATGTTAACAATGTTGAAGTAACATAATAGCCCACTATCAGACAGGAGCTGTACAACTAACAACCTGTTCAGGATTCCATCATAAGCTGTGTGTTGTTCCTGCTATTCTTCTAACTAACAGAACGTTCATTTTGTTGACAACACTAAAAACTAGTGACACGAAAATATTGTGAATGATGTATGGTAATGCTATGAAAGCAGTGTTTCCAAGACAATCTTGTCAGTAAATAATTTTGCACAACTCATCAAATTCTGTTCATCTTCTTTTTAAAGCCGCCTACCTTCATCTCTCATTTTACGCTGATCATTTTTTTGAGAAATCTGTACGCTGCGGTTGCTATTGTTCGCAAGCGGGACCTGAACTCAATCGTACTAAGACATGCTAATCTGTTTCTTAAATGTGTAACAAAGACTAAACCAGTTAACATAACCTTTAATCCGCCTTTGCATGACGAGATAAACTCAGATGCAATAGATTATGGGAGCTTGAAAGCAATTTGTTTTTCAAATTCTGTGCAGTTTTCCAGATGATTTGATCGCTTAGGTTCACTGTGGACAACCGTTGATAAACTGACACATTTTGGCCACTTCATGAAAGAACATTTGATATTTAACTTTTTTGAAACGGGAACAAGTTGTTACAATGCATTCAGATAATATGTAAACATATCGGATTCACTTAACTCTTTTGACGAACTGACACACTGGTGAGCAATGAAAAAACATACCTTGCCATCTGAAACAAAGATTTGCATGAAACCGTATATGAGATAAAGTCTAGTTGTAACTGACATCTGCCCCATAATGGACTAGCGTTTGTAAATTTTAGGAAAAATGTGCTAAATCAGTAGGGTGTACCTGGAACGCAAGAGATAAAATAAATGGAGAAATCACAGAAACTTCAAATCTGACAAACCAATCTGAGATCAACAAAGAAGAAAGTGAGATTCATTTTTTATTCAAGTTCTACATTGAATCTGTTTGTAACTAACTACAGAAATTCAGAAAAACGGTTTTTGTGTAAGTTAAAAACAGCCGAAGTCAACCGAATTCAAAACTATTTTATAAGTGCTCAACTTGCTAAAAGTTTGCCATGTATCCTTTTAAGCGGTTTTATATAATGAAAGACGAAAATATTATTTACTGTCAGCGTATTGCACTGCAAATGCAGTGCATTTTCGTTCTTTCTGTTTTTGTTGCAAACAAGGTTTCTATGGCAAACCATATTTTTTCTCCTTCCACTTCTGCATATCCGGTTACTAATCACAATTTCACTTAATGTAATCGAGAAACAGTAATTACTCACTCGTAATGAAACAGCCACTTGTTCAAACGTCTGGGTTTTCAGATTTATACAAGTTAAAGTGGAATTTGCAGTTTTAACTCTCAACGTAAATATGCGGTTCGGAAATATTAGAAACACCAGGTTGCATTGCACTTTACCAAATCCCGTGAAACTAACTTTCACAAAAACGCATCTGAGTCCAAGTTGTTCAATCATCGATTAATTACCGACCCTAATTATCGGATGACTACAAGTTGCTTATAATGAATTACGTTGCGGACATGCTGAATCTAAGAACGTGTTGAGAAAAAACAGAACGCTGAAATTAAATAACATGGCAGTAGCTAAAAAAGCACAACGCTTTGATGAAAAAAAGATGAACCGACAGAAACAGTGAAATCGGAACAACTTTATATTGCTCATGTTGACGACGATGTCCGTTTAATTCAATTCGATGAAATTCCAGACAATGGACGGAGGGATACGGAGTATTTCAAAGAAAATGCGAGATGACTTTACCTTGAGAAATTTACAATTGTTTCGCTAAGCTATTGTTCAAATTAATTGGACACATTGATAATATGTTATATGTAAAGTAACAAACACTATAAAATGATAGTAATTTCTGGACTCATAGGAGAAAGATTTTCGCTTATTACTTCTTGTTCCTGTGCTGGTCGGTGGAGAATTGTGTTGAATTCTTTAGAACTGTAGAGAAAACATTAATGGAACTAAGTATATTGTCGATTCTGTGAGGCTGCTGGCTGCAATAGTTTCAACAACGAACAATGAAGTACACTGAGACAACAACCAGTCAAATATGCTTAGATAATGACCTATAAGACTGGGCTAGCATAAGGGTTAGCGAAATTGTAGTGCAGGTTGTTGCTCACTTAGTTGCAAGTCGAGTAGGGTGTTGAAACTCCCAACCGATTCACCCGTGAGGTGTGCAGTGTATTTCAATAGCACTAGACCCTAACTGTTCCGCATACTACCTACCCATTCCTTAAATCGATTTCACTCAGTGACGCCTTAAGAATTCTTCGTTACTTAATAGGAAGAGATGTGTCAGTGGACTACCTGGAGTATGAAGTAACTGGTGAGTAAGAATTAGGTCTTCTTCGCTGTATCTGTAATTAATCAAAAATTGACCTGATTCTGCTAATCCTTCCGGGTAAGAGATTTTCCTAAGCGCCATAGTTTTTCTGAAGTAAAACGCTTTGTCGTTTTGCTGTTGACGGGCACACTTGAAAGTGACATTTTCTGTGTGTATGCTTACTTGTAGTGCTCACCTAAAACCTACTTTCTGGCTGCCAGACTGGCGAATGTCCCACTCAATTCATGCTGCAAACTTATCTTCGTATGCTTCAACTTCAGATCGTTCGTTAAAACATAACAAGAGAATTTTAACCGCAATCAACAATTTCTAGCAAATCTAATAAATGTTAGTCATTAGACGAAGATAATTTACTAACTGTGAGCACAGTCCCCGCTCCAAGACACACCGCGTTGCCAGTGGGACAATCCAGTGTACACACAACTGCTACCATTAGTGTACATGGCCAGATAAGGTGGTCGAACATGAGGATATATGGGGGAATGACTGTTCCCAATATGTCCGGATTCCCTACTAGGTTATGCTTGAAACCTTTTGTCCATTAGCTCGTCGTAAGCTGGACAGTGTACTTGCTACGTTTAATCTAACTGGTGGCTAAAATGAAAAATAGCTGAACACGGTTTTAGTTACTGGACGAACCTCTCAAAAAAATATAATTTACTGCAGAAAAACTTTCGATATGACCAAATGGAAGGATTACTTTTTCTAGTGTGTATTACTCAGATTGGTTAATCAAGTTGACAGTAAATATAGTTAGAAATTTAATAATACAGTTCTTTAAATACCAGATGACAAAGCTTTGGTCAATAGTTAATCATGAACTGCTGAGCAGTATTCATTAGCTAATGTTGAGTCCAATGGCTTTTTAATAAGTACATGGCTAGGACAAGCGTACAGCTGAAAGGTTGCCTACCATAATTCAGTCAAACATAATATGGGACCATTGGGTCAGGGAATCATACACCCAAAACATAACGGCGAACTTCATGTGTTTACATCCGGTCCCGGATGAAGGCACCTGCACTACCAGTGTATATTAGTGAAATATTAGTTAAATTTCATGATTGTTTTAGGTTGAAAAGCCAAAACTTTTTTGTGAGTTAAAATTTCACAATCAAGCTGTCTGAGTTTTCTTAGGTAAAAAGTATCAAACATTCCAGCTTAATTAGTCGTTGATTGAATGCATGCAAAAGCGTGGTGTTAGACGGTAGATTTTACTTTGCTTTGTACATACAGTGGGCAGGACTCAAAAAGTTTAGCTCCCTTGTGACACTGATTCACAAGGTAGTATTTTAACCTTTGTCTTATCCTGCGGCCATTCATTTGGTTCATTTCAACATTCGTGCATACGTGCGTAAAAATTACGATGATGGCTCGTTTTAATGAAGGTAGACTAAACTAATTCGATTTAAATTCAACCCACTTGCGTCTCATCAAAATTTGTACTGAGACATATGGTTGAACGGACCAGTCTGTTTTAGGAAAAATTCTAACGCATGATATAACTTACCTACTCAATCAACAGCAAGACTTGTAACCCAACATTATCCAACGAAAGTATCATTTATTCACGATAAAAATAATTGTTCTAACAAAAAAGTGAGAATAGCTATTATACATTATCAACGTGTTTTTGTGACATTTAGTGTGCCAAGGGAAAGTGCTAATTTGTTGATAAGACCTCCATAAGTGTAAAATCAGTTATTATTTGCAGTCCTGTCATTTCAGAGAATGTTGCACAGTAAATTCCGCAGTTGTATGAGAAGATTTCGCAAACTTCAAATATCCTGAAGAAGTTAAGTTTACATGACCTGACTAGTGAACATTGTTATAAACATACGCTATTCTACGAAACTGATGCAAGTTAATGGATTCACTAGAAACCGTGTGAGTTTATCGCAGCCAGAAACTTATCTACGGGTTTTCCAGATATGTTTTTTTTTAAATTAAAACATCTCCATCAAAGAAAACGTAAGTTTTATACGTCTCATCGGGCCGGAAAAATGTAAAGACGAGAAATTTCCAACCGCGTTTTAGAAAATTAGGGAAAAGTTAATTACGTTGGTGATGTAACTATGACTTTTGGTCCAAAGCATTTTGCTTCACAATCACTGGCATTGACTAGCGTTTCTACCTCTCCCATTTCCAGTCATTTGTCAGTCAATTAGTGAGGAGTTTATAATGGAATACACTGTGCCCTGACTTACAATGCTGACAACGTTTTTCTGAAAATTATGATTTTCCATTCATACGTTTTCATTCAGAATGACGGTTTGCTCATCCATCTCACACTTCCAAAGTTTTGATGTCTGCTTTATTACGTCTGCACACAAACGGCTTTCCGTATGCTTTTATAGTGAGCATAGATTTGTAAACTTTTGACTCAGTAAAGTAACACGGGGTGCAAATAAGCTATCCGTTTTATGGTCCAATCGCATCTGAATGCATCTGCGACGTTTTCTGAGATTACATTTACAACAAAAGGTTATTTTCTGTCCCCAGACCTATTCCCTTATTTGATCTATCACATGTAGACTGCTCTGTGCTCGCACGCAGGCAAGTAATTCTCGGCAAACCGTTTTATATCCAAGAGTTCAACTACTCCTGGATGTATCTCCTTAGCATTCAATGAATGTCCGACAATATTAATGTTCTCCTAAGTTTTTATATTTTGTTGCATTCAAAATTTCACGCTCAACCATTCAGTTCCACCTGTATAAAGTATATTCATTATCTGAAGCGACATGATTTGACTGAAAGCATAAGTTGTGTTTATGTACTTCATGCTGTCATTTCATTTAATCGTATCACAGATCTGCGTACTACATGGTATAAGCATCTACATACCATCTGTTTCATTTTAGGCAATAGTTCTACCTCATTGTTTTACAGCAATAATTTTACCGCATAAATTGTCAACATATTAATGCTAGTCACGGTGACACATCTTTGTTTTATAATTCGTGAAAGAATGTTTTTTTGTGGTAACATTTATTTCAGTTCTTTAGTTAATCGTGGTTAGCAAACAGTTTAGCTAGATTGAGAGACACAGAATACTCGTAGCAACCTTGGAAAATTCTCATGTTCATACTCATTGAGCGTCAGTGGACTGTATTCTGTCAGTCAAAACAGAGTGAAGACAGATAGTGAAGGATGTCACTATTTCGTCTTACTTTCCTGAGTTGCCAAAATAAAACCAGCAGATTTTATCGAAATTGCGCGTAACAACAACAGATGAACGAACGAAAAGCATAATTTTGACTTTTAGCGCGCTAACAGTGCTATGAATTCCATGGCAAGTAGACTGATTGCGTCAGCGTCTTCTACGCATTAAAAGTTGGCCAATACTGTCTGATTGGCTGTATCAGGTTGCGATTCCATAATAATAGCTTGAACGACTTGGCAACCGGTCACCTAATTGATCCTGTCAAATATTTCAAGCTATTATTATGTAACCGCAACCTGGAGTTGATAATCAGACAAGATCAACCAGTTTATTGTGCACAGAAGGAGCTGGTGCAATCAATCACCTAGGCATAGTGTTGTTTGCACTGTTAACGCGAGAAAGGTCAAACTTACGTGGTTGGCTAGTTCACCTATTGTTGCTATGTTCAGATTGTGTGAAACTTACTGGTTTTACATTAGCCACTGATTAGAGTTAGTCGAAATGCTTACGTCTTATGATATGTCGCCTCTCTGTTTTGGCTAGACAGACAAAGGGAGCTCAGTGTACTGTACTAGCCGTGCTGCGCAGAAATTATTAATTCATGTTAATCTTTTCTTTGGAGTCGAGATGGACTGAATATATGTAGTTGCACTATTAAAATAGCATCACGGTATTACAACCCGAACTGTTTGAAACTGGGCGAAAACTGACCAGATAAGTCGATAGTGGGCAAGATAAGCAACATTGACTTACACACAGTGGCTGGTGAAATAGCCAGTCGACTTCAAAGAGTATGCAACCGAGTGGCAAATTAATCAAGTAAGCATCTTATCACACTGAGAAATCGTAGCCCGTCATTAGCGCCGGTTGTCAAAGAGGTAATCGTCTTTGTGGGGGGGCTCAAAAACAAGGTAAAAGAACATTCTGTATATCTGGACAGTCAATTGGATTTGTTGTCGAACACGTCGATCCCTCGTCATAAGGTAACTGGCCTTTTACTAACCCCGTTGTCCGTTGTGTGACCACCAACGACCACATCAGGTGAAATCGAATGTTTGTTTAACTTTACCCCACTTGACTCAGAACAAGTTGCCGAATTGTTGAGGAGATAATCGAATCACCACTAGCAAATGTGTTGTTCGACCTATCAACTATTTTTGTCCATTTGTTCACAAACGTGTGTTAAATGTGGAAAATTGCATCGGAGAAAGGACGCATTCCGGTATGAAACAAAAACATTGTTTGGACTCACAAAATGAAACACTCCGATATGAGTTCAAATATAAGTAACCAAATATTTACAGTTCACCTGTATGGAGTGTTTTATGAGCGCTGAGTAATAAATATATAAATATTAATTCGAGACAATAAAATGACGGCCTTTCATAAATTGTATCCCGCTTGAAGGCTTCTATGTGCCGATTTGATGTTACTGCTTTAAATAAAACTATCAGTCATTTCGAACACTGACTATTCGGTTTGCTTTTGTGTATCCATTGTTGTTGGGAATTATAGGGTATTATAATCTTGTGTGTCACAAAGTTTCGGTTTCACACTTCCGCGGCTTTGCTTAGCGTAAGTTTTGTCTACATACTAGTTTCAGCATAACATTGAAGAGTATGCCTGCACTCACTACAAAATAATTGGTGGGAATAGATATTACTTAACAGATAACTCCACTAAACTATCCCTATTATTGTATCCATTTGTGCTTCCTATCATGTGATTGATGCTCTTTGTATGTGGAGCACATGTTTGGTTGATATACCTGTAGCTATGCTTTATATTTCACGGGTAATATCGGCATCAAATTCACTCAAAAGGAGATAATAATACTTTTTGATTAATTTGAGAGTCGACTGAAATGTTAAGTGTCATCAACGAGGCGCAATCATCCTCGAGGTGTTTACTTGACGACCATGTAAAAGAAGAGGGGATGGACTACATCCTGCCGATTTCCACCAGAAGAAAAAACACTTATTTGTTGCTGACATTTATCTCATTCAATCATTAACACGTGAGCGAATTCTGATGGGGTTTTGAATAACCCATTGTTCTCCCGAGACTATTGCATAGCAGCAATAACGAACAGTTGAGGTGAACGATACTAGCTATTATGCGCGCTCTGGTATTGCCTTGTATTTCGACCAAATTTATTCACCTACCTAGATCACCTCGCAGAATTAGGAACATTCAGAAATAACACTGAACGTATCCCTATGTCGTCAGTCTTTCTGAACAAAATACCCTTCAATGAAATAGTCACGAACAATTTAACACTAAGCGATAAAAGTTATCAGGCGTATAAAGTAAAACGAGGTTTAAAGTTATTCTATCCTTATGGAGATTACTGTCCGGCGACTAGAAAGAGCTTTCGTGGTTAACACGATTTTGACATCACCTAATACTTAACAAAGTACTCATTCCAAGAAAGTTTCAGCGAGCCGTTTGCAAAAAAGGTAGGGTAACAAAGATTTGCTCTCGCTGCAAGTCGCCCTGGCCTCGAGATGATCTCCGGCCATGCTTTCATGATGTAACCGTGCTGGCATTACGGCTGACCTTACGTTATCACGTGCGAACGTTCAGTCATGTTAACTTCATTTCAGTTTCCAATGTTTCCACAACCAAGTTGGCGTATAATCAGTAAACTCTGGACTACCCGTATCCATACACATATTTTCAGCCCCCTCAAACCAGCAATCACAAAATATACATTGAGAGTACTCCATGAATTCAAGACTTCGATCGATGCCAGAAAATCGGCTAAAAATTTTCTGATCAACAAGTATTCACCTTCTAATGCTCAACTTACATGAGGTGACTTTATACCAACAAGATATCCATTAATGACGCAGTGATTCTGCGCGGTTTGATTACAGTAACAGTATGTACTGTTGGTGTACTGAAAACTTCCAGTGCTTTTAGAGTTTTTGAGGCCATGTCGGTGGTTAAAAGAAGGCTCATCAAGTGGTTTGCACTCACTTTCCCTCACCCGTAGGGTCGTGTGGATGCACAAAGCCCCAGTTTATGTGAATAACTTCATTGTGTGCGTGATGTTTACATTTATCGGAGGCGAACTTTGAGTTACTTGAAGATGTCTTATAGATAACATCAGCATAGAGAAAAAAACAGTTTTCTCTGGCTTAGGTTTGATGAATCCCCTCTAGGGTGAATACTTTCCACGTAATGCACCTAGCCATTCTGGACTGCTCTATTCATGTCAGTACATACCTGTTCACTTAGAAAACGTTGTTGGAAATAGTTCGTAATTCTGAAATCATCTTAACTGTTCTCCTGACACAATCTAGTTGGAAATTCTTCTACCAATCAATTACTGGACTTACGACCAGACGGATCCATCATTTACCAAACGCAGCAATCTTCCATTAAATGTTTCCGAACATAAGTGGGTAGAAGTCTGACGGTTATAACTGCACTGCAATGGTTTGAACTGTTCTGGGTAAAGATTACCTGGTACGAGCCTGCAGAACTCTGAAATTATCCCAATAACTCGCCAGTTCCATATAGATGGGTGGTGGTGTCAGAATGTAACAGTGTCCTCACAATAACACAAGTAATCTAAGATGTATGCGTTTCTGCACACAAAGATGGCATTCTGACTCCATGGTATCTGACCATTGTTACTGAGGCTAAGTGGGCAATACAAATTTACTATCTAACTCCCACTGATGAAAAATGTGCCCATTTTTGATACCAGAGCCCCTTCAAGTATACTGTTAATATATACACGAGTTAGCGACCGTGTATGGAGAACAACATATTGAGTGACTCAAAATAACTGGAAATTTGATGGAGCGATAATAATCTTTCGGAATGATCATTGTGGATACAAAGACTAATGATAACAGACGATTGGGACTGAATTCACACTTATTTTCCAGAAAGTTCGTGTATCATGTTTCCTTGAGACTAAATTCTTCTGTGCTCCGTTCTAGTTGTCAAATCTGACACTAACCTGCACCGGCCAACACACCTTTTGACAATAAAACTGACTGCTTGAACATATGTGAATCAGCTGATAAATGGATTGAGAATAACACAACGTTACGAGCATGTTGTAATACTCTACATTTCCAATTACCTCGAGTGGCCTTCCTCAGGAGTGTTGTAATCGAAATCACATTTACAAAAGAACCATTGTTAATGTGATTTCGATTACAACACTCCTGAGGAAGGCCACTCGAGGTGGTTGGAAATGTAGAGTATTACAGCATGCTCGTAACGTTGTGTTATTCTCAATCCATTTATCAAAAACATGTTAAACATGACGCTCAAACTGTTTGGCTTGATTCGTATTAAAGTTGATGCGGAACTCCTACATGTGTGAATCAGGTTGGTTTTACCACTAAGAAGAGAAATTATCTGTGGTAGGGAGACATGATTTACACTGTCGGTATGTTAGTAAATTTGGTCACAATTTATTCACACTTGCAATAGGTCGGTACTGGAGAACGTTACTTACTCGCATGGTCCAGTGCATTTAGTGATCCATTCTATGATAATTACCAAGATAAACTATTTTATCAGAAAAGAATTCAACAGTTTTGAATGGGGAACCATGTTCACTTCTGCTAGAATCGGTTTTGGGTAGCTTACTAGTTACAATGTAGTGAGAGTCGTTGATAGAATTTCTACACCTCGAGTGATAAGTCGTTATGTGGACTGATCTAGCTTAAAATTTTTCAGGGGGAGCAAATTGACTTCAAAGTTCCTGTTAAGTAACGGAAACTATTTAAAAAACGATTAACGTTATTTTTATCAAGCAGCGAAGCACCAGTATGGACGGTTGTCATATCGTTGTACTGTTATTTTTGGTATTGTTATCTCAACCACGAGTATTGGAAACGGCTTTACGTAGATTGTGGAACTAAATAGTCTGGCATATATTTTCTTATAAACAAAAGTGATCTGCAAGGTAACAGACATTCAAAGAGGTGCAGTGAGTGCACAGATACAGGAAAAGAATGACGTACATCAATAATGCGGCGTATGTTACAACGCATACTTGGTGCATGGACTGAAGAGGTTTGTTTTTCCGGCAAGAAGGACTAATCTATTTATATAAACCCTTCGTGATGAACTGGTTTCGGGTGAAATTGTAGTTTTCGAGTTCCTAGTATACATTATCAAATGCCGTGCATTTTATATCCTGATATTGTGGTGGAGTAATTATGTAATTTAGCTTGTTATAGTTAGCACGGATACATTTCTGCCAATATGTGAATTCAAGACTAAATGACTGGGTTGAGTTTTCGAAGGCATATTTCACGGATTTTAGAAACATCATGAAATTACTAAAAGGACAAAACAAAGTAGCTCACTTTTTTATGTTCTACGCCAGAAGATTTCAGATGCAAAGTAAACTATTCGGATACATGTGACATGGATACTGTGCAGGAGCTAAAACGTAAACGGGAACCTTCATAGTGTTTGGGATTAGAAACCACAACTCTGTGAGCGATTATCCACCCGATCCTATCGTTGACTTCCAACATTGGTTATTTGGAAAATTTTCAAAGATGATGGGTTTGGCCTTCAAAATACAATCAGCCAATTCAATTAGTCAAAACAAAGAGAATTTCCAACTGAATAAATGTATTTATTTGAGCATATTTCAAATATATAAAGTACTCCTACAAACTTCTAGGATTTTACTGCGCCTTCAGTTTTGATTCAATACGTATTTTACCCAACCTCTATGCTTCCCATTTCGGTTCACTCAACGTCCACACGTCAAAAGATTGTCATGTATTTTTATAGCTTTAAAAACTTTATTGCGATCAGATTAGCCGTTACTCTGCACAGAGGGAATATATTTCGCATGAGAGTTTTATCAGACATGGAAGAGAAAAGATTCAAAAAGGACATCGTGTCTGCAGGTTTTTGGTGAAATCTGTGGAAAAGTTGATAACCGGATTCATCGTAAGTGATATTATTTATCAGATTTTAGTGGAACATGCTTTCATTCATAATCAGATTAGGACTAATTCATGCTGAAGTACGTCAACCAGAGTTCATGGTAACCACTACAGAATTTGAAGTCTCTCTTACCAGCGTTACATTCCATATACCGTTTGAATTTTGATTCAGAATGATATTTATACGTCATTTTTGGCAGACAAAGCTTTTCTGGAACGCATATAATATGATTATTATTTCATGTTTTAGCTTCGAAAAATTATACGAAATTATGCTTCATATGAACTTTTATTGGTTGAGAAAGTCAGCGACGTTTTTTAAAAGTTAGAGACGTCCGAACTTTTGTAAATATATAATTATATATTTTTCTCTGCTCACTCAAGTGGCGGAGGAGTGTTTTAGAGGTCTGTCTGCAACGACCAGACATACACGGTGGTTTATATCACTCAGTCGATAGTGAATATGGATCAAAATCGTAAACATCTAGTTCGCATTCTGCCTAGACGGCTTTCGTTTAACCTTCATGATACTTCTACTAACGGAATAACTTGCTGCCCCTTATGCCCATCAAAACACCACCCTATTGGATGGCGTATCCTGGACACTGTACACGAGTGTAGATTAAACCTAGGTACATAATCAATAGGTTTTTGACGACAGGCATTGAGTGATTTTTTCAGTCCGCATGATAAAACTGGGTAGCTTCACGTTCGGTAGTCGTTATAAGGCGGCGCTATTCGTGTACATCTGAATTGCTCCACAATACATGTATTGTTTGAACCATTATAGGCGTACTCAATTACGATGATCAGCCAAGACAGCCTGTGACTATTCATTGTTAAAGAAATATGCGTCACGAGATGTTGACATTTCGATTTTTAATTTCAGTCGGAAACATGAAACATTCGGTAATATATAACGTACTGGTAGTAACAATGGTCAAACTTTCCGCTTTACATGAGACGGAACGGTTTTAAGACAGAAAAACTGACTGTCAACAATGTATGCGCCGGACGGCGATTAGTGGCTGTCACTGCCTTTGAAAACGCACGATCTTGTGTCATGACCATCCGATAGCCCATCAAATGAGGTGACTCGATCAACAACGTGCCTGATTTCTATCATGTGTTTTGCTATGGATAAGATCGGGTTTCCGTTCTCACGCTGTGTTGCTTCGTCTGTTTCGTCACGGTGCGTATCGCTGTGCTGGATATATAGTCACTCATTGTTTATCGTGGGTACCAATGTGTTCTTTCAAAATCATCTCAACTGCAGTGAACTGATAAGTTATTTGAGATGCAGCGCATCCAAGGGAAGTTCAATGAAACTGGAAGTTCAAAATGGGGTGTATAATATGCTTGAACGAGCCAAAGCTAACAACAATTTGTGAATCACATAAGTTTTAGCTTGATCACACCTAGATGGCACATTCAGCAATAACCGCTGTTTTGAAACTTTGCGTATATAACTAGTTTATCACCGAATGCACCGATAAAGCGATCAAGAAGGTCGGAATCACCTCATACTGACTAGGTTTAATCAGCGGCAATAAGTTAAGGTGAGAACCATGTTGTCACTGGTACCTTGTCTCAGCTGTCCCCTGAACGTACTTCTTCATTCAACTACCAGTAAATAAGTCGCGATTAGTCAGATTACTTTCCTTATTTCTCTTGATCGTCATTCGTGTTTGTCTTTCTCAGCCAACCTACCGCAGTTGATGATATATAGTAAACCATACGGACAAGCAAAGGTCGTACGCTAAGCTGAGTAGAATGTCCTGAATAGCTAAACAACTCAGGTCCATCAGCGATGCAATCTTCACTGACGAATTTATATGTCCATCTCTAGTGAGTAAGCTTTCACCTCTTGTGCATAAACGAACTAAGAGTGAGCCCAGGA